>LR812520.1:44020638-44620638 GCA_903798195.1 Danio kyathit | reverse complement strand
GCATTCAATTACTCATAGTACAGGTAGCGAATATCTTTGTCCAAATGGTAGTCACTTTTGGACCACTTGTTGTAACAAATATTATGGACGGTTTTGTTGAATATAATTGCAAGAATCTTGTGCTGATAATACAGTGTAGTGACTGGAGTTTCGCACTCATGTGTCTGAATTCTGAGAAAGAAGAAAAGGTTAATTTGATTTGTCAATAAATAAATTACATTTTCTGAGCTGTGGCACAAAGCGCAGCACTTTGCTGTGGCATAAACAAAGCTCTTACACAATTATTATTTCTTTTTTTAGGTTGTTTAATTTTTTTGGATTTGATCTTTGTTTCAGTTTGTGCTATATGGAATGCAAACTTCAAAGCTAAATATCTTAAAGTGGGTTTATTTATATTTATTGGCTTAATTTTTAAAGTATTAAATACACGAGAGACAGTTTGTATCAGTACTGCCAATGATGTCTTTTTGACAATACAATTTCTGAGGATATTAGAAATGATCCATTGAAAAGATAAGGTGTAAAAAAAAAAATATGTAAGATTTTTAATATAATAACTTTACATTTAAACTTCACCTAGGCTTAACAAACCACTTGTAGGTGACACAATTCCTCCTCTCCGTATGCACCAAACACTTTCCTATAAACTCTATGGTGTTTCTGGAAATATACTGCAATTCTTAGGCCCCGTTTACACTAATACATTTTCATTTTAAAACGCATACATTTTGCTATGGTTATGCTATCCGTCCACACTACGGAGTTTTCGAGTCCCAAAAACTGAGTGCCAAAATGCTGAAGAGGTCGTTTTCATTGTAAAACGGTGCTGCTCCGTCTCAGCATGGATGGGGGACAATGGAGACATCTGAAAACGGAGGTGTGGCTGCAGACATTCAACTATCTGATTGGGGCTTTTTCCTCAATATTAAGTAGCCTACATAAAGTTCAGTCTTGCATGCTCTCCTTGTAAGTTCAGACTTTCGCAAGTTTGATATGGAAAACAAACTCCCGAGGACACGTCAGGTAAATCTTCAAGGGGAATGGTGTACTTTATAACCTCATTCACATCAGCCTGGCTACGTTGTTTCACTTTCTTAACAATAAAATGAAGACATGATATAATGAACTGCCTATTTTCATTTTGATATTAGCAACTTAACAGACACCAAAAATGTTGAGGCGTCGTGTAGCTGCTTATTTATATGAGCGTCATCTTCACTGTATGCATAACAAAACGGAGCCTATAACATCACTGCTTCCTTTCATTTTCATTGAAAATACAAAACAATACCCTCTCTTTCACTGAATATCAGTTTTAATAATCAATAATGGCCTTTATAAAAGTATAATGTACAATAAGTTTATACATCAAGTCGGGGAATGAACCGCCAACTTATCCAGCATATTTTTTACGCAGCGGATGCACTTCCGGCTTCAACCCATCACTGGGAAACATCCATACACACTTTCACACACACTTATACACTATGGTCAATTTTAGCATACCCAATTCACCTGTACCACATGTCTTTGGACTGTGGGGGAAACCGGAGCACTCAGAGGAAACCCACGCGAACACGGGGAGAACATGCAAACTCCAATTTTAGATTTATACAAAGCTAAAAGCTAAGGATTTTTTTTCCGAATATTCCAGTTAGAAAAGATTTTCACTTGCCCTATCAAAAATGATTACATTTTATACATTTAATAATACAATAATAATAATTTTGTTTGAATCTTTGTTTTATTCATTTTCAAAGATATCATTCACAAACCCTATAACCCTTACCAAGAATAGAACAAAACATAGCTGTCCATTACTTCAGTATACAACAATAATAATAATGATAATAATGTAATAATAAAAATATATAGGTCAGGTCAGTATCCTGAGCAGTAAATAAATAAGAACTTTAAAGCTAAAGTTACAGTAAGGCAAGTAAATAAATGCTATTTTTAAATAAAAAGCTAAAAGTTTTATTGAGATGGATTGTTGGTTATTGCTTGGGTGTTAATGGCCAGAATGGGTAGTTATACATGAACAAAGGAAAATTAAAATCTGTTAAAAAAGATTTAAGACCTACAACACAACATCTTAATACATTTAAGACTTTTTAAGGCCTAAAATTTAGCTTTTGAGATTTAAGACATTAACACTTTTTAAGAACCCGCAGACACCCTGGACTAGACGAGCGCACATGGCACAAAGAGACAAAAACAAAAGCCATGTACTCACATCACACATGACATGAACATGCAGCCAATAAGAACACTCATTAATCGCAAGTTCATATGAAACTGATGTAAACACAAGACACAAAACTGAACGTGAAACACCAGCACACAATAAGTCTAAGTACATCTACACTCACATATGCTACATCGTTGTTTGAGCCTCAGCATCAATCCAAAGCTATAACCAACTTGACAGGGATGCCAAGACTGAACAGCAGACAACAGAGCGTGCAACCCAAGCTTACCCAATACCGCACGCTCAAAACAAAGACAAAGTAAAATCAAGTTGAGCACTACATCCAAGACAGGACAAGACTCATTGATACGGACTCTGCCACCAAAACAAGAATAAAGAAGACCAAAGTGGCAGAACCCTGCAAAACTATTAGACTTGTCACTGCATTTACAGTATTTACTGCTACTCTCTTATGCATCTTTTATGCTCATTTGTAAGTCTCCCTGGATAAAAGCATCTGCTAAATCAATGCAAATGGATTCTTCTTTTACATAACTTGCAATATGTAACCTGACTACATCACAAGATACACCTGAAAGATCACTATCAAGAAATCTGCTAAAGAATCTTCAAAACAACTTTTAACAGCTTCCGGGCGAATCTCACAAAACAACTCAAATGACAAAAGCAGACGATCTATTACACATCTCTGTTATTTTTGTTCTGGCACGGTGACAGGTCTCTCTCACAGGTGCAGTGTGGGAGAAATCCAAATGGGGCTGACCTTGCCTGGCCAACTCTTCACTCTTGGCCCTGCTGCATGACTAAGAGCAGGCGTGACTGTGTCTTCTCACCCAGACTGACCTTCCATCTGTCTGGCCTCCAGCTAGAAGCAACCTTGCATCCCTCGGTGGATCCACACCTGCAGCTCGAGGGCCCAGCTGAGAGTCCCTTTTCCATCCAATGACACATAATTAACATCAGCCCTGCCGGCCCAGACGCACTGACCGCATTATTAAAGCTGTTTACCCTGGCGGAGGCTGACCCCGTAACACATAAGCGCCAGACTCCACTAAAGTGCAATGAAGACCGAGATGGAAGAAGGTTTGGTTTTGGTCTTAATTAATTCAAAACAACTGTGTATCAGTGGCCGATATATTATGATATGATATGATATGATATGATATGATATGATATGATATGATATGATATGATATGATATGATATGATATGATATGATATGATATGATATGATATGATATGATATGATACAATATATGATACAATATATGATATGATATATGATATGATATGATATGATATGATATGATATGTAATGATATGATATGATATGATATGATATGATATGATATGATATGATATGATATGATATGATATGATACAATATATGATACAATATATGATATGATATATGATATGATATGTAATGATATGATATGATATGATATGATATGATATGATATGATATGATATGATATGATATGATATGATATATGATACAATATATGATATGATATATGATATGATAAATGAAATATGATATGATTTTTGATGCAATACAATAATATATATGATAATATATTATATGAAATTTGATATGATATGATATAATATGATTATACCATATATGATATGATATATGAAATATTATATATTTTTAAAATACAATACAATAATATTTATGATGATATAATACAATATATGATATGATATATGATATGATATGATATAATACAATATATGATATGATATATGATATGATATGATATGATATGATATAATACAATATATGATATGATATATGAAATATAATATGATAATTGATACAATACAATATATTATACAATATATGAATGGGAGACCACATGGAAAAGCTAGGTTGCTGCTGGAAGTCGTGTTAGTGAGGCCAGCAGAGGGTGCTCAATCTGCGGTTTGTGTGGGTCCTAACCCTAACGCCCCAGTATATTGATAGGGACTCTATACTGCTTTGTGAGCGCCGTCTTTCACATGAGGCGCTAAACCGAGGTCCTGATTCTGTGGTCGTTAAAAATCCCAGGATGTCCTTCAAAAAAGTGTAGGGGTTTAACCCCGGCCTCCTGGCCAAATTTGCCCACTTGGCCTCAGTCCATCATGGCCTCCTAACCATCCCATATCATAATTGGCTTCACCACTCCGTCTTCTCTCCACCAATCAGCTGGTGTGTGGTGTGCGGTCTGGCGCAATATGGCTACCGTCGCGTCATCCAGGTAGATGCTGCACACTGGTGGTGGATGAGTAGATTCCCCCCAATGTGTAAAGTGCTTTGAGTGTCTAGAAAAGCGCTATATAAATGTAAGGATTTATTATAATAATTATTATTATATATGATATGATATATGATAAATGATATATGATACAATATATGATATTATATATGAAATAGGATATGATACTTGATACAATAAAATATATGATACAATATACATTAAATACGGTATATGATATTTTATACGATACAATATGTGATACGATATACGATATGATACATGATATGGTATTTGATAGATAATTGATACATGATATAGTATTTGATAAAATAAGATATAAGATATGATATGTGATATGATATATCATTTATTTACTTCTTAATGAACGTTTTGTTTTTCTTTTCTTTTTAGTAAATGACCACACAGTTAAATTGGTTGTTTTGTTTTAAGTTGGACAAATAAGCAAATTACAAACAATGGAACAAATACAACAGATCAAAGATACAGTACAGGTACAAGTACATTTATTTTCATTGGTTTAATGGCACATTTTTACTAAATGAAGAAGAGTCAATATCAGCACTCTATGACACCTCTACTAAAATTAAGTTTGTTCTCAATTTCTGGGGATGTAATGAGAAATTACAGCCACTCAGAATGATATTAGAATTGAAAGCTACCATCATAAGTGAACGCTATTAACTTTTAATAAGCTTTAACTTTTAAATTTGTATATTAAATAAAGAAATCATTATTAATTTGACCACCCAAATGATCATGATCAAACTGTTCTCAGGATTTAATGTGTCAAAAATCATATTGAGTTCTTTCTTTTTTTCATATTTTAACATTACCCACACCCTGTACTTTATTTCTCATTATTGTATCTAACTTTGTCCCTAAGCAGTACAGTGCTATACATATACATTTACATACTGTAATATACACTGTCATACCAATATATATCATTATCACACTGCCAAGCCCTAGCATAAGCATCGTGGGAACTACATGTAGGTGAGAATGCCATATTGCAGTTGATTTCACAAGTATGGCTGAGCTGTAGTTACAGGTCAGTGGAGTCACGCCACAACCAGGTTTCACCCACACTCTTACACTAACGCCGCTAGCAAGCTAGTAGGGGTGTTGTAGTTAGTCGCTGCTAAGTCTGAGAATCGAAGTGTTGTTTTTTTTTTTGTCCGTGTTGTTTTTGTCAGGCTGAGGCCAAACTGATGTAATGCCATCTGACTCAGCTTGGTCCGACACCCGACAACGTCCATCACCCAAATGCCCACGTCTGTCGGTCACATGAGTGGTTGCTTTACATCACCAGCAAGCAGTTTTTCCAATTTTCTGTCGTTGTTCAGCCTCCTTCATGCATCATTCATGATCAAAACCATCTTTATTTGGCACAAGTTTATGCAAATACCAGCAGCTATTATCATAATCAGCTGAAATATGAAGAAAGAGAGCTTGGTTCTGTTTTTTTATGAATAGTGTTTAACTTTAATGGGCTGGCTTTGAGGTCGACACTACAGACTTTAGCTTTATTTACTTTAATATTTAGAACAGGGGAGCATGCAGGCAGGAAAAGGGCATCAATATTGATGAAAATCTCTTCTGTGCATTTAAAGGGCAGTTTGCTTACTTCTGTGCCACTGTCTGACAGTGCCAAGATGAACCACCATGTGCCAACAACTATACATCACTAACAGCAAAAAACAGTGCTTCTTTTTTAATTGTTCTGAGCATCGCTTTGAGTAGGCTGCATGAATATAAGTGCAAACAATAGTAATTTGGTGCTTTTCCAAAACACTTTACATATAAAGTGCCACACAGTTCAAAAATAGCGAACATCTGTTTCCCTGGAGAAATTTTAAGTGTGTTTATTAACCAATGGTGTGCAGTCTGTTTGGAAGTGGTCATCTCTATGATTTTTTCCCCCCAGTAAAGGAGAAAACTCTTTGAAGTAGTAGCTCTTCAAGGGGTTTGCCGGAAACAGGGATCACAAATCGCAGTGGTCTGGATTATACATCTAACGCCTCTACAGCTTAACGGGAAAAAATGAAAGGCAATGTATTACTAGGTTGTTTATTTGTACAAACAAGTACACATTCTGTCACCCTGTTGCGTTATATCAAAAATAATACAAATACAGAATGATAAAATATTATAATATATAATAAAATTATTAAATAATACAAAAAATAATACAATGAAAGATAGCTATAAGTTATTGGTAGACTGATGAATCTTCGTAATATATAATCCAAAAATTTGTTTATTGGTGATAAAACTAGGTAATTGTTCCAATTTGAAAAAGAACTACCCTTAAAAGAATTAAAAACAGAATTCTGTGAAGAGTATTATCAAGTAGTGACAACTGTGCTCAAGTGATTCAATGATTATCTAGATCAATGATCAATCAATAAAATAAACTCAATCTTTTGGTAAAAATATGCGTAATAATGAACATTAGCAGGAAATAAGTCAAATGAACTGCAGCAGTGTTGAGCTGCTCACTGTATCATAATTAACACAAACTACAGTATCAATATATGGGAAAATGCATGGAAGATAATGGGGTTGTTAACTGGTTGTTCACATTATGCAAAATGAAATAAACACAGGTTTAGAAGTGAGTAAATGGCAGTATTTTCATTTTGGGGTGAACTATCCATTTAAATGAAATTTTAAAAATCAGATTTAGCTGTTTTTATTAGTCTATAGGTATGTAGAAAAAAACATATTTTACAGGTCAATCATTTTGGTTTATGAATATTTATTCTGCATCCGTATTCTTAATTAATGCTCTACTAAGGACAAAAAAATTCACATATATATTTCTGATGGACTGAACCTAGGATGACTACAGATGTAAACTTCCTGAGATGCAGTGGCTCAAATTGCTTTCACAGTGTCAACACTTATTGGGTTGAATATATTCAAACAGCCAGAAAAAGCCACCTACTCAAACTTCTCCAATCTTAATTTTCTTGTTTTGTTAAAAAATTTGAAATATATCAAAATCAGCATGCTTTATGTTTAGTTCAACGCCATATTGACCACCAAAGCAACAACTGAATGTTTTGCTGACCTGCAACAGTAATGTGTTTGAAATACCTTAATTTCCTCACAAAATATTGAAGCACGCAACCAATGCAGTCAAACTAATCAGCATATCATATCATTAACCATATTTAAAAGTGACTGACAGTCCTAATCTTAACATTCTGCAGCTTAATGAGTTTTAAAAAGTGTTCTGACTAAGGCCCTGTCCACATAAACACAAGTTTTTCATAACCAAAACTTTTTTCTTCGAAGTTTGGCCATTTGGCTACACACAAACACAGTATTGGGTCACAGAAATCAAAACTTTTTGAAAACTCCTGACAGAGTGAAGATTTTTTTAAAAAGTGGGGTCTGTGTAGGGTTATAGCTGGTGAAGCTAATTTTTGACTTCTCTGCCTCGTCATTTTCTTTGTGTGAGATCAGAATGTGCACTGCAATCTCCATTGTTAAAAATACATCTTTAGGTTAGATTTGAAGGTTAGGTTAGGTTTAAAAACTAAAATTTACTAATTAAAATATTTGTAAAGTAAGTAATGTGCATTTATATAGTGCATTTATCATTCATGGCCATACACCCAAAGTGCTTTGAGGATGGTCTCTCCAGACCACCGCCAGTGCACATCATACACTTGGATGATGCGACGGCAGCCACAGCTATAGGGGACGTGGAGAGATAGTGATAGAACCAATTCGGTGGATGGGGATGATTGGGAGGCCATGATTGATAATAAGCTGATAGACAGAATTTCGCCAGGACACTGGCACTACAGCACTACTCTACGAGAAATACAGTACCATGAGATTTTTAATGACTAGAAAGTCAGAACCTTGGTTTAACGTCTCATCTGAAAGACGAGATCTCCTAAATCACCCCTAAAGTTACTCGAAAGACTTTTTATAAGTAATTTTGTACTTTCTTTGAAAACATCACTTATATTAAACTTTTCATCTGCTTTGCATGCTCCAATGTGGCAGAACATGGAGACTGGTGACAATATTTGCAGCATGATGCATACACATGCCAGAAAGTCATTGGAACCCACTTTTACCAATTCCTGAAACTCCTGATAACCGCAAAAAATCCCAAATCAAATATAAAAACTCTTGAAGCTTCGCTGGCTTTGCTAGCTCTGATGCTATGTGTAGAGAAAATGCAGCAGGAATGCCTTGCAAGGTTTGTGTATTTGGAAAGGCAACAGAGCTTCTATCAAGAGTCTATTTGAATCTTAGGCTAAGAATAAGGACAAGAGTTACTACAGGAATATGGTCAAGTTACTACAGGAATGGGAATATGGTCCAGAGTTACTACATTGCAGAAGGAGAATGCTTCACTTTGTGAAAGAGGAGTTAGACAGATATAAAACATGCATGACTGTCCAGTGGCAGATGTGCCATGTCAACAGCCAATCGGAACTTATAACCTTTTTCAAAGCTTCTGATAGGACAACATGACTTGGTTAGAAATAATAATAATGGTTATGGTTAGAACTATGGATAAAAGTAAAGGCTATCTGTTAATTTGGCATGCTATTGAGTATGCTTCATGGCATGTTTTTGTGTTTTCATCTGGATAAAGATTTGTTTTAAACCATGAATGAATGAATGATATTTATTTTTATTTTTATTCTTAAAATGAAGGAATGACTCTTTATATAAGTGGCTTTAAGTAATATTACACTGCAATTAGTAAGTACAATGTACTTATTATGTAAATTCATGTATTTGTACTTATGATTAATTAAATACATGCATGTAATTACATAATTAAGTTTCTGTAACTACATATAATTACACTGTTTACCATCCCTTACACTTTAACCCACCCTTAAAACTACCCATGCTACCAAACCTGTCCCTAACCCTACCCATATCCCACCTTAAGAGCACTAGACGTGTTCTGCGATACATTATAAACACATTAAGTGTATTGTATTTATATTTTGATGTACGTACCTATGACTTAAGGCCACTTAATGTAAAGTGAGACCAAAATACCCATGTCTGTGTGGACATGACCTGATTCTCACTGCATTATTGATAACGGTTCACGAGCTGCAAATGCACATCTGAGAAATACACAGTCATTCATAGCAGTACACACATCCACCTTTGTATATTCAAGAGAGAGCAGTACAAAAGGGCACAGGTCAGTTCCCTTCCCCCAAAGCATCATCCTTTTCAATAATCTCTCTTCATCTCTCTCTTTCTCAGTGGCATTGCCCTCATTCAGGGGCACTGGGCATGGTTAAGCAGAGCGGACGGCCAGCCTCAGCTGAGAGGATTCAGAATAAATATTAGCTCAAGGTCATGCACTGTATTCACACTGGACTATGCATAATCATGAGTTAACCCTCCGCATGGCAATCCTCTGTCTGAGAATGAGCAAAAGCGCACAGTCCTCCAGCTGCAAGTCACTGACAGACTTTATTATAGCCAGGCACAGTGCTTAAATCATTTCTACGATGTTAAAACGTGCCCTAACAAGGGTCTTCCAACCTGTTAGGCTAAAAAAGTCTGTTTGATTTTAGGGGTAATGATGATGATTTTACTCTGAGCTGTTAGTCAGTAACCTGTCATATGAACACAACGGGAATAGTAAAGAAAAGAATGAACTAAATACAATGAATGTTTTGTTTTGAGCATTGCTAGTGGATAAATAATTCTAAAATAATACAAATATTAGATGAAAAACTTTAATTTAGAAGTGCCCCTGTTATGCTTTGTTGAATGTTATCTTTCATGCCTTGCGAAGTGAAAAGATCAATGAGCGTGACAAATAAAGTCTTTGTAAATAAAGCAATCTTTGGGCTTCACCAAAACTGATTACCATAATAATTAATATACCAATTTTTAGACATAAAAATGTAGGTTTATTTCACTCTACAAAAAGTAAGAAATCAGCAGGTTTTGATAAATTATTAAAGTTATACTTTATAGTAAGGTTTCATTAGTTTATGTTTGTTCACTAATATGAACTAACACTTGTACAGCCTTTATTAATCATAGTTCAAAATGTACTAATGCATTATTAAAATCCAAACTCATGCTTGCTAAGTGTTAATGCATCATGAGTTAACATGAACTAACAAACGTAAATCTTTATTTGCATTAACTAATGTTAACAAAGATTAATAAATACTGTAATGCTTGTATTCTTCATTGTTTGTTCATAGTAGTAAAATATAAACTGGCATTAACTAATACAACCTTATTGTAAAGTGCTACCATTATTAAGGTATCAGTGGTTCTAAGCTTTTTTTTATTTGTTTCACAACCATATTTCACAAGAAACTTTATTAGGTACACCTGTCCAACTGCTCGTTAACGCAAATTTATAATCAGCCAATCACATGGCAGCAACTCAATGCATTAAGGCAAGTAGACATGGTCAAGACGGTCTGCTGCAGTTCAAACTGAGCATTAGAATGGGGAAAAAAGTGATTTAAGTGACTTTGATTGTGGCATGGTTGTTGGTGCCAGACGTGCTGGTCTGAGTATTTCAGAAACTGCTGATCTACTGGGATTTTCATGCACAACCATCACTTGGGTTTACAGAAAATGGTCCGAAAAAGAGAAAATATCCAGTGAGCGCCAGTTCTGTGGTTCTGTGGGTGCAAATGCCTTGTTGATACCAGAGGTCTGAGGAGAATGTCCAGACTGGTTAGAGCTGATAGAAAGGCAACAGTGACTCAAATAACCACTCAATACAACCGTCCAAGGTATGCAGAAAAGCATCTCTGAATGCACAACACGTCCAACCTTGAGGCAGATGGGCTACAGCAGCAGAAGACCACACCGGGTGCCGCTCCTGTCAGCTAAGAACAGGAAACTGAGGCTACAATTCGCACAGGCTTACCAAAATTGAACAATAGATGATTGGAAACACGTTGCCTGCTCTGATGAGTGTCAATTTCTGCTGCGACATTTGGATGGTAGGGTCAGAATTTGGCGTCAACAACATGAAAGCATGGATCCATCTTGCCTTGAATCAACAGTTCAGGCTAGTGTTGGTGGTGTAATGGTGTGGGGGATATTTTCTTGGCACACTTTGGGCCTATTAGTACCAATTGCATTGTGTCAACACCACAGCCTATCTGAGTATTGTTGCAGACCATGTCCAATCCTTTATGACCACAGTGTACACATCTTCTGAAGGCTACTTTCAGCAGGATAACGTGCCATGTCATAAAGCGTGAATCATCTCAGATTGGTTTCTAAACATGACAATGAGTTCACTGTACTCAAATGGCCTCCACAGTCACCAGATCTCAATCCAATAGAGCACTTTTGGAATGAGCTGGAACGGGAGATTCGCATCATGGATGTGCAGCTGACAAATCTGCAGCAACTGCATTATGCTATCATGTCAATATGGACTAAAATCTCTGAGGATTATTTCCAGTACCTTGTTGAATCTATGTCACGAAGGATTAGGCAGTTCTGAAGGCAAAAGGGGGTCCAACCCAGTATTAGTAAGGTGTACCTAATAAAGTGGCCGATGACTGTATATATTTATATATATCCCTGCTTCTGTCATAACGGCACTTTGTATAACATGTAGGACAATAGGGGGTATTTGAAAAAAAACAAATCCTTAAAAACCACTGATATAGATAACACTAAAATAAAAGTACAACAGTAACTCAACTTTTAAATGCTCATCTTGAGCCTTTATGCATTCTGTTAAGTCTAGGTGTTTTGTAGATACAAGTGTGTGTCCTTTATGAATGGGCCATTAATGAAAAAGCACTGGGCAAATACCAGATGGATTATTGCTGAAGCCAAACAAACTCTGCATTTCTGCATTTCCAATAGTTGCAATAAAAAGAAACACACACAGCAGATTGAAAGTGTGCAGTGATATTAATATGGCAAATCAATAATGTCACCCTGAAGAAATGTTGGAGCAGATGAAATGGTGGATAATTTGGCCTCTTTGTTAACTGTTCGCATATGAGTAAGGGCAGGGGCTTCTGAGGTGCACAATTTAAAAATAATCAAATAAGTAAATAAGTTAAACCGGTTTATCTTGAGAAAAACGTTGGCAAATACTGAACTAGACTGTCAGAGTAGCTGAACTGTGAACTACACTGTATTGTAAATCAGAGGAACGCAACAAGTAATCTGTCAGTGCAAGCTGAAGGTGAAAATGCAGTCGAATGTGACACATTCACCACGGGGCATCAAGTGTAACCAGACTAATTTCATGCACCGTATGAATTGTGCGATACAAAATGCAGTATTTCATGACAAAACGCAGTTACTTGAATGTGTTTTATACACAGGTCGATAAAAGCCAGTAGCATTTTGTGGAACCTCCTCTTTCTGTCTGAAAAAGTTGTTTACGGATATCCGTGAATTTATTCGCTCATATGTGTGCAAATGGAAAGAACCTGTGTGAGTTTCATGCATGAAATGGGTGTCTGGTTTAGGGTTTTGTGTCTGAAATCAAATGTGGACTTTACATTTGAGAAAACGTAACTGACATTTGCTTTAATGTGGATGCCATGAAGTACATTTTTCTATATGTCACATAATTATTTTGGTTCACAAATTTAGCCATGCTACACACTGGCATGCCATAAATCAGCCACTCGTGACAAATATAACGTTTAACCCTTTTGTTCAAAAGTTGTGCAAACACCTCCTAGTGCACAAAATGGCTCTAAAATGACCTGCATGTGTTCATTTCCTATGTAATTTCAATTATGAATGAATGTTTCTTCCTTACTTTATAAACAAACACAGTAACTGTATTTATACACTAATTTTACACATATTGGTCAAATACACACTACCGCGGGGAGTACATGAAAACTCCACACAGAAACTCGAACCAGCGACCTTCTTGCTGTGAGGCAACAGCACTACCTACTGCGCCACGGCGTCGCCTATATAATATATTATAACAGCAATATCATTTTTTTTACTAGACTTCCAATTCATTTTCTATTTATAAAACAAAAATTTGAATACAGTGGTCCCTCGCTGTTATGCGGTTCACTTTGCAGTTTCGCTGATATTTTTCATGTAATTTGACATGCTTTTTTCTACAGTGCATTGTGTTCTGCATCCTGATTAGTGCATTGTGTTCTGCATCCTGATTGGCTGTAGACCACTGTCAATCAATCTCCTCTGTGCCATGTCTCCTGTACAGTACAGAATGCGTTCAGCTTCCCAAATTACATAAAACTTTGATGGCTAGCAGTGTGACTCTGAAGTGCTGTACTGCATACCTGCCAACATTGCCCTTTGAAAATCCAGGAGACCAACAGGGAAGGCCGAAGGGATGTTTGTGGTGTTAGTAAGTATAAGCTACCATATTATTAATATTTTTTATCAATTTAAGTTAATATATGCACATTTTAGAGGGGGTGCATTATACGGCAGGGTTGCATTTCTCTGCACAACATCAGGTTTCAGGCATCGGAAGCAATCAGATACTATGTGTCAAAAGGGAGTGGGATGCAAAAGGAGTGTGGATCCAAACGCAAGTTTATTAAACAGAATGGTCAGGCAAGCAACAGTCAACACAGGGGCAAACAGATGTATACAGTCAATCCAGAGTCGTGGTCATAAAACAGGTGGATGGTCAAAAGGCAGGCAGCAGACAACGTAAACAAACAAAACATGGGTCAGAAACAAGACAAGGCAAGGCAAAAGAAAACGCGTCGTAATGTTCACAAAGACAGTATAACAAGACTCTATAAAGTTGAGAGGTGTATAAATACACATACATAATCTGTGTAATTAGTCCTGAACAGCTTCAGCTGTGTCTGTTTGCAATCATGGGGATCTAGGCCAGGTGTGTGAGTGGTGCATGACCGGATATGCAGTTCTTTTGCTGGCAGATCTGTAGTTCTCCAGCGATCTGCATGGGCTAGATCGCTGGTGACTGTGACAATATGAGAGATCACGACTGCAAGACTGTTTTATTGGAGACTGTACCAAAAAAGATGAGGACCGGGGCCGGGGGGAGACTGTACCAAAAAGGAGTTGGAATTACGGGAGTTTTCTGGGAGAAATAATAAAACAGGAGAGACTTCTGGGAAAAACGGGAGTGTTAGCAGGTATGCTGTACTGTATGTTTGCAAGTTTTCTCCCAACAATGTCGACAAAAACGTCCTACATCGTCAAATGCACCTGCGATAGCACACAAAGGGCAGAGGAAGATGCTAACCATCGCACAAAAAGTTAAACTTCTAGACATGCTAAAGGAAAGTAAAAGTTATGTGACTGTAGGGAACCATTACGCAATCTTTGGTTTCTATAATACTGGACTCATTCTATAATACTGAACTTATTTTTCTACAAAGGTTTGAACTTTAAGTGTTTAAATAAGAGATAAATGTGTGAAAATGTTGATGCCTGTCTGAGACAAGTGTATAAAGTGTGTAGTGAGGGGTTTTATAGCCTCAAAACATCTATAATAATTGTAAAAAATTAAGCTGACAACTGAATTTTGCCTATTGCGGGTTATTTTTAGAATGTAACTTGGGACCATTGTATACTAATTTTGTTCTCGAGAAACATTTCCAATTATTATCAATGTTAGAAAACGTTGTGCTGCTTACTTTTTTTGAGAAAACATCATACATTGTATTTAATTTTTAAAGATAAGAATCATTCGATCAACTGAACTCAACCTTGCTGAATAAAAGTATTAATATCTGTCAAAAAGTAAAGTCAAAACAAAATACTGATGTAAAATTATGAATGGCAATGTAGATAGAGAGAGAGGTTTTGGACCAGTGAGATTTCACAGTGGGTGGGGCTACGCATAACACTGCAGAAATAGAGAGAGTGATGCTTAAAATATCTTCTAGGAGTAAAAGCTCTAGGAGTAAAAACAAAGATTTGCATGCAGAAGTCGACTTTTATCCCCATCACGTTCTTGCATCACGTTACGCCGACTGCTACTCTAATGCATGAAAGAAAACAGTCAAAGAATCAGAAGATATCAGAATGCCATGTGATTGCACCACTTGTTAGTGAAATGGAAATAAGTTCACGTTGCCCTGTAATGAAAACGTGGGTAAAAGAAGAAAAAAAACGCCCAAAACACACTTGTGTGTGGCATTATCTTGATTTGAAAGATACACAAGGAGAGGCAGAGAAGAGAATAAAGAGAAAGGAGAGTAGAGAATGGCTTAGACGTGTTCTCTTTGAATTTCACTTATAATAGACTCTCCAGATCCTCCCTCTTCCCCCTCTCAGCTCCCACTCTCAGAACAGAAACACGTTTGAATTTCTTCTCCACGGGGGTTTATAATAAAATGGTATTTAACCACGCTCTCTCCCTCTCTCTCTCTCTCTCTCTCTCTCTCTCTCTCTCTCTATCTCTCTCTCTTTCACTCTCGCTTTCTCTTAGTCCTCCTTCTCTCTCCCATTCTGCTCTCCCTTGTTTGCAGTGCTTTCTCACTGCGCTTTTCCTCCTGAAATTATTTTGCAAGAATCCCTCTCACCAGATTTCATGGTAATGAGCTTGCATATACAGTAAAACCCAGAAGGGTGAAGATACTCTGACAATCTGGGGTTCAAAATCCCAAGAACAGTTCACCCAAAAATAAATATTCCATCACGTAACCTTTCTCACCTTCATGTCTTTTCTTAGGAATTTCAAAGTAGATATTATGAAGAACTATTTTTGTCCACACAATACACCACTGGCTTTCACTGTATGAAGAAAATTTGAGATACCTTCTTTTTTGTTACACACACAAAGTTTTTTTCAATGAAATTTGCTGCTTTTCCACAGTAAACTTAAGATTTTTTGTAACACTTTAGTTTAGGTCACAATTTACACTATTAACAAACCATGAACTGCACTACTAGTTTAATAAATTACTAGCTATTAGCTGTTTATTAATAGTTAGTAAGGCAGAAGTTGGGGTTAGGTTTTGGGTAGGTTTAGGGATGTAGACTAAAATAATACTTTAGAACTACTAATAAACATATAATAATATCTTAATAATAGACATGTAATAAGCCAGTAGTTAATGGCATGAATTGTAACTAAAGTGTTACCATATTTTCCAATGCAAACATTAGTTGTTGTTTTTTTTTTTTCTTTTTTTATGTGCTCAAGTTGTTCACCAATAAGCTGCTTTTTCAACACAAATAGCCCCTTGAATGACACATAAGTGACTGTAGGACTTTACATTTTGGGGTGAACTATTTTATATTTTAGTATATGAAAAACTGTAATAATATCCAAGGAATAATTTATTATTGGCCATTGAAAATCTAGAATAATGATCACACCAACAGCAATGCAGTCACCATTTCAGGTTTCATTTTCATTTTTACACTAGGCTATCTAAACTGTGCCCAAGTGCATTTGATCCCCAAATCCCGGGTTCATTTGACTAGTGTGAGTTCCCATTACAGAGAGAACCTGTCGAGGAATTCAAAATTATATATGAAACCTGACCCCCATTTAAAAGTTAATTTAATACCCTGCATAGTAATAGCATCTCCCTGACGAGTATATACAATATTATATAAAAGTATATACAAAATTAAAATTTTGCAATAGTGGACTGGATCGAGATTAAGTAAACAGTTTCTTGCAGTTCTACTATCCTTCTCAAACAATTCAGCACCAGGGACAGCGCCTCACAATATCACATATTAGAACAGTGGTCCAAAACCTTTTTATCACGGCGGACCGGTCAACACTTGACAATTTTACCGCAGACTGGGAGGGGTGGGTGGGGGAGGTTCGTAGGTTGCTAGGCGACCATCAACCCTTTTCTCAGAGGATGACAAGTTGACAAAACTCTGCAGTGTTTGGGTATTCTGTGTTTGTCTGAGATAATTAGTCGATCAAAATGTGTTTATTCCATACAAGCTGAAACTGATCGGTCAGTTCTTGACATGTGACTCGAGGTGCGCTCCCGACAATCATTCAACTGTGTGCGTCTGGAAGGTGTGAGGGCGTCACGCCGCTTTGCTCGTGCAAGCCGCGCACTTCCATTGGAAATAGCGAACTTGCGCAAACTCTAGAAAAGACACAATATGCAAACAGCTCCTAAAAGGCCGCCATCATTTGCGATCTCTAGCAGTTGATCTTCTTACACAGACATGGTGGATTCACCTGATTTGTTGATTTGCAGATCTATTCCTTGACAGTTTGCAGGTCCTTCACCGGGCTTTTCCCCTTAGCAAAGAAACTTTCCAAAGTTGTCTGTAGCTTACTCATTTTGCTGCTTGTGGATTAAATTTGGACCCTCAAGTGACCGAAATGTAAGCGAAAGAATAATCGTAAGCGAAAGAAAGATCGTTCAGACTCGGATAATAAATAAAACGAAAATAATTAATAATTTTTTTGTGCTGCCCTGTACCAATTGATCCATGGACAGGTACCGGTCTGCGGCCAGGTGGTTGAGGACCACTGCATTGAACATATACCTTAAATGACCTCTTGAAGGTATAGTTTGGGGAACATGTCTAGAAATGGTATACCTTTAGGTGTAAGATGTATCTTTGTAGCCTACTAACACCCCATTCGCACTATGAGCGATCCTTCATTTCAATGTAGAGCTGGCTATTTCTGGCAACCTCCAGCTACCAAGCGACAATGACTGTGGCGACCGGATGTGGGTGTGTCAAGTGACACAACAAAGTAGAGAATCCTTCAACTTTATGCAAATGAAGAGCAACTTTGTTGAGCAACTTTGACATGATCCTCTCTAAGCTCCAGCAGAAGCCGTTTGTATTCTCCGTGCTATAGACCTACACAGACCCGCATTTGCAGCAGATAAATAGCCACAATAGCCACACACTTTTTTTCTTGATCATCTTTGTAATAAGGCGTTTTATGTACTGATTCCATTTATATTTAGTGTTTTCCCTGAACAATGTTTACTTTCCGAGGCAAATAAACACATTCGATCTCTGTGAATATCACCATAATTGTTACCCAAGCAAACAAGATAGGAACGCCCACTAGTGACTTCAATCGCCACCAAGAGTGACAGGTAGCTACAAAGTCGCTGCTAGTATGAATGAGGCATAAGAGAGACAGCGTTATCGTATTTAGTATCACCACATCAAACATCTGATATTTTTTTATTGATGGAAAATTATGTTGTTATAATTATCATTTTTACGATCAGCTCTAATTCTTGTTTAACTTTTTTTTAATAGTCAATATCTTTGAGGTTTTCATTCGTTTGAGGGTTTCCGTTGTTTTACTTTTGTTGGTTGTAAAGACGTTTAAAATGTCTGAAATAATTTGTCAAAGTGACATGAAACTGTAACTGAATAAAGTGACATGAAACTGTAACTGAATAACAAGTTTCTCTTTGTGTCATTATCAGATCATGCTGGAAAGCATGACCCTCAGGTTTGACTCAAAATTGTGCTATTTACACAGCTCAAGTATCACTTTCACTAAAACATAAAGAGAGAAAAACATTCAACAACCCCCAAAAATGTTCACTCAAATCATTATTCTGATAATTTTCACTAATGGTCTCAGACTTCTGGACTCCACTGTTTGTGTTTTCCACACTGACCCTCTCCTTCACTCTCGCGTGCATTTCCAGCTCATTTGCTCCGCCGCATTAACCTTCCGACATTTTCTCATTGCTAGCCCATCTCTCTGTCCATCCGTCATCTCTGCCGCCCACCCCGTCGCTCATCTCGGCATCATTCCTGCAACTTCCTTTATCATTTACCTGCGTGCCCTGCCTTTTCTTCACCCTCTCCTTGTCAGTCTCTTTCTCTCTCTAATTGCTCTCTCTCTCCTGCTGAGCTCCAGCCCGGAGGCTAAATGATTTTCACTGCAAGAGACAGAGTGAAAGAAAACACAAAGCCACTCCGAAAGAGACATTCCGCAATTATTACTGATGATCTCTCTCGCAGCGTGTGTGTGCTGTAACTGTTGCCCCTGCATGCTCTCTTTCTGTCGCTCACCCACCGTGTCTTATTCTCACTTTATTCTCATTTTTACTCATTCCCTCTCTCTCCCTTGCTTTTGTAGCAATAGTTAATTCTATTTGCATGTGCAGCGTTTTAGGACAGCTTGTGCTTTTAGGAATGAGTGTTTTTAGTGTGTGTGTGTACCGTTTTCAGTGGTTTACAGGGACAGAAATGTGTATAATGACATGGGAATGACCCAGTTGTACTCTATTGAGGTGGTTTATAAAGAGATGCCTTATAACCTCATAATTCAAAATGCTTAAAGTTCATACTTAAGAAGTTTTATTCCACATTCATCAATTGTCAGGTTTTCTGTGAAGGTTGCATTTAGAGGTAGGGGTAGGGCCATATAATAAGAGTTATATTATGCCCATGGAGAGTTCTCATAAACCACATACCATATCAATGCGTGTCTCTCACTGTGTGTGTACTGGTTTTAGTGGTTTACAGGTAGAGAATTTGTATTATGACCTGGGGATGACCTAGTTGTACTCTATTGCGGTGGCTTATGAGGACATGACTTTTGTTATTTCTCCTGGAAAACTTCCGTAATTTCGCCCTGCCCTTGGTCCTCAGCTTTTTGTTACAGTCTGTAACACCCTTGGGTCGCCAACTTTGGTATAGTATCCGATCGCAGGGGTCGCCCGAAACCCACTCCATAGTACAGTTACTAACACCACAGTACAGTTACTATTCAGACAAACACCATAAAGCCCCCCACCATCACTGCCCCCCAACACCCCCACTCCAGTCTCCCGGAACTTCAGAAACAAATGTTGCCAGATATGTATTAATGTTTTTTTTCACATTCATAATTTGTCAGAGGTTAAGTTTTGCTGTATTGACCTTAATCTTCCATGCGGAAGTGCGCTCGTTTTTGCGATTGTTTTAGAACTTCCGATTCAGTTGCCTATGGGAGAAATGACTAGGAATAATAAACGGCAGAAAATGGTTAAACTACTCGCTCTACAAACAAGTATTTGCATGACAATACAGACAAAATAAAATAATATAATAAGAAAATATCAGTTTGCAACATCAAGCAGCATAACGAGCTGTTTTTAATGTCTAAAAATGAATGGAAGTGAATGAGACCGGAAGTCTCGAGCCAAAAAGATTCAAATGGCTGCACCCGCTCATACACAGAGAATTTCAAGAGTTCACACTTAGCTGATGATTGATTATAAAGCTTGTTTGGCATGCTGTCCCGGGAGAGAGCCCTGAGCTCATAAGATCCTCGAGCCCGGGGGCTCCCTCCAGTTGCAAGACGAGAGGGGAGTTTGAGCTCAGGTAGACCTCGAGAACTCCCCTGTCATAGTGGCTCAAGAGCAGATAGTAGGTGCTCTTTGAAGATATAAGTACTATAGATAGGAGCAAGTCTATGGTGTTGATTTGGATTAGTCAATAAACTTAGGTTGCATGTTTTTGATCGGTGGGAGGAAACCGGGGAAACCGGGGGAAACCCACGTGAGCACTGGGAGAACATGCTAACTCAGCACAGAAACATCTGCTGGTTTGGTAAAGCCTGGAACCAAAGACATTCTTGCTGTGAGGCAACAGCGCTAAGCACTGGGCCACCGTGTAACCCATCTAGGAAGGAGGAGGAGAAGGGGTGGAAGGGGGGATTCTTTAAAGCAAAGATAGCGGTGATACGTAACCCAGGGTATTTGTAGTAGCTTAGGAATCGTCTGATTGGTGCATTGTGAATTGGATAATGCGGGTTTAACCGCTAGGAATCATAAGCACGTGATCCTCTCGAAATTAGTTTATAAATAAACTCCACAAGGTGAATAAAATACATCACGCCCATGGAGAGTCCTCATAAGCCACACACAGTGTATCAACGTGTCTCTGTTTCTCCCTTTTTCTGTGTGTGTGTGTGTGTGTGTGTGTGTGTGCGTGTGCGTGTGTGTGTGTGTGTGTGTGCGCGTGCGTGCGTGTGTGTGGCCAGACCGCGCCTGCTACACCATACCGGCCCCCCAAGAGGTACACCCCATTAAAATGCCAGTGACAGCCACCATCTAGCCCTGCCAACACCTAACATATTCAAAACGCTCCCTGAGTGCTTGAGAAATGAGAAATATAATAACCCAGCGTGCCAGAGCTGCAAACGCGTACACAGCACGAAATTTGCACACGCTCCAAGGTTACTCAATTTCACCAGCTTGGAGCTCGGCGGTGGCATCCTAACCTCCTCTTTTTCATCCCCAAAATGCGCTACAAAGAGTTCCTGTTGAATTTGGTTATAGACTTTACCAACAGATTGTGTCAGATCTTGGAGTGTTTTGCATGAAGCAGCACAGGTGGAATCACGGAGCATCAGCGAGGATCCCTCATGACAGACGGGAGCCTGGAGCTTGCGGAAAAAGTGCAGGGGTTCAGGCAGCTGGCTGCTGCTGCAGTGTGTGTCGTTCCTCCGAGGAACAGCTTGAAAGGAGGGCACATTACATTACAGGTTGCTTGTAGTACCAACCAGCACTGAAGCATACGGTAGGAACACAAGGGCATCAACATGCTCTATAGCACACACAAACATATTTAACACTAATACTTGACATGACAAGCAGAAGGCTTCTGTCCACGACCTGAAGCTCCAGAGGCAAAGCCAGATTATCGCAAGCCACTATAAATAATTTCCCACTTTACATAAACACATGGAAGCCTATTTCCACTTTAGCTGAAGAACTACAATTTGGTTTACTGACTTTGTGAGATTTATAACCACATTGTGGAAGTCAAGTATCAGATATACAGTCACCTTTATTTGATATCAAATGTAGTCATATTGTGAGATCATAACAAGTCATTACTGAGAGACAAAGTCACATTATGCAATATAATATCTCATTGTGAAGAAGTATTATTGTGTGATATAAATTCTTAGATGGGAGATATAATGGTCGATTTTCAGATAAAGACATAATTATGCGATTTTAAATCATTTTGTGTGATTAAAATCTCTATTTAGGGAAATAAAGTCCCAAATGTGAGACTTAAAGGGCACCTAGGGTACCTCTTTTTCCAGATTTAATATAAGTCTTGTCCCCAGAATGTGTCTGTAAAGTTTCAGCTCAAAACACCCATCAGATTATTTATTATAGCTTTCACTAGTTTGCATTTTATAGTTCTCAACTGCTTTTTGCTGTTTTTGTGTACTGGGACTTTAAGGCTAGTCCTCCCCGCCCACCGTTTCCACGTGCCTGTCAGCGTGCCTCAGTCTCCGCCCTCGGCTACCTCAGACAAGTTCTGACAGACATAAAGGAAGCTGATCTCACGTAACGTTTGTGAGAAATACTACAGTAAGACCTTTACCAATGAGTATATGATGCATTTGTTGTGGAGCTGCAAGGATGAGTCACACACAATGTCGTTACAAAGTTCACGCACACACACAGACACAGACACACACACACAGCGTGGAGACACACACACAGCGCGGAGACACACACATACAGTGCGCGCATTTAGCTTTGCACTGTCTTTACACGAAAATGTGACAGGATACAGGTTAATATCCACTGTATAGATATCTGTTACGTTAATGTACAAAATAAACCTGATTTAACGTCCACAAACCGGGATTGAAGCGTCTTCTTTTATAATTGTACGGACACGCGGCTGTGGTGATGAAGTAAAGCTGAACTGAATCGCTGTAATTCATTAACATGCGCTGTTTTAAAACATTTTAAACTTGTAAAACTCACTCTTGATCACATTTGATGATGATTGATGATCCTAGCAAACTGAACAGACCTTTTTATTTACGGTTGCTTTGCGCTCGTCCTGTCTTGTTGATATGATTAAAAATGTTACTACAGAGACATGTTAATACGCAGCTGTCAATCAATTCGGTGGGCGGGGGGACCGCACTCCTACGTCAAGTTGCGGTTGATCTCAAAACAGCTCCAATTGGTCCACCGTTTTTATCTTGTTAAATTCAAAAAAAAGGACTGGATGTGTTTATATCACCCCAATATGACGGTCTATACACTATACCTACACATATGTCTGTCCAAACAGCTTGAAAAGTAGATTTTTCACCATAGGTGCCCTTTAAAGCAAAAATGTGGGACAAAATCCAACATTGAGAAAGATAAAATAATACTCTAACATACAACTGCCTAATCTTTTGAGAAATAAGTCAGATTATGCAACAGAAAATATTACTGGGACTTATGAAGCTGCAATATAAAATCTTGCAACACTGGGAAATAAAGTTGCAATTGAAATAGAAAGTCACATTATAAGGCATTAAGTCATATTGTAAAAGAGACATTAAAGAGATAGTTCACCCCAAAAATGACTCATTATGTACTCAGCCTGAAGTGGCTCCAAACATTTATGAGTTTCTTTTTTCTGTTGAACGCAAAAGTAGATATTTTGAAGAAAGTTGGTAACCATTGACGTCCATAGTAGGATAAACAAATACTATGGAAGTTATTGGTTACAGGTTTCCAGCTTTTTTCAGAATATCTTAAACATAAGAAAGAAACTAAAACAGGTTTTTGAAAAGTGAAGAAGGAGAAAAATTATGGAATTTTCAGTTTTAGGTGAACTGCCCCTTTTAAGACATAATTGTGAGATTTACAGTTTTTCTCAATTGACCCTTCGCACAGCCACACCGGAAAACCGCCACACACAAATCGCGCCTTAGCAACCTAAGTTACACACAGGAGGTCTGTCAAGCTTTCGAGTGAGGGAAACAAGCCAAATCGTTGTGCATATGGATTGTGCAAATCTTATACCCGGTATCCAACAAGTTTGGATGGGGAGGTGAATTTTTTTCCCTTTCCAAAACCTAAAACCCAAGGGGAGAAATGCCAGCGTGGATCAAGCTGTGTGAGGGGCCGTAAAAGCAGCACAATCCAGTCATATTTCCATCTGTTTCAAGCTACAAATATTTGAAATTGCATATCAACAGAACAAAACCGAGATATGATCACAAACTGAGTACTTGCGATCAATATACTTTACCCCCAGCTGTTTTTCAGTCATTTATAACCCTCATGTCGATCAGAGCTACAATTCACCATTGTTTTCGTCTGTCTTTTGGAGATTTAGTCATTGGTGATGACGTTATAGCGGGTTAGTGACTGCTTTTATATTTGGTGTCAGATTAATATTTGCTGGTAAGGAAATCTATTTGTTCACTTCTGCTATTTATACTTTGATTTGCTTTTCAATTTATTTACTTTTTTTCCACTTACAGTTAAAGTCAGAATTATTAGCCCCCCTGAATTATTAGCACCCCTGTTTATTTTTTTCCCCAATTTCTGTTTAACAGAGAGAAGATTTTTTCAACACATTTCTAATCATAATAGTTTTAATAACTTATCTCCAGTGACTGATTTATTTTATCTTTGTTATGATGACAGTAAATAATATTTTACTAGATCTTTTTCAAGACACTTCTATACAGCTTAAAGTGAGCTTAAAGGTTAATCAGGTTAACTAGGCAGGTTAGGGTAATTAGGCAAGTTATTGTATAATGATGGTTTGTTCTGTAGACTATCGAAAAAAAAAATTAGTTAAAAGGGGCTAATAATTTTGTCCTTAAAATGGCTTTTAAAAACATTATAAATTGCTTCTATTCTAGTCGAATTAAAACAAATAAGACTTTCTTCAGAATAAAAAAAACATTATCAGACATACTGTGAAACATTCCCTGCTCTGTAAAACATAATTTGGGAAATATTTAAAAAAGAAAAAAAAATCAAAAGGGGGCTAATAGTTTTGACTTCAACTGTAAATGCTAATGAGAATAGAAACGGTATAAAAAGCACTCAAACATACTGACAGTTATAGGTACTGTACATTGTTATAGGTCAATGATGCTAATATTTGGCACAAATCCATCAATTTCCCCTTTCTGGCTGTTCTTTCAATGAATGAATTATGTAAAAGCACTGTCCATGCGTGTTTCCTTGTCGGTTAGTAACACTATATTTCATTGCACAACAATTAGTGTATCAGGCTTTTTGGCCAAAAAAAAAAGCGAAATCACGGTTTAATTTGTTATTATTAGATTTTTTTTAAATTTCACCTATCCTGCTGTGCATGAACAAAGCTGTTGAATGGTCAGCGTATGAGGCGGATAGGCTAACCTAGCTTCAATTTTGATTCAATTATTCTAATCGGTTGCGTATTATGTTGTGAGTATACCCCTGTAATGCAAAATGCAGTCCTTTTTTGTCTGGCTTTCTCGGATACCTCACCTGTTCACCAAAAATGACTAATTATATCGCTGGGAATGTCTGACACTGGCGCATACATATTGTAATAGACATGCCAGACAGGAAAGCTTGACAGGCGTAACAACAGTAACTAATGAGGGTGGGACTTAGCAAAGGGTCAATTGCTTTGGCTCAATTCTTGAATAAAAGTTTTATTTTTCAAAACAATCATTTCAGATTTCTGACAATTAGCTACTTTTTCACATCAGAGTGGAATTTCTCATTGATTTGAGCAAATTGCAAATGCCTTGGCATCCAAACAGTAAGTACATTTGTCTGTAGTTTGGACAAAAACTAATTGCATATGGCTTGTTAATCAAGACTGATAAGTCAATTCTCATTCAAACTCTTAACAACTTGTCAATTTTTCATTGTGTAAGCCATCACACTCAAAACTATTTATTCAATTATCAAACATTTGTATACACTCGTTTACACCATAAATATTTGATGTTGACATTGTTTGTAATGTTTACTAAACTGGTTAATGACCTCTAGTTGCAATACAATTTGAATCAACTATTTAACCAAACAAGATTGGGAGCATCTGTACATTGCCCACAGCTTTTTTTTTTTAGAAAGGAGAATCTCCACAATCCTGAACTGGAGCAACATGCTCATGGAAAAGCAATTGGAAGAAGTGTTATCTCTGGCCTGATCAACAAGAGTAATAGGGTGTCCACCAAAAATAAATTTTTTTATAGTATATATAGTAGGCAACCCAGTGGCGCAGTAGGTAGTGCTGTTGCCTCACAGCAAGAACGTCGCTGGGTCGTAGGTTCGAACCTCGGCTGGGCTGGGTCAGTTGGCGTTTCTGTGTGGAGTTTGCATGTTCTCCCTGGGTTTGCGTGGGTTTCCTCCGGGTGCTCCGGTTTCCCCCACAGTCCAAAGACATGCAGTACAGGTGAATTGGGTAAGCTAAATTGTCCGTAGTGTATGAGTGTGAATGTGTGTGTGGAAGTTCCCAGAGATGGGTTGTGGCTGGAAGGGCATTCGCTGCGTAAAATCGTGCTGGATAAGTTGGCGGTTCATTCCGCTGTGGCGACCCCGCAAGGGACAAAGCCGACAAGAAAATGAATGAATGAATGAATATATATAGTATACATTTTTTGTAGTATTTTTGCGTTAACATAACAAATATGAAACGTACAATAGAGTAATTGGACAAGCAAGATTGCACTTTACATGTAATACATTCTTACAAATGTACTGTATGATTTTTTTAAAACCTTAATTTTCATGATTGACTTTTATGGTAAAAAAGCAACTAATCAATTTGACCAACGAGGCTCACACGATGACAAATACACTTTATGTTTTGGTGGCCTTGGCCAAATTACTGACACGATAACTAGGTTTTGATGCATTAATTAAATGTTTTGGGGAAGTAATTACATTTTGCAGACATGCAATACATTTCTGAAGGTCCAGAAAACAGTTTTGAGATTTGCACTAACAATTAAGAGAATGTTAAGACTGTTTCGAAAAATGTGCCAAAGCAATTAAAGAGCCCCTATTATGATGCGGGCTAGACATTGAATTTTGGTCACCTAACGTCACAACCTTAATCTAACCTTATATTAATGTCTTATGATGTTGTGTGCCTGCTGGGATAGTGGTTCGAATGAATCACTGCTGTAACAATTCTTTAGCCGTGTCGACGTGACGTTAATATGGAACTCAAGCCCCGCCCATTTGTTGCGTGCACAGACCTGGGAAAATTAAAACCCCCGGCCCCGCCCACAAACAGTGTAGAAAGAAAAAGAGGAAGACAAACACTGTAGCAGATCCCGATTGAATCAAGTCGCATAATCGCATTATTTTCCCTACCCAAAGATGTGGCTGTGAAGAGTCAGTGGTTAAAGTTTATTTTTGCATAAATACCTCAGCATTATAGCCCCAGCCTTGTGCTGTGTTCCTGTCATTTTTTGACGAGTGCTTCAGCAATCTACATGCTTATAACAGGGGATTCATAGGCCATTTGTTTAAGGAAGGATCAGAAAAGATGAATGGGACTTTGTCAGAGCAAGACAGAAACTTTAACAGTACACAGTTTATGGATCAGTTTCTTCCTTCATTTCACAAGTGTAAATGCGATTAAAATGGTTGCCTCCTTGTTTTCTCTAGCTTGCAAATTATGTATTTAATTGTGTTTTGTTACTTGTAAGCGCTTGTACTGTCTGGTTAACTCTTTATATTCTCATATAGCATCTAAAACCACGTTGAAAACGTGATGTGTGCCGTTTGTTTATGGATTTAAATGCATTTGTGAGCTTGCGATCCTCTGCAGTTTGTCATTGCTAAGGCCATCGTCAGCTGTTCCTACACACGTACGCCGGTCAAGTTTCAAAATAGTTCTGCTTTTGCCACTGTGTGGATTAATACTGAATGTGTGTCACTGTTTTTGCTTATAATTAGGAATAGAGCAAAGTGCTGGTGTTAAACTGCATTGCTTTAATGCACTCCTGCATTTGGGCTCACACATATACTCTGCACTCTGACTACTTCAATATTGTTGATAAGCCGTGTTGGGCATTTCTCATGTCTCATGCTGAATGCAGTCAACCAATCACAACAGACTGGGTCATCGGACCAATCAGCGCAGATAAGCATCGCAATAAGGAGGGGTTTGGGAACAAATGAATCACTGAACGAATCATATGGGAGTTGTTGGGATAATTAGGTAAAAATAAATGCATAGTATAAGACAATGAAAGCGTTTTTTTGACCTTGCACGCATATCAGCCTGTTGATGGAGACCCCCAAAACCAAAATATGACCCTTTTTAATGCATAATAGGGGCTCTTTAAGAAAAACTCTAAAATGAAAAGTGCTGAGAATTATATTTTCAGTTGTAAAAAACAAACAGTAAGATAAAAAAACTACAATAAGTAAGAACTAAGTAAAGTCTTATTGTGATATATAAACTCAGTTTCGTAAATATAAAATCACTGTTGAAACATTAAGTTACATTTAATTTGAGATATAAAGTCAGAGCCATTTTGTGAAAAATAAACTCATGCTTCAAAAAAATTAAGTCACAACTGTAAGCCATAAAGTCGGAAATATCTTTTTTATGTGTTTACTCAGTGATGGAACCGAGCTTCCAGAATTGCTCGCACATAAAACTACATATCCGGTGATTTAATGTGAGCACAACTCTACTTTAAACTATTAAACGATCCTCAATGTATTTAATCTCTTAAATTGCTCTTTGCATTGCAACAGCAGTGCATAAAATACACAATAAATCATTGAGCTATATGGTACTCGATAAACAAGAGACTTTTGAATTAAAAGTTTCATATTCAAACATAAGTAAAAGGCGCGTATGATTGTTTTCATGGTGTGCTTTTACTGACTTCACCAGGCTGACCTGTACAGTATAGTGCTATTAATATAACACCATTCCCCAGCCCTCCGTGTTTAGCCTCTAGCAGATGAAGAGACTCACGGGCAGACAAATAGCAGCAGAAGAGCAATGGGGCAGCCAGCGGCAGGAAAGAAGTATAGCACCCTGCGGCCACTCAATGAATGACGCCTGGTGCTGCCATCACAGCTTGCTACAAGGTCACTTTCAAAAACCTTTACACTCACAGTGATGGTGGAACAAACTCCCAACCAGGATCCATGGCAATCCTCAAAACACGACTGAAAGCCAAACTCAGATGCACTTAACTAAGCGAACGCTTAAAAAGGGTAGAAGTGGACCAACCTTGTCTAAACAAAGGTCCGCGCTCAGTGAGACCTGAATCTGAAATATCGAATTACTATTAGAGGGAGAGGTTTCAAAAGCCACCCGGGTGGAGATAGCTGAGCTGCCATGAAATTACAGAAATCAAGTGTCTGCGAGTGTTTTTAAAGGGATTTCATAAAGTATTTGCAACACATTTAATGGTGTTTTGATGCACTTGCCATGAGAGGATTTGGAAATGTGCACCGAAGAAAGCTAAAGATCAAAGCTCAAAATGCTGTTTAGACAGAGCATTTTTCAGTAGTCTGTGAGGAGATTTCTGAAGAAATAGGGGAAAATGTTAGTATTCGTTATAGTAATAATAGTCAGAAATTGAGTTGTTGTCTAAATGTAGCTCTGTGTTAGCCTCTTCTTTGTTATATAATAACATCACAACTGCTTGTGTGGTTAAATTCCTCTAAATTAAATCATATCTGTTAATTAACAGCTTCTGTATTTTATGATTCACAAGTGTTTATATTTATTTACGGTTGTGAATTGCATTATGGGAGCTGGATCTCTACTCTGTGGACATTTAAGTAGTTTGAAATAATATACTGTATAAGAAAAAACATAGAGATATAGAAATAATGTGCTGACAGTTTATTACAAAGTTTTTGTACAGTAAAATGTAACACCAACCCAGATAATATAACACAGGGCTCGAAATTGCGACCAAAAGTTTATCTATACGACCTCAAAATATATTTGGGAGCATTTGTGCGAGTGCATACAATTGTTGGCGTGCGACCGGTTTTCACCGCATAAGCAGCTTTAGGAGACATTCACGCAGAATGCATCTTTGCTCCTGAACACGTGAAAGGCAGCGCTCAGGAATAGTTTAAAACAGTCGTCATGTCAACTTTCTACAGTAAACAAATGTCGCAATTCAAGCTTTTCTGATTGGCGCACTGCTCTAGAACGTGAATGGATTGGTTAATATAAGCTGTCAATCATTCAGTCAATGCTTTCTGCCTTCAGGTCACGAGGAGCAACAGCTGTAAAATGTAAAGCACTGAAGATGAGAGAATGAAAAGCACGCTGACAGATTTTGTTTAGAAACCACCTAAAGTTACAAATAATGGCATTTCTGACTATTAGTGATACATTTTCCAATAATGGATAGCTATTCACTGTAAAGTCTGTGTGACGGAGTTTTCAGGTAACTGTGTTTGCCACTGAATCTACACATTTTAAGCATTCTAATGTTCTATTTTATAATTAATATTCTATTTAATCGTCAGGGTGCTGTCAGCCATGCAAGTGGCAGCTATATGTAAAATTCAACACTGCGTACACCTTTGCAAAAAGGACTTGCATTCATTAAGATTAAACCAACATTGCAGCTCATGAAAAGACCATTATTGCTATTAAGATGACCTACAGTATGCAGATAATAAGTTATATGCCAATATCAACTGTGCAATATCAGGCAGCAACCATGAGAACATCACAGTTTATTATTACTATTAACTTAGTTAATCTCATTCATGTCAAGCAGTGTGTGCAGGGCCAGTGGGCGCATGCCGATTTTTCTTGTTTGTTAATATTTATTATGTTGATTTCAAATGCAATAAATCTGTTAATATAAAACTTGTAGTGACGGTGCACATATATCTTGATGTGTGCCACTAAATTTTAGCTAATCCGACTACATTTTTAAAGTTAGGAGCACCAGTGCAAGCAAAAAGGTTAATTTGAGCCCTGTAACCCTTTAAACTATTAAAAATTTTAATACAAGTCACTTTTTCAAACTTTTGATGAATTAATGTACGATAGTGCAATTCAAACGCATAAATAAATGGGGATAAATAAAAACCTAAATTACAAAATTTATAGAACATTTTTACAGTGTAGTTAAGTGAATTAAAAAGCTAATTAAACTGTCAATACACCGACAAAAATGGCAAAACGGCAGAGAGACAGACAGAAAAATAGATAGAATGACAGATACATAGACAGATAAGAAAATAATGACTGAAGGACTGAGAGACAGACGGACAGAACAACATCAAATGAGAGATGGACAGACAGAGAACGAAAGAATGGCGAATAAAGCAACAAACAGAACAGCAGATAGACAGATAACAAGAATGACAGATAAAGCAACAGAAAGTCAGATAGACAAAGAATGACAGACAAAATGACATGTAAGAACGAGTGAAAGAAACAGATATAAAAATCACAGAATGACAGATAGAACAAAAAATGACTAATAAAACGATAGACAGAATATGAGTGACAGATGACAACGTGACAAAATGGCAGATTGAGAATGAAAGCATGAGATAAAACAACACAGAATGAAAGAATGGCAGATAAAACGACCCAAAATTACCAATATGGAAAAAAAATGACATTTACATACAAAACGACAGTCGGACAGAGAATGAAGGGATAAAACGATGCCTGAATGGCAGAAAATAAAAGAATAATAGACAAAAGGACAGACAGAATTATAATAACCAAAGAAAAGAGTGTAATAAACAGACAGACAGATAGACAGAAAATGAAGTAATGTCAACTAAAACAGCACACAGAATGACAGAGGGTGGAAGAACGACAAACTAAAAAACAGACAGAGAAAACAATGGATAGACAATGAAAAGATGACAAAATGACAGGGAGAATGACAGATTGACAGACAATGAAAGAATGATGGAAATAATGGCACATAGAACGACAAACAGGCAGAGAAGAAAGGAATGGCAGACAAAATGACAGACAAAACAACAAACAGAATGACAAATAAATTGACAGAGAACAACAAATAGAGAATGACAGAATGACAAAATAGGATGGATGGATGGATGGATGGATGGATGGATGGATGGATGGATGGATGGATGGATGGATGGATGGATGGATGGATGGATGGATGGATGTGGTTCCGAGTGCTCGGGTTCGAATCTGGTTAAGCATAGTTCCATAAAAGAAGTAAAGACTTAGATTGTTAGTTTTAATTTAGGTAAAACTATGTGTTCAAAGTGCACTTTACAATATGATTAACAAAACATACCCTAGGAAATGTATTTCAGATTCACAAGTTTGTAGACAGCCCCCTGTAGTGAATTTGTTATCTGAAACTAGAAACAAAACAGTATCTGGAGCAAAGAATTTTACATTTCACAAAAATGTAGACAGCACCCTCTAGTGGATTTGTCATCTGAAACGAGAAACGAAACATATCTGGAGCAACGAATTTTTAGTTAGGCAAAAATGTAGACAGCACCCTCTAGTGGATTTGTCATCTGAAACGAGAAATTAAACATATCTGGAGCAACTAATTTTACGTTACCCACAAATGTAGACAGCACTCTTTAGTGGATTTGTCATCTGAAATGAGCAACAAGAAATATCTGGAGCAACTAATTTTACATTACGCACAAATGTAGACAGCACCTCTAGTAAATTTATCATCTGAAATGAGAAACTAAACATGTCAAGAGCAATGAAATATATGACATGCAAAACTGTAGACAGCACCCTCTAGTGGATTTGTCATTTGAAATGAGCAATGAAACATATGTGGAGCTACGAAATTCACGTTAAGCAAAAATGTAGACACCACCCTCTAGTGCACTTGTCATCTGAAATGAGAAATGAAACTGGAGCAATAAAAAAATATACGTCAAGCAAAAATGTAGACAGCACCCTCTAGTGGATTTGTCATCTGAAACGAGAAACGAAACATATCTGGAGCAACGAATTTTTAGTTAGGCAAAAATGTAGACAGCACCCTCTAGTGGATTTGTCATCTGAAACGAGAAATTAAACATATCTGGAGCAACTAATTTTACGTTACCCACAAATGTAGACAGCACCCTCTAGTGGATTTATCATCTGACATGAGAAACTAAACCTATCTGGAGCAATGAAATAAGTCATGCAAAAATGTAGCCAGCATTCTCTAGTGGATTTGTCATTTGAAACAAGAAACTAAACATATCTGGAGCAACAAATTTTACATTACGTAAAAATGTAGACAGCACCCTCTAGTGGATTTATCATCTGAAATATAAAAAACTAAACATTTGAAGAAATTAAATATATACGTCATGCAAAAATATAGACAGCACCCTCTATTGGATCATCTGAAACTAAAAACTAAACACATCAGGACTAACTAATTTTACGTTACGCAAAAATGTAGACAACATCCTCTAGTGGACTTATCATCCGAAATGAGAAGCTAAACATATCTGAAGTAACGAATTTTGTATGTTAGCGAAAAATGTAGGCTGAGGCACGAATACGCAGTGAGTCTGGGTTGTAAAAATTCACACCAAACACGTTGCTGAAAAAACAACTACGGAATTATTTATCAGATTTAGCAAACCACAACATTTCAAATCAATTCAAGCCAATCAAACAAAACCTCAAAGGAGGGTAAAGGGCTGGGACACTTAAATAGATAATCAAGAGACCCCGAGCATCAAAACACCACTTCCACAAACACAAACCCACCGAGGGATGATGGTGTTTGCAAGCACTTCAACTACCAAATCTCAATCACGCCACTTTTATTTTCTACATCCACATTATGCCAGTTAGCAACAGCCTAGGGAGACATGCCTTTTTATGAGACCACTGTTGTGATAAATTTCGCAAGATAGAGTGCAAATTTGTTTTCCCTCGGCATCACACCCTGCCATTGCTTTCGAATGCAAAAGATGTGCTAATTTATGTCCATACATTAAGCTCAAGAATGAAATACGGTCATTACGGAATTACAAAGAAGCCTATATTGTGATCATAAAGCCTCTGCATATGCTTACTAGCATTGAGCACCCTGACATAAACATATGGATGCTTGTTATGGCAACCCCCAAATTTGATTATAATTTAACGTAAGTGTAATTGCATATAATTGATGTTACCTACCATAAAATTCGTTAAAATGCATAATGGCCTACTGTGGTATTTATAGACTTGGTAATGAGTATATGAACGTGCGCTCCAAATGCTGAATCTGTGATTAGCATCGTGCTGTAGATTAAGCACGCTGTGGCACTTGGCACGTCTGCCGCGGGGCTACATAGTTCACTTCAGCCCTTTATTAAATCATAATCATCTCAGTTATAAGGCGCAGCAAAACATGTCCTCATTGATCCAACAGACAGCGGTGCATGCGACTCTGCGTAGGGTTAAAGCGGCAAGATTAAACATCCGTAAGAGCATTAGGACACATAAGAGCATTAGGTGTGTACATACACACACACTCGACACATGCTCTAGGTCTGAATGGGTTCATTCGCAATGTTGGATAGCATGAAGGATGCAGGGAACTATCAGTGCCACCTGTTAAGCACACCATATTGGCTCTAATGACATACAGGCCTGTCCATCTGTAGCAATGGTCAACAGCACCTAAGGCATTTTCAGCCTCGTAATTCCCCATTTCTTCTCTCTCATTCGCTCTCTCTTATTCTTTCTGCTGTCCGCAAGGCCCTAATGAAGATCAATGCTTGTCTTTTTTCCCACTCTAAACAGCCATCCCGTTTGAGCTCAGTGATCAAATGTGTCTAAAACTATTGGGTGGATGTGTCTGGCTCTGAAGCTGGGTATTAACAGCACGAGGGGTTCCATTAAATGCTGCTGGAGCCAAAGCAGACAGGAAGACGGTCCCAGAAGAGAATACAAGAGATTTTTTTTTTATCCCACAGTGCCGTCTGAGTGCCTCGGGCAGACACGCAGAATCATCATCATTCATTTACTCAACGTATTACCACACTGCCATCCCCAGCCGCTCAAACTGCAGCTCAGGGAGATGGTGAGAAGAAAAAGAGGAGAAAAAATAGAGATAGGGAGAGGCAGGAACTGAGAAACAATGCCAGATGTAGGGCCCTAGTTGAAGTTTTGGATCTGGATGTATGCTTCCAGTCATCTTAAGGCACTGATAGATGCAGACTAACACAGGCAATTAGCAGATTACAAGATGTCACATTCATTACTCATCAAACGCCAATTCAACATTTAATTACCGAAAACACGTGCTGATAAACTCCAACAAATGCAGAAAGGAGTAATGCACTGCTACGGCAAAACCCAAGAAAAGTTTTGTTGCCGTTGGTCAAGGTTGGTTGCTAGTGTGGCTCAGCCTTTAAAGACTTTTGATATAAAGGTCTAGAGTTAAATACTTCAAGCAAACATATACATTTTTGGGTCCCACTTTATATTAAGTGTCGCTTATACCTGTGAACTTACATGGTAATTAGATGTGTAAGTAGTATGTAACTACAGTGTATGTACACACTGGTACAGAGTATTTACTTGTGTATACTGGTGTAACTACACTCATGTAACAACCCACTGAATAGTATGTGTAAGTACAAATGTGTAACAGGACATTGGTAACAACACTAGGAAAGTACACATCTGTAACAAGAATTATGTAAGTGCATTGTGTAACAACAATATGTACTTGCAGATGTTTTCCCACTTCCACACCTGTTTGCAGATCATGTACTTGTGAACACTGTATGGCAGAACTAATGCTGCATTAGAAGGTTTCACCTTGTGATACAAGTGTACTTGCATCGTAAATCCACAGGATCCACTCAATATAAAGTGTAAAATGGTCACAAATTACTGTTCATACATTCATTCATTTTCTTTTCGGCTTAGATGGGTTGCAGCTGGAAGGGCATTCACTGTGTAAAACATATGCTGGATAAGTTGCCGGTTTATTCCGCTGTGGCGACCCCAGATTAATAAAGGGACTAGGCCGAAACGAAAATGAATTTTATTTTAAACTTTATATTGTGGACTGTTCCTGTGGAGTTACCATGTAACTACACTGTTATTAAAGTGTTGCATAGAAGATATTTCTACAAGTAACACAGTAATTTGTGACCATTTTACACGTTATATAAAGTGGACAGTTCCTGTGGAGTTACCATGTAAGTACACTGGTCTCACAAGGTGAAACCTTCTAATGCAGCATTAGTTCTGCCATACAGTGTTCACAAGTGCATGATCTGCAAACAGGTGTGGAAGTGGGAAAACATCTGCAAGTACATATTGTTGTTACACAATGCACTTACATAATTCTTGTTACAGATGTGTACTTTCCTACTGTTGTTACCAATGTCCTGTTACACATTTGTACTTACACATACTATTCAGTGGGTTGTTACATGAGTGTAGTTACACCAGTAATACAAAAGTAAATACTATGTAAACGTGTGTACATACACTGTAGTTACATACTACTTACACATCTAATTACCATGTAAGTTCACAGGTATAAGCGACACAATATAAAGTGGGACCCATTTTTGTATAAATGAAGTTAAATTTACTTGAGGTAAACTCAAACTTTAAAAGCTGATCAAGAGAATAAATCATAAAATACATTATTGATGCCACTGATACTTCATCAGTACATTCATTCATTTATTTTATTTTCGGCTTAGTCCCTTTATTCATCAGGGATTGCCACAGCGGAACGAACCGCCAAGTTATCCAGCATATATTTTATGTAGCGGATGCCCTTCCAGCGACAGCCCATCACTGGGAAACATCAATACACTCTCATTCACACACATACACTATGGACAATTTAGCTTACCCAATTCACCCATAGCGCATGTCTTTGGACTTGTGGGGGAAACCAGAGCACCCAGAGGAAACCCACACGAACACGGGGAGTTCATCAGTACATTTTGATTCATAACATCCTTTTTTTACTTTAAATTAAGCATAAATACCTGAAATTATAATCTATAACAAATCAAGTAGACGTACCATGTAAGACAATTAAATATTTTCCTAGATAAAATATCTTAAGGTTTAATGAATCCTATTGAAATTTCCTCTTGTTTTAAACCTCACAAACTTAAATCAAAATTTGATTTATGGTTAAAGAAAGTTCACTTTACAAATTTGTATTTATAAATGTGCAATTGAGTGAATTGTTAAGTGGCTCATTTGGGATTATTTTACAAACTACTTATAACATTTCTTCACAATTCTAAACACAACAGTGGTGGTGTTAGTGAGACTAGCAGTGGGCGCTTAACCTGCAGGCTGTTTGGGTCATAACGCCCCAGTATATTGATGGGGACTCTATACTGCTCAGTGAGCACCGTCTTTCGCATAAGATGTTAAACCGAGGTCCTGACTTTCTGTGGTCATTAAAAATCCCAGGATGTCCTTCAAAAAAGAGTAGGGGTTTAACCCCGGCATCCTGGCTAAATTTGCCCTCTGGCCTCGGTCCATCATGGCCTCCTAACCATCCCCATATCATAACTGGCTTCATCACTCTGTCTCCTCCACCAATCAGCTGGTGTGTGATGTGTGGTCTGGCGCCACATGGCTGATGTTGTATCATCCAGGTGGATGCTGCACACTTGTGGTGGATGAGGACATTCCCCCCAAAAATGTGTAAAGCGCTTAGAGTGTAGAGAAAAGTGATATATAAACGTAAGGAATTATTATTAATTATTATTATTAAAACCTACTGAAAATCACTATGAAGTGTTCTGTTAATTTTCTATTTACATTTTTAAATCAATTGTTGAGAAGGTCACCTTTTGGAAACTAGGTGGTATTTTTATGATGTTTAACAGAAGATTCACAAATTGTTATCAAAGCAAATGGTGGCTGTAGTTTCTAAAAAGTTTGTTTGGTCAGTGCATAATTAATAAACTTCTTGATGTGTCATTTCATAATTTTGATTGTTTAATAGATATTTTAAAGACTGCAATAAAAAAGTATGATATGTCAGTTTGCCCCAACAAATGGCCCCCAGATTGGGTCATCAGCAGAGTACAAGATGTAGAAGAGAGAACAGGTATTGTTAGTTTTCATGTTCCACCACCAGGCTCTTGATTTTCTGATGAGAAGAGCAATTGTTCATCACAGCGCATACTGTAGCTTTAACAGAGCAAAATCAGCGGCTGATTAAGAGTCTGATTGAAACATTATTCTGTGACCTGCAGAGCTCGGCTTCCTCAGGATTTAAATAGACAAAGACAGCAAGAAAAAAAGACTGGGATAATGTGACTAATGCCATTAAGATCAGTGATGTGATAAACATTCAGACACAATGTTCTGTGGGAGACGTCAGTCTCAGTGTGAGAGCTTTTTCCACTTCACTGTGTTGAGGGTCATATTGGTTTGTGATCTTTGTTTTCTTTTTCTGTGCCAAATTGAATAATCTCAGCCTATTATTCAGTTAGGAAAAGCAATTATTTAGATATACGCATAATCAATGTCTATTAAAAGTTCAAAGCAACAACTTGTGTTAAAGTGATAGATCACCAAGAAAAAATTAATTTAGATCAAATAAACAAATAAAATCCTGTTTGAGCTTTTTTTCTACTGTGGAACACAGAGAACATTTTATGACGAATGTCTAAGAATGATCAATGGTTCTGAAAAGCATAGACATTTTTCAAAATAACTTCTTTTAAGTTCACAGTACTTCCCACAGGTTTGATAATAATAATTTTATTTATCAAGAAACTGTTATTAACTGTTTCTCTTCAATGGGTTAAAGTAAAAAAGGCTGTTGACAAAAAAGAATCCACTATTTCTCTTATTTTTATGCTATTCAGGAGCCATGTGCACCCAATAACACACAGGTGTCAAAGTCAGTTCCTGGAGGGCCGCAGCTCTGCACAGTTTAGTTCCAACACTAATTAAACACGCCTGATCCAAGTAATTGAGTTCTTTAGGCTTGTGTGAAACCTACAGGTAAGTGTGTTGAAGCAGGGGTGGAACTAAACTGTGCAGAGCTGCGGCCCTCCACAAACTGACTTTGACACCCCTGCAATAACAGGTCTAATCTGCTTCGCTCTCTCTTTCAAGTTCAAAGCAATCTTGAATGCCAGAGCATTTTAGATATGTATATAAAATAGCCTAATGACATCATCAAATTAAAAATATATACAGCAAATTAAAAATAAATGACAGAAAAATGAATAAAAACTGAAAAATATGATAATTACAACATGTACATTATTTAAATAAGGCAAATGCATTGATTAACCATTACTAATGGTGTACGTATATTTTGCAGCCAGTTTAGACCAGTCATTTCATCCTCTTCAAGTATATAGTAAAGTTTTTCTGAGTCGTTTAGATTCAAGAATTAATTATTTAATGTTTCTCTCGCTCTTGCGACTGTGCGTGCGCAGCCAGCTTCATAACCAAGCGAAAGTAGATTTAAGTAACAAGGTAATGCAAAAATGCTAATGATTAATGACAGCTTTAGAAAGCAAAAGCTGAACCTTTTAGGATTTAGGAAACATTTTAAAAAAATTTTTAAGTGCCAAAAAGACACATCTCTGTGGATCTGCAGAACATGTGATGCTGTCTGTGGGAGTGTTGACAGGTCCTGCGTACACTGAACAAACCAGGTAAACAAGAGAAGATTTTCCACTATTTAATCGATCGCGGATGTTTGGTTAAATTAGGCGGATACAAAATAGTGTAAAAGGATGATAATACTAGTAAAAAAAAATGTGTCACTAAATATAATTGGGCAGCTGTTAATACACCTGGGCGGCCCGTGCAAGTAAAGTCTATGTGTGGGAAGCACTGAGTTCAGAAATTGTCATTCATTAGCAAATTTCACTTATCATTATTATCATTATCATCAACATTAATTTTAATAATAAATGTTTCTTTAGAACCAAATCAGCATATAAGAATGGTTTCTAAATGATCGCGAGGATCCCTAAAGTCTGGATTAATGATGCTGAAAATTCAACATTGCATTACAGAAATAAACTCCATTTTTAAATATATTAAAATAGAGTCATTTTAAATGGTTAGACTAATTCACAAATATTACCCTTTTTTTACAAACACAGTCTTAGTGAGCAGAAGAAACTTTATAAAAAGTGTATTCAATACTGACCCCAAACTTTTAAACAGCAGCAAAAATCAGTCAGTGTGATCATTTAAATGTAAATCTAAGAATTATTTATATTTATGAGAAACCCATGCCATTGACCCATGATTCAATAAGGGGTTCTTACTCTTCCGATGAGGACTGGTTCCGGACCTGCATACTCCTCAATGACAAAGAACTGGTTCCAGATCCAACTCCGTCGACTTCTAGATCGAGAGATTTCCCCTTTCGGTTGACTCCATGCCTCATCTTCATCCTCCTCCATTTCCTGAAAAACAAGGCCCCTTCCACCTCTACTGGGGCGAGAGTCAACAGTCATCTCTGTTCTCTCCTCCAACTTCTTCCTTCCCCATTCTGGATCAGGTGGGAGTTTCAGGATGTGACTGCTGTCAATGGGCTCTGAAATTTTAATCAGAGGATTCTGAGTGACACCGACTGCCATATGAACACTCTGATCTGATTCCCCTTTAACGTCAAGACTCCTTTCAGTCAGTGAGCTGAAAGTGTCAGGTCGATGTCCCGAGTCAAGCTGAGACGGAGTGTGTGATATGCCCGTATCACTTTGACCAGCGAGCGGATTGGTCTCGGTGCTGGTCATGATCTCGCTTTGGGGAGTTGAAGCTACATGAGTCGTGAAGTGTTTGTACTTCCAGGATGCGGTGCCTGCTGCACTTTTCACCTCTGCTTTTCTGTCCTCCTCATTTAGATCCATACTGAACCCGCCGAATTGTTTAAAGAGCGTGTGAACGGACTGTTCTGGATTTAGACTGGCATTAGTGAAAGAGCTTGAACGTAGCTCTGCAGTCTGATTGTCTGGCTTAGAAAGTTCAGGATTGCCTGTGCGGTCTTGTTTTTTCATTTTGAGCGCATCCATCTGACTGTGATCCATATTGATCAAATCTCTTTTTCTGCTGTGACCCATTTTACCTGGGATATTCAGACCTGGCACACTCTGAAGCTGGGAATTCACAATACGCACAAGGTTTTCTTTGGATATCACTTTTAACAGGCTTCCGGTTAGATTCAGTTTTCGAGGTGAATCTGGAGTGACTACCTTTGTTCCCACCGTAGTGTGAATGGCAACATTTGAAGTCGATCTGGATCTTGAAGGGATTTTGATTCTGGTTCTGTTGAAATGCAAGCCAGAGGTTGTCCTGCGGTGCACAGGGATCCATTTGTCAACCCTTCCACCTTTCTTTGTGTAATTCCTGCTCCTTTTTAACTCTAAAATGTCATCAATAGGCGCTTGTACTACTTTTATATCCAGTTGATCCGTGTCTTCATTTATTTGTGCAAGTGGTTTGGAATTAAACCCAACAAAGCTTTCCTTGGTGAACACCGGAGAAGCTCCGTGGCTCTGGTGAGATGGAATCTGTTCTTCGACTTCTTCAGGACTAATCAGTTCTTTGAGCCTTGCCATTGCGTTTGCGTTCCTCTCCAAACTTGTATCCCATTGGTCAGTTGCTCCATTTGCTGTATGCTGAACGTGAGTCGAGCTCACTCCCCTTCTCCGAATGATCTTCGTAGCATAGGCTCCTCTTAAAAAACAGAGGAACAACAATATTTGCAGGCTCCTGTCGATCATGCTGTCCGATTGGGATGTATTAATTGAAACAACAACAGCTGATGACAAGACGTGTTCGCTTTCCAGTTGTCTTCATTCTTTCGTCGCTCTCTTTTCACCGTTCTTCACTTATTCCTCCATTGCACCGCCTTCATTCAGCTCAGGAGAGCGCACGTCAGTCGCTGTTTGTGTATCTCCCTCAATCTAGCGGAGCGTCTGTGTTTTCGGTGCTGGTGAAACGTTTTACTCAGTTTCCCGCAGAGGGTTGGATGCCCTGAGAGAAAAGATAAAGATAATTAAGTTAAAACTTTAATCATTGCGGTATGTTAATTAAAAGTGGAACGACAAGGCAAGGTAGCAGAACACAGTCGGGCTGATTCATTAACGTATGAGTAATCGCAAGACAGTAGCATCGGCAACATCATTAGAATTCAATATGAGCCAAGGCGGCTGGTATTTTCTTGTACTGTCTGATGTCTCATGCATCATCAGAGGTCTTAGAAGAAAACTGTGTTAAAGCGTTTCACTTGTGCTCATTGTAGACAGAAGCCTGGTTGGTTGCACACGGTTGTCAAATAAAAGCACTATACGAGGACATGAATGCATGATCTCCAAAGCTGCCCTGAGACACATTTTCCCATTTATTTGTAAAACGTTTGCACATTATATGGACACAGAGTCAAGAAACTTTTTTGGAAACTATTTATAAAGCAATAAATGATGTAGCAATTAAAACCCCTAATTTTTTCTACATGTACTAACATGTTTCATATTGTATGACTTAATGGATGTCTTAAAGGGATTTAAAATGAGTTTTAAAGAAGTTTAATGTGAGTTTAAATAAAACTAACACAGCTATTAAGACCTTGATGTTTTACATGTAGTTCTTATTAAATAGCTGACATTTTTATTTCAGAACCAGCCTTCTCTAAAGCCTGGCTCATACCGTGTGTCATGGTAATTTCGCTCAAAATATGCCTTGATTGCATCATGAGGTTCATTGCTCCTATTGGTTCTTTTTTCTGAAGTATCTGAAGTCACCCTGCAGGAAAGTCTCTGAAATTTTATGACTATGACAGAACTTCATTGGAGGGAACATTTTATCACAACGACTATTAAATCGACTGCCGATGAACATGTCAAACCAACAATCAAAGAGCACATATTTAAGCCTAGGATTCCAGGAATCTTTCCAAATCTGTCTCAGATCAAAAAATCATGGCTGAAATCTCACAGTGTGAGCAGGGCTTTAGTCTTGTAAAAATGTATGAAATAGTGTTGTATGTTAGAAGTTGATATTTGTGAATAAAATTCCATACCCATAAATGAACAGAAAGGTTGTGCATGGGGGAAAAATGAATTAAATGTAATGAAGGTGAGGCCAAAGTCGAGACTGATTCCATTTGTGGTTGTTTGTTAAAAGTCAAGTCAGCAGTGCCAAAGGGTAATCCAAAATCAGAGTAAAAAGGCAGTGCAACCAGGCAAAAGGGCAATCAAAAAAGAAAAGTAATACATTAAACAAGCAGAGGTCATATGGCAAACAAACAGAGCACTGGCGATGCAAAATGCTTGGTAAGGCAGTAGGAACTGGTAATACTTCCAACAAGGCTCATTCTGAAAACGAAGCCCTACATACATTTCAAGAGATCGCGAATTATGGAGGAATGTATGGTTGCATTTCATCTTTAAAATGAATGCTACGGGGTGGTATGACATCCGCGTAATTCCGTATGGACGGCTTTTCCGCTGTTACCAGTTTGTCCGGTGGCTCGACATGTACGTCGTCGGACTTGAGATGCAGAACGGAGTTGACTGTGACAACAGGGTTCGAGTCTGATGAAGAACAATTCCAGAAAGCAGGTAAGGCAAAAACAAAAGCTAAAAAATAAAATAAATAATAAGAATAAAAAGAATAAAGTAAATAATGGTGAGAATGTGTTAAAATTTGAAAACGTGGTAAAAAACAGGTTGCTTTCTTTTTCTGGATTGCTTTTTAAAACACTGCAGTTGGGTTTCAGGAAGTGGGTGAGAGGATCAATCAGTGCTTTTTAAAACGCTGTTGGTTGGGTTTAGGGAAGGGGGAGGGTGGAGTCATCGGTCATTTGGTCAGACATTAAATCAGTCAGTCGACAGCGGCCTCTGGTGGATTACGTAAGAACAGCAGGCGCGAATGGCACTCGCGAGAGAAATTTGAGATCTGAAAAAGCGTACACAACGGCCTCTGGTGGATTTGCGAAAACAAAAACTGCAACAAAAAAAAAGGACCTCCTGGGATGTATTTTGCTCTCCAGAAATGTATGTAGGGGTATGTAATCAGAATGAGCCTGGGTTGAATACTGCACAGTGTGTTTAATGTGGCCAGCTTAACATGGACACCAAACAGGAATAGAAGCAGTGGAGAGGACGCCAATACTAACTTTTAATACTTTGACTAGAGCACCCTCTCCTGACTTGGAGATATAATTAATTAATGATTTAACTAATTATTAAACTAATTTTAAAAAATGCCACTCACAATTTTAGTAAGTAAATAGATAATATTTCCAGAAATAGCGTCTTTAACAATATAGAAGCACCAATAATTGATTTTACATGGTGTTTGTGGTGACAGTGGTGAGTGTTTTTCCTTGATTTTTAGCAATCAAATGTAGTCATTTTTGAAGTTTACCATTTTGTGTCTTCCCTTTATGTCAACATTTCGAGTTCTGTTTTTGGGGGAGAGGGAGGGGAGAAAACAAAACAGCCATCAGTTAAAATTGCTTTTGCTTAAAATGCATTCAAGCATGTCCATCCCCAGTTTGTCAATTTCTTTCAGAGAATGCAACTTAACACCTCAAAAAAACACAATAAATATTTGAGATTTTTTTTTCTGTAGTTTTTGCTCAAATGAATGACAGACTTCTCAAGCGTTCAAGCATGTCGTCATTTTCTCTAATAGAAGCTCCCTCCGAGTTGGTGATGCATCATTTCACGGGTTGGTTTTTGCAATTACCAAGCAACGAAGAGGTTTCTACCACAATGAATTAGGAACTGTGCTATTTTACAGTTTAAGTGTGATGTTGAATGAGGCCGTCTGATTCGTGTAGACATGAACAATGAGGCACTGCGATGTGAATTGTGTTTATGAAGAGTAATGAGGAGTAAGTTGAATGATGGCAATGGCAAAACTGCAGAACATTGCATGATGAGTTATGTATACGTGCAGCAAGATGCCCTCTGGGACATATAATTGCAAAACAAAGAACTGTGGACTATATAACCACAGAACTACTTTTACTCGAAAGCACTGTGTTGTGAGTTGAGCCCTGGAAATTGCATAAAGCCTCCCAATCGGATTAGAACTGGTGATTTCAGCCAATTTGATGTGCAATATGCATCAGACAGTAAGTGAACAGGCCCTAGTATTGAATTAACCACAGAGAAATGCATTGGGGCTTCTACACTACATTTAAACTTTAGATAATGTCTTTTTAAACCACTGGGTAAAGGCTTATTTTAACCATGGGTTAGCCAACATTTCACACTTGTCCTTTAGAAAGACATTAAGCACTGATTTTGATAGTTTCAGCCCAACAAAATGCACCAATGTGATGCTACAATTAAATGCTATGCTGTTTAGATACAGACAACCAATCATAAGCATCCTTAGTTCTAGCCTCATTAAATATTCATGCACTTTACACAGTTGCAGAACATTTCCAGGCACTCATATCAGCAGAGACACATGGGAACGCTGACGGCAAATGTGTTACATGTAGCAAGGAATGAGAATTCAGACCTATTTAAAGTTTTAAACTAAAATGAATTACATTTTATTCTTTCCCAAATCCCTTTTCCCCCATAAACTTTTATTTTGCTATTTAATTTAGCATTGTATTATTATGGTTTACTTTTCATTGTATTACTATGTGTTTTTGCATTACTTTTAAATGTAATTATTTATGTACAGTTAAAGTCAGAATTATTAGCCCTCCTGAATTATTAGCCCCCCTGTTTATTTATTTCATCAATTTCTGTTCAACCCATTTTTAAACATAATAGTTTTAATAACTGATTTATAATAACTGATTTCTTTTATTTTAGTCATGATGACAGTATATAATATTTTACTTGATATTTTTCAATATACCAGTATTCAGCTTAAAGTGCAATATAAAAGCTTAACTAGGTTACTTAAGTTAATTAGGCAAGTTACGGTAATTACACACAAATCATTGTAAAACAGTGGTTTGTTCTGTAGACAATCAAAAAAAAATATTGCTCAAGGGGGCTAATGATATTGACCTTAAAATGTTTTTTTTTTAAAAAACTGCTTTTATTCTAGCCAAAATAAAACAAATAAGAAGAAAAAAATATTATAGGAAACACTGTGAAAATTTCAATGCTCAGTTTAACATAATTTGGGAAATATTTGAAAAAGAAAAACAAAAACTGTACATGAAATGTAATAAGTTTAACATTGTTTTATTATTATTATTATTATTATTATTATTATTATTATTATTATTATTATTATTATTATTATTATTATTATTATTATTGGGCTGTCAACACTTTCCAGCTAATTCTTCAGTACAGCATCTTCAAGCTGATTTTACTTAAAGGTGCAGAATGTAGGTTTGGGACCCAGTGGTAGAACTTGGTATTGCATTCCTGGATCAAAACAAATGAAACTGCAGGTTGCCAGATTGACGATTGAGCCTAAAGGCTGATTTAAATCATGTTCTATATAAAAGCATGCGATAGAAGGAATATTCTCCATATTAAAATAAGTTTTTGTTCTAACCAACACCTTGAATATTAGAAACGGCATCTATTTCTTGCAGCTAAACAACAGAAAACTGAGGAGTCTGCTACTGTCCACCGGAGGTTGCATTTCGGTCACAGACGCATGCTTTGTTCTGGCACGTAACTCACATTTTCAAAGCAGAATATCAGACTTCAGCATTGTTTTTTAGATAAACAAGAATGTTCACTTGGCATGTTTCTTAAATATCTGCAAACATATTATGGTGTTTTTATGCTTTAGAAGAGTCAAAAACTTACAAACAGCACCTTTAACAAAAGCATTTGAGTTTTCGGCACAATTTTTGGATCCGCTCAAATTTTAAATAAGAATGCGTTCCTGTCACTCCTCACACATGAATACTTCAATAAACTGACACAAAGCAGGTTAAGGCATTTACATACTGAACGAAATCAGTGTAAGCTACTAAATCTGTCCAAATAAACTCTTTATGACCTCACTCTGATAAATCTACATCATCTTCATGCATTGCCTGCTTTTAAGGCGTAATCAGGTCAAGAACATGCATGTACTTCCATTTCAAGGAACATTTCCGAAAAACACAAGACAACCAGAGCAGCAACATAATGACATTCCCACAGACAAGATAAGCAGCTATTAAAACGGGTCACATCCTGTCAATCAATGCTAATGACCTCATGAATATGCAAACAAGAACTTTAACCCACCATTAACAAACGCGCAGTGTGAAATCCATGAATTACTTACCATGAATAAAGTATGAAACACGAATAAGATAACATGAACCAAGTGTAAGAAGCCCCACTGTGATTCACACAACTGCTGAGTAATGCCTTGCATGTTTTGTCCGCAGCAAATGCCGTGACACCCAAAAACAACAACAGCGCTTTGGGTCTTGTCAACACATCCACTGAAGTACAAACCGAGTCCATGCAGGATCCTCAAAACTTCTTCTCAAAACCCTTCATTCCTTAACAACTATTCCTCCCATCTCTTAAAAGCTTTTCAGTTCATGTTATATTTTCTCTTTCATCGCCTCCTCCCACTCACCACCTGCCTCTCTCTCTTTCCATTTCACAGCATTGTTTTAATATGTTATCCTCCACTTCTCTCTCCTTTTCTCCGGCTGCGTCCACGTCAATCACGCTTGTGCTTTAACCTCTCTCACCTTCTGTGCTTTGACTCGCTTCGATCAATCAGCCAATCTCCGCAGTGACATTGGGATTGACGGTTGTCTGGCACCTGCACCGATGAACCCAAAGCAGGCGATTCGTATAGATTATACAAATGAAAATGCCTTAAAGTTGCTGCGGCGCCATCCGCTTGTGCCCAGCAGTAGATTCGTATAATAAACAAATCGAAACAGCTGTTTGCAGGCACACAGCAGTTAAGGTTCACACAAAAAAGCGGGTTTGTTTTTGCTTAAACAACAGATGAACGTGCGCCAAACAAATCATTCGTGCAGATAGGGTTGATAGGAAACTGCTGATAGATTGTTGTGCTGGGAATTTAACAAGCTTGAAAACGACAGAGAGGCAAAATTGCAGAGGCAGTGAAATCTTCTTGCCAGCGGTGACAGTTTCTTTAGATTAGATTCATTAGATAGGAACTTTTTCTTTTCTTTTTTTTTTCCACGCTTGCTGACTTATTATTGATGTCTAGATGGTCGTGTAACTTGGGTGCAGATTTGGGTGTGGATGGATAGAGAGAGTGTTTAGTTAATAGACTTTAGAATAGAGGCTGAGAATATCTGTGGATCAGATATTTGACTGAATGTACTGTAATATGTAGGTATTGACTGCATTACAAGTGTGGTGTGTCATGTTTTCCTTACACCCAGCAGCTGTTTCCTTTTATATTTCATGTTTTCTGTGGTTATAGTACAGATGTTTCAGTCATTTAATACACTCTAATTGCCTTTAAGCTGAAAAAAAATGCATTTAATTTGCACTGATTAACAAAAAGTTCATGTGCATTTAAACGTCACAGATACATAATTGGTTTTATTTCGAATTATTTAGAGTTATGATTATTATTAATAAAATGTTTGTAATATTTGAGAAAGGAAAGTGTATTAGTTGCCTCAGAAACAACTAAAATGAATGAATTAGTTTATTTATTTATTTATTGATTGATTGATTCAATGATTTACATATTTACTTATTTATTTACTTATTTAAGTTTATAATTTTCACTGATTAACACAAAAAAGAACATGAGTATTTAAACGTCGTGGACACATGATTGGTCTTATTTTGAATGATTTAGAGTTATGATCATTATTAATAAAATATTTGTAATATTTGAGAAAGGGAAGTGTATTAGTTGCCTCATAAACAACTGAAATGAATGAATTTGTTTGTTTATTTATTTATTTATTTATTTATATGTATATTTATTTATTTATATATTTATTGATTGATTGATTGATTGATTGATTTACTTATTTACTAATTTACGTTTACAATTTTCACTGATTAACAAAAAAAAGAACATGAGTATTTAATCTCTGAAATGAATGAATGTGTTTGTTTATTTATTTATTTTTTGTAATTACTTATATATTTGTATATTTATTTATTCATTCATTCATTTTCTTTTCGGCTTAGTCCCTTTATCAATCGCTTTATCAGGTCGCCACAGCAGAATAAACTGCCGACTTATCCAGCACATGTTTCACGCAGCGGATGCCCTTCCAGCCACAACCCATCACTAGGAAACATCCATACAGGTACACACCCATTCACACACATACACCACGGTCAATTTTAGCATTCCCAATTCACCAGTACCACATGTCTTTGAACTTGTGGGAGAAATTGGAGCACCCGGAGGAAACCCACACGAACACAGACGGAACATGCAAACTCCACACAGAAATGCCAACTGACCCAGTCGAGGCTCGAACCAGCGACCTTCTTGCTGTGATGCGAACGTGCTACTGCGCCACTGTGTAACCCCCTATATATTTGTATATTTATTCATTTATATATTTATTTATTGATTGATTGATTGATTTACTTATTTAAGTTTATAATTTTCCCTGATTAACAAAAAAAAAACCATTTTGAATTATTTTGAATGATTTAGAGTTATGATCATTATTAATAAAATGTTTTTAATATTTGAGAAAGGGAAGTGTATTAGTTGCCTCAGAAACAACTGAAATGAATGAACTTATTTATTTGTTTATTTATTTATATATTTGTATATTTACTTATTTGTTTATATATTTATTTATTTATTTAATTATTTATTTGCTTATGTAAGTTTATAATTTTCACTGATTAAAAAAAGAACATGAGTATTTATCCATAGTATTTTATCCAATCAATTCCCAAAGGACAACATTCAAGCTTCATTCTAGTATTTTCAGTCAGTGAATAATTTCTCTCAATGAATCTCTGAAATACTGTAGGTCACATCATGAAAATAAAAAGGTTAAAATTAAAAAATTTATAAAAATACAAAAAAAAAACAATTGGTTATTACACAGAAAAGAATTGTAAAAATTGTAAGTTGTGTGAACAAAAACATTGCTCAACACACACACACACACACACACACACACACACACACACATATATATATATGGTGACATGGTGGCTCAGTGGTTAGCCTCACAGCAAGGTTGCTGGTTTGAGCCCCGGCTGGGTCAGTTGGCGTTTCTGCTGGAGTTTGCATGTTCTCCCCATGTTCGTGTGGGTTTCCTCCGGGTGCTCCGGTTTCCCCCACAGTCCAAAGACATGCAGTATAGTGTATGTGCGTGAATGAGTGTGTATGGGTGTTTTCCAGTACTGGGTTGCAGCTGGAAGGGCATCCGCTATGTAAAACATCTACTGGATAAGTTGGTGGTTCATTCCGCTGAGGTGACCCCTGATGAATATAGGGACTAAGCCGAAGGAAAATGAATTAATTTATTTATTTATTTGTATTTATATATTGATTGATATATTTATTTGTTTACTTATTTATTTGCTTAATTATTCATTCATTCATTCATTTTCTTGTCGGCTTTGTCCCTTGCGGGGTCGCCACAGCGGAATGAACCGCCAACTTATCCAGCACGATTTTACGCAGCGGATGCCCTTCCAGCCGCAACCCATCTCTGGGAACTTCCACACACACACATTCACACTCATACACTACGGACAATTTAGCTTACCCAATTCACCTGTACTGCATGTCTTTGGACTGTGGGGGAAACCGGAGCACCCGGAGGAAACCCACGCGAACCCAGGGAGAACATGCAAACTCCACACAGAAACGCCAACTGACCCAGCCCAGCCGAGGTTCGAACCTGCGACCCAGCGACGTTCTTGCTGTGAGGCAACAGCACTACCTACTGCGCCACTGGGTTGCCCTGCTTAATTATTTACTTATTTATTTATTAACTTATTTATTTGCTTAATTTAAAATTTATTTATTTACTTATTTATTTACTTATTTATTTGCTTAATTGTTTACTTATTTACTCATTTATTTGCTTATTTTTTAATTTATTTGTTTACTTATTTATTTACTTATTTATTTACTTACCTATTTGTTTGTTTGTTTAATGTATTTATTTTTTCTTTTCTTTTTTTACTTTTCCAAGACTTTTCTGGATCTTATTCAATATGCATTCATCAATGTTTTTCAGCAATATTTTTATGTTGGCATAATGCAAAATGTGCAAAGTGCCTGTAAATGAAAAGCATGAGCTAACATAAACAAGACAATTAGTCAAAATGGAAAACAAAAAAAACATCAGTTTTCAGCTGAAAATAGCTTTCAGAGTGACATGGACAAACTGAATATTTGAGCATTTGTTTGTATTCTCTTACAGTATCTGTTCATTTGACAAGTCACCGTTAAACTGACCGTAACTCATCGAGTCATCATTTAAAGCAAATCCGGCCATCACATAAATCCACTCCAATGTAACAGCACGTGTTAAAGAAGATGCAGTCGGATTGTACAGAGATCCAGGTTGCTAACACAAAGGTCGCTGGTCTATTTCCAGGAAGAAGTGTCCCACTGGAGAGCTTGTGTGACAGCACTCTTGCTCTACCAGTGTTGCTCCTGAGTGAGACACTTAACCTCGCTCTGCCCCCGACTACGCCTCTTAACACCAGCCTGTTTAAGTGCCTGTGCTCCAGGCAGACTGTCCCTCCAATTACACTCTTACTTTAAATAAAGTGTCTGCGAAATGACAAGCGACCGTGCTGGATACGTTTAAAAGCCGCGTATCTTAATAACACCATTTTCATGCTTCAGTCACCAAAATATGCACACAAGAGAATTATAAGTGGCACAAATTCTCTTTGCTTATTCCGCTCTGCCTATTTACTCACTCATCTAGAGTACACAAAACTATGTGCATATCTGGACGGTGAGCAGGGCTTTATGTGATACGCAAATTCTGTGCTAAATTAACCTGCATAGTTGCTGTACAAGTAGCATGTCTTACTTCAGCAGAAAAAAGGTTATCCATTACAATATTTGGATTTTCATTAGGTGTTTTGATGCTGCTTCTTCCTACGCTTCACAGATGGAGCCAAGTGACAAAAAAAGAGGAATTTCTCGAGGCTACAAAAACCTACAAAGAGCTCTTTCTAGGGCAGAAATCAATAAAGCTGTTGCCAACTTGAAGAATGAAGAAGAATTAAGCAGTAAAGTAAGCAAGCTCAGCAAACTAATAGCTCTGCTAAACGCTAATCGCACTTATGCCCATGGGCAGCATTTCGTATTGAAAGTGAATGGGACGGTGGCACCTGAAGAAGAAAACTGGCTGGTTCTGAGGTCATGCAGACGGACCATGAATACAAATGAAGATGATCCCTAAATGGTATGAACTGAACTGTAAATAATTCACTAACATTATGATCAGAAATTGAATGATTTAAACAGCAATTTCAATAGCATTTGAGCAATTTGTTCAGTAAAAAATTAATTTGATTTGAAAAAGCAATCAGTATTGCTGAGCAGTGCTTAAATGAGCATGTAATATATATGATATGAAAAGCATGGTAACAATTTAGCTTTACATTTAAAGGGTCGAGTTTCTAATCCACACCTATAGGGCTTTATTTAATTAATTTAGATATGCATAGATTATTACTATTATATTATATACTATTGGTTAGCACTGTCACCTCACAGCAAGAAGGTCGCTGGTTTGATTCATAGCTGGGCCAGTTGGCATTTCTGTGTGGACTTTGCATGTTCTCTTTGTGTTGGCGTGGGTTTCCTCTGAGTGCTCCGGTTTCCCCCACAGTCCAAACACATGCGGTACATGTGAATTGAATAAACTAAATTGGCCATAGTTTATGAGTGTGTGTGAATGAGAGAGTGTACGGATTTTTCCTAGTACTGGGTTGCGGCTGGAAGGGCGTTCGCTGCGCAAAACATATGCTGAAATATTTGGCGGTTCATTCTGCTGTGGTGACCTCTGAAATAGAGACTAAGCTCAAGGAAAATGAATGAATGAATGAATATCTGATGCAGAAACACTTGTTTTTTTATTAGCGCTGTCCATTAACACATTAGGTTAGTGTAATTAATCATAAAGGAAGTAGCATGAAATAAAAGATGAATGCAATTTATCATGCCCCCTACCTGTATGTAAATTTCATATAATGAAATTCCATTAGAGCCATTCATGCTTGACGTTTAGTACCATCATCATGTGTTTTTACTACAGACAAACTCGAACATCAAATATTTTCTAACAAACAGCAGATAGGTATACTAAGATACTATTGTGAATAGAATAGAATAGAATAGAATAGAATAGAATAGAATAGAATAGAATAGAATAGAATAGAATAGAATAGAATAGAATAGAATAGAGTTATTTATTAATTTTCCTTCAGCTTAGTCCCTTATTTATCAGGGATTGCCACAGCAGAATGAATCACCTATAATATAATATAATATAATATAATATAATATAATATAATATAATATAGGCGACGCAGTGGCGCAGTAGGTAGTGCTGTCGCCTCACAGCAAGAAGGTCACTGGTTCGAGCCTCGGCTGGGTCAGTTGCCGTTTCTGTGTGGAGTTTGCATGTTCTCCCTGCGTTCGCGTGGGTTTCCTCCTGGGTAGGCTAAATTGTCCGTAGTGTATGAGTGTGAATGAATGAGTGTGTGTGGATGTTTCCCCGAGATGGGTTGCGGCTGAAAGAGGATCCGCTGCGTAAAAACGTGCTGGATAACTTGGCAGTTCATTCTGCTGTGGCAACCCCGGATTAATAAAGGGACTAAGCCGAAAAGAAAATGAATGAATGATAATATAATATAATACAATATAATATATATACCCTTATATCATTTCAAGTTTACTTAAAAAAATTAATTAATTTTTGAAATTAAATAAAGATATTTAAACTCAAATGTGGCATAATCAAGCACTTCAGTGAAATCACTCACTCACACGTAACCAACATTTCAAGGTTCACGTAAATAAATACAAGAAAATAATAAACAGTGTTGATTTGACAATATCTAAAGAAAGCCCAGGGGTAAAATACATTGCACAAACACATACATAGTGAGCATGCAGACAACTATTCAAAATTAAATCTGTTAAAATGTTCTATGTGATGAAGTGAACATATGCGCTATATACTGTACAGTCGAAGCCAAAGTTAATATCCCTCATTCTTTTTCAAATATTTCCCAAATGATGTTTAACAGAGCAAGGAACTTTTTACAGTTTTTTTTCTAATATTTTACTTCTAGAGCAGGGGTGCCCAAACTTTTTCTTATGAAGGGCTAAAAATTGAGCTTGATTGAGAGCTGTGGGCCGAAAGCAAACATTGCAAACTGTATTATATTAAGGTTGCCATGGGTAATTTCCTAATTTATTTTATAAAATTTAAAAATAAATAGAAACAATTAATTCAACCATATTTGCTAATGCATTCTAATTTTTCGAAAATGTATATTATTTTTAACGAACCTATTACAATATAACCACACAAAAAAGATCCACTTATAAAACAATGGAGTTCAATGTCAAATACACTAGTCATGCCAACTTGATTTGTACACTGATGGAGGACATCTTTGTCCCCTATTCGTTAAGTGACAGAATGCAATTTTTTTTTTTTTATCTGATTCATTTACAACGTTTAAAACATTTAATTTCATTTTGCTTTTTTTGTCGCTCAACAATAAAACAAACAAAGACAGAAATTAGAATTAAAGGCATTCCCCAAGCCTTCCCAATCATTTTCCCTCTGGTGGGCCAAATCAAAGGATACAAAGAGCCAACTTTGGCCCACGGGCCCTAGTTTGGGCATCACTGTTCTAAAGAAAGTCTTATTTTTTTTATTTCGGCTAGAACAAAAGCAGTTTTAATTTTTTTCAAAACCATTTTAGTCAAGATTATCAGCCCCCATAAGCAATTTTTTTTTTTCGAATCTCCAAAGAACAATCCATTGTTATAAAATGATTTGCCTAATTGCCCTAACTCGCTTAGTCAACCTAATTAACCTAGTTAAGCTTCTAAATGTCATTTTAAGCTGAATACTAGTATCTTGAAAAATATCTAGTAAAATATTATGTACTGTCATCATGGCAAAGATTAAAGAAATACATAATTAGAAATTAGTCATTAAAAATATTATGTTTAGAAATGTGTTAAAACAATCTTGAAAATGTTGGAAAAAATATACAGGGTGTTAATAATTCTGGAGGGCTAATAATTCTGACTTCAACTGTAGGTAATAAAGCATTCAGACATTGCAAACATGTCGCATAAACGAAGCCTTAGGTGTGTTTAAAAAAACAAAATCCTTTTTATTGTATTAAACACATCCCGGCAACCCAGTGGCGCAGTGGGTAGTGCTGTTGCCTCACAGCAAGAACGTCGCTGGGTCGTAGGTTCGAACCTCGGCTGGGCTGGGTCAGTTGGCGTTTCTGTGTGGAGTTTGCATGTTCTCCCTGGGTTCGCGTGGGTTTCCTCCGGGTGCTCCGGTTTCCCCCACAGTCCAAAGACATGCAGTACAGGTGAATTGGGTAAGCTAAATTGTCCATAGTGTATGAGTGTGAATGTGTGTGTGGAAGTTCCCAGAGACGGGTTGCGGCTGGAAGGGCATCCGCTGCGTAAAATCGTGCTGGATAAGTTGGCGGTTCATTCCGCTGTGGCGACCCCGCAAGGGACAAAGCTGACAAGAAAATGAATGAATGAATAAACACATCCCTGGTGTAGTAGGGAAGCATACAGTAATGAAGTCTATGCTCATGCTCATGCCATGGCTAATGGCTCATACCCATGTGAGGGGCGTAAAATGCAGGTGGTTGGATTACTGTATTGTCTCGGGCACCGGGGCGACATGCTGAGAGTGTGGAGTAAAACAGCATATCGACACTGTCACATCTGCGGTGGGAGAATAGCCTCGCTCGACACACACAGCATATGTGAGTGAGACCGAACACAATGCCCCTGTCACTATGTGGTCTCTTAGACGTTGTTAAGGGGAATCAATGCAGGCTAAAAGTGTACGGCTGAAGGTGTTGGGAGCAGTCGCTCTTTAAGATGGAGTGTGGGTGAGTGTGTGCCAAAAACCATCAACGTGGCAGCATCCGATCATTTTGAGACTCGCATCCTTACACCCCCCGGACAACAGAGTATCTCAGTGAACTGATTAATTGGGGCCATAAATATTTTTAATTAATTTTTCCTTTCCCCAGGGCTTTCGGAATCTCTTGGTTCGTTAGTATTGGAGGCAGATCTTTGTCATCGATCGCCAGAACCCGTGGTGCAGTGAAGGCTGTCACCAACTTAACGAGACTGAAAATTTTAATTACGATTCTCCTCCGTACTCCGTACTCGCCATTTATTTCTCACTCACACTCACATAACACCTACCCACAAGACACTGTGCTCAGTCAGAAAGCCAAAAACATGTTCGTGTGGACATTGTAATATGTATATGCTTTATTCCATTTGCCTAATGTGGTTTGGGTGAGTAAGACATCATAGGAGAAGTCTAAATGCGAAGTCTGTTCCAAAATGAAGTCAACTTGATTACAGCACTCTCTTTAAAGTGTTATTTGAGTGAATTATAAACAGATTTACATGCAACGCCAGAATGCACAGACAAGATCAGAAGCCAAAAATGTTTCTGTTAATATTATTCTGACTAATAGTGAAAAGGAAAAAAGGCTGTTGGTGCCATTTTGAATTAAGATTTTACACCTCAAAATGCTACACTATTTAAATACTAATAAATAAACAAAATGTAAGCAGCATTACATGTCAGCAAAGCTAATTTGAGTTTAAAAACTGGTGAAATAAGGCTGCATAAATAATAAATGGTAGCAAAACGAAATAATTAAATGGAGATTTATTTTAACAGTAAATTATTAGGTTTGAAAAGCACAGTAACACTTAACAATATGAGACACATACTTAGTTAATGTATTTACTAACATGAACAATCAACAATGCATGTACAGAATTTATTACTTATAGTTCAACATTACCTAATGTGTTAATTAGTTAACATCATTAACATTAGTTAACATTATTAACATTAGTTAACATTATTAACATTAGTTAACGCACGGTGAGTTTACATAAACTTTTCATTATATATCACTAACAACAATGAATAAAAAAACATTGTTTATGTTAGCAAATACATTAGCTAACATGAAATAAATGTCCTATATTGTAAATTTTGTCAAAAATAATGATAAAAAGTAATAATAAAAAGTGAATGTTAAATGTCAGCAAATGAAATTAGAGTTGAAAATGAGCACAGGCCAGACCTGTTAGTGAAAATGATCAAATTGATTCAAACTTTAACCCTTTCGCGCATACGATCACACCGGTGTGATTAGCTTTGGCTGGTCCCTGAAGTGTTCGATCACACCAGTGTGATTAGAACACTGAGAGCTCATCAACTGCTAAAATTCAAATCTTACTGCGCACGCTGAGGCACAGAAAGAGGTGCACAGCAATTGTCATAAATCACAATTTATCCGTGCTTTCAAACAAATAATATTTATTTTAGGGTTCAGACATTCAAATACACATAACTACAAGCAAAACATACCATTTAAGGTTTGTAAAATACACGTGGATGTCTATTGAGATGGCAATAATAATTATTTTTCAATACAACTGGACGATGTACTTTGTTCAAGTAAGATACACACTGTTTATGTTACTAGAATATTTTCCCTATTGCTTACCTTCAAGTATTTCAAAAGAAAATTATGAATAAACATGACGTACAGTAAATCTAGCACCTCGGATCTCTCCTACGGTTGTTGCTAAAAGGGATACAGGTGTGATCGGAAATTAACAAGAAGTATTTATATTATTTATTAAATTACGCATTAATTGTATTTTATTAGAGTCTACCACTACCTCAACCCTAAACCCAACCCTCACAGTAATGTAAACATATTATTTGTTGTACAGTGTCACAAAAATTATGCTATATTGACGTGAGAATCAACAGCTGTCCCATCTAAACTTCACCGCGCTGCAGGAGAGGGTGAAATCAAGAAGGGATACAGCTGAGGATACTCACGTCAATATAGCACAGTGGTTCTCAACTCCAGTCCTCGGGCCCCCTGCCCTGCACATTTTGTATGTCTTCCTTACTTAACACACCTGATTCAGATCATCAGCTCATTAACAGCGAGATCCATGAACTGATCCTTGTGTGTCAGATAAGAGAGACACAAAATGTGCAGGGCAGGGGGGGCCGAGGACTGGAGTTGAGAACCACTGATATAGCATAACTTTTGTGACACTGTACAACAAATAATATGTTTACATTACTGTGAAGATTGGGTTTAGGGTTGAGGTAGATGCCAATAAAATACAGTTAATGTGTAATTTCATAAATAATATAAATAATTCTTGTTAACTTCCGATTGCATCTGTATCCCTTCTAGCAACAACAGCAGCGCCCATTATCCATCATAAAAAACAAATAATACGATCATTATTAAGCTGTTTAAAAGACAAAATATATGTTCTCTCACATATTTGAGAATCGAAGTCACAATAACAATCATAACACAATATAATCATAACATTTGTCAATATTTTCAGAAAAGGGCAAAAAGAAACAAAATATAGTGACGTGTTGCTATGAGAATATTTAGAACACAATGGATTCTAAGTAACAGTCACAAAAAAAACTCATGCAGGAGGGTCAGATTGAGTATTTAAAACTCACACGCGAAATGGTTAACAGTAAATTATAAGTGTTTAAAAAGGAAGTAATAATAAATGAGAATTAGATGTCAGCAAATGTTGAAAAAGAGGAAATTAGCATGCATAAATAGCCAATATCTGGCAGCAAAAACATATAAAAGCCAAATCTCCTACCCAGACTAAAGTATATTTCATCCAAAAAAAAATTATGCATCCAATATCTCTCTTTATTGCAGCTTCCCAGAGTGCTAGGCCTATTTGTGTGATGCGCAGTTGAGTTGCTGCCTACGTGAAGCGTTCCAAATCAATCGCTTATGAAGTTATATTTCAGTTAGCATGTAGGCAGCTCTCTAGGTTTTAAAACGTCGCTTTCTAAGCGCTTTTTTCTTTCTTAAAAACAAAAATAATAATAAACACTTTCTCTACACATTCCGCGGTTGATGTGAGATCACAAATACACAGCGCACTCTCACTCTAGGAAACATTATCCCACACATAGCAGAGGAAATAAAAATAGCCAGCTTTGTTATGTTTTTTCACCTCTCCCGCTGTAGTGCTCCAGGGAGCAACCTTCAGGACCAATGGGGAATAAAGAAAGGAAAAAGCCTAGCATTTGCCTCTTTTATTGACCCCAGAAAAAAAGAAAAAAAAGTCCACCTACAAATATAGGCAAACTAATGCCACGCGGAGAGTACGGCGACTGCAGGTGCTCCCCGCTGCGAGACCTTCACCGGCACAGAAGTACAAAAATGACTTTGAGAGAGTCAGTCTTCCCTCCCTCACAAAAGCTCGAGTGTGAAACAAGAGATCTGAGAGCCACAGCAACCAGGGAAATCTGCCAAAGCACTGAGGGATGCAGCACCAGGCTTTCTGTTTGCAAAAGAAGGACGTATCTACATCTAAACGGATAAAAACCCGTCCTCCTCCGTTGGTGTTTTACCTGGGGTGAAACTGCTGATCAGTATGCTGTGACGAGGTGTCGGCGGGGGGGCTGTGTTTTTTAAAATGGCAGTTCTCTCGGGACAAGCTGAGGAAAAAAAAAACACACACACACAATCGAAAACCCAAAAGAACGGAGGGAGCGTAATCTAGATGGTTTTCACGTTCCGATAAGTGCCAAGGATAAGTCCACTTCAGGGTGGTTCCCGTCTGGAGGATTAATATAAAAGGATCATTTTAACACAAAAGACAAAAAAGGGGGCTTAAAAGCACGCGGGGCCTCGGCACGCTCGGAGCGCTTCCGTCGGGCTGGCGGAGGAGAGGAAATGAAAACTCAGCAATCGGCAGATGAAACGGGACAAGAGCGAGAGAGATAAACAATCTCTGAGCCCTCTGTTACAAAACAGCCTATAAGAGACAATCAATCTGCCTCCCACACCACAAGCCAACTGGAGAAATCTCGCCCGTCCGTAATCTGATTATAGCCCATGGCTCTTCGGCGCTAAAACTACAGTGGGAAAATGGTGAGCGTGGCCTCCCTCTGACCCTGCTGTCATAAGCACCTCATTAATAACATAATCAGTATTCACACGCACACACATTACCCAGCTTTTAATAATTCATAAGTGGCAACATGAGATGTAATGGGGTTAGCAAAAAGACCAAAAGATAAGATAAGAAACCTTTTGGTATTTGATGTGTTTGCAGTCTGGAATGAACTTTGTGATGCATTAGGGGTGCGCTATATTTATCATGTACAGTAGCTAATATTGGAAGTGTTGCTGACGTTATCAAGTATGTCACTCGCTTTGCATGAAACAAACTAAAAAACTGTCCAAAAACATTCATAGCATGCTATAATTCATTCATTCAATTTTTCTTCGGCTTAGTCCCTTATTTATCAGAGATCACCACAGCGGAATGAACCGCCACCTATTCCGGCATATGTTTTACGTAGCGAATACCCTTCCAACACAGGCGAGAACATGCAAACTCCACACTGAAACTCGAACCAGCGACCTTCTTGCTGAGTCACCATGCCAGCCTGCTATTATTCAAGCTATTATACAGTTTAGCAGCAATGCAGAGTGGATAACTTGTGAACTATACTCACCGGCCACTTTATTAGGTATACCTGTCCAACTGCTCATTAACACAAATTTCTAATCAGCCAATTATATGGCAGCAACTCAATCCATTTAGGCATGTAGACATGGTCAAGACAATCTGTTGCGCAAATGCCCTGTTGATGCCAGAGGTCAGAGAAAAATGGCCAGACTGGTTTGAGCTGATAGAAAGGTAACAGTAACTCGAATAACCACTCGTTACAACTGAGGTATGCAGAAGAGCATCTCTGAACGCACAACACCTCCAACCTTAAGGCGGATGGGCTACAGCAGCAGAAGACCACACCGTGTGTCTCTCCTGTCAGCTAAGAACAGAAAACTGTGGCTACAATTCACACAGGCTCACCAAAATTGGACAATAGAAGATTGGAAAAATGTTGCCTTGTCTGATGAGTTTCGATTTCTGCTGCGACATTCGGATGGTAGGGTCAGAATTTGGTGTCAACAACATTAAAGCATGGATCCATCCTGCCTTTAACGGTTCAAGTTGGTGGTAGTGGTGTAATGGTGTGGGGGATATTTTTCTTGGCACACTTTGGGCCCATTAGTACCAATTGAGCATTCTGTCAACACCACAGCCTACCTGAGTATTGTTGCTGACCATGTCCATCCCTTCATAACCACAGCTACTTCGAGCAGGATAACGCGCCATGCCATAAAGTGCAAATCATCTCAGACTGGTTTCTTGAACATGACAATGAGATCCCTGTACTCAAATGTCCTTCACAGTCACCAGATCTCAATTCAATAGAGCACCTTTGGGACGGGAGATTCGCATCATGGACGTGCAGCTGACAAATCTGCAGCAACTACGTGATGCATGTCAATATGGACCAAAAATCTCTGAGAAATATTTACAGTACTTTGTTGAATCTATGCCACAAAGGATTAAGGCAGTTCTGAAGGCAAAAGGGGGTCCAACCCGGTACTAGTCAGGTGTACCTAATAAAGTGGCTGGTGAATGTATAGTCAATTTATGATCACAGACTAACTTTTGAGGTTACTCATTTCAGGTAATCTATGATGATTACTTTTGGATTACTTTAGATTACTTTTCATTTAACTTGATTTAGAATTGCCATTAAACATACAATGTTGATGTAAGTAAAGCAGAAAAAAACACACACAATCACAAAACCAAACAAAACCAAAAATTACATCAGGATTTGGAATAATTGCAGTGAATAAGCTTATAAAAAAACAAGAATTACAGTAAATGGCAAAATCTAAATAAATTATTAAGTCACTTGAATTCTACAAATATGAATACTTTATTTGTTTACCTGCATGTCAATGTGTCCACTACTACATCAGAAACGATGTGTTTTTAAATTATTAAACTATTAACTTCCTCAGGAATATTTCAAGTAAATATTTTATTTCTAAAGGGGTTTGGTTGCCAAAACATTTGCAAGTCAATGAATTATACGAACACTAATAAACACAAAAACTGCAATGGCTTTTCTTGCCCAAAATCGTTGGCTTCCAGAATCAACATTTAATGAAAGTCGCTTGATATGAAAAAGACAAAGTGTTTCACAGTAACTTGCTTAATTAGTTGTTTCACACATGGTTGAGCTGCTTGCGAGGTGATTTTTTTCCTCTCTAAATTTAGACGCATGGATCCAGCTAAGCAATACGACACAGAGGAACTTTTTACATAATCCAGATTACATGTAATGAGTTACCACCAGCACTGTTAAATAATATCACACAAGCAAGTGTGCCATTTTCCTCAACAGTATTTTGTGAGTGTGATCAACAAGCAACAAGGAAATACTGAATGGGTTTATGGGTTTTGATTTGTTCTTAATTGCTAAAAAAATTAAGCTGAAGTGCAACATTTATCGGACTCAAAGCAACACTGTTGTGTTTTGTTCCTGAATTAAGCGTTGTTTGAATGAATTGACAGAACAAATGATTAATTGAACCAAAAATGTTCTAATCCATCCCCGCAGGCACACATCTTAAATATTAGATTAGACTTAGGTCATGACGTCAGGTGACCAAAATTCAATGTCTAGCCAGCGTCTAAAGACAACGTTATTTTGATGTTCAATAACGATATTTGATATTTGTTGATATTTGGCTGATTTTAGCCTGTGTTGGAGAATGGTCAAAATCCAACGTCGAGCCAACAAACACCATATTGAAGTCAAATACTGACATTTATTCGCCAGGTATACCCAAATCCAACATCGGATAGACGTCATAGTGGTAACGTCTACACAACATCAAGCTGTAACATCAGTAGACGTTGATATTCGGTTGATTTTAGGTTGGACATTGACATTGACCTGACGTTGAGTTTTGATGTCAACCCAATTTTCATTTGCAAACAAAATGCAACATCCCCACGACATTGGGGTACAACGTCAATCTCACATCATGTTGACGTCCTGTCCCTGCTGGGATTAATCAGACTTTGAATCCAAATCATTGATGATTTACTATTTATATATATATATATATATATATATATATTTTTTTTTTAGGGGTTTTCACCTTTACTATGATAGGACAGTAGAGATTTCAGACAGGAAAGTATTGGGAGCAGAGAGAGGCGAAGGATCGGCAAAGGACCTCGAGCCAGGAAACGAACTCGGGTCACCGTGAGCACATCTTTGCTATATGTCAGCGCACAATACCACTAGGCTATTGGTGCCGACACTATTTATATTTTTCCCTTCACAAATATGTTTGAAGTACCATCCTATATGTCTGTCTATATGCTGCAGATGTTTTGAATATTAAAAAAAATAACTCGTACAGTATATCTTGGAGTTCTTCAGGTTGGGGGAACATTAAACATAATAAGTGGTGCTCGTATTGCATTGTGGTATATAGAGCGGCTTAAAGTGTACACTTGAAGTAGACTCACTCCCATCCATTAAAATTGAGGGTTTGAGGGTCTGTCTGTTTGAACTTCCCTCTTCCAGTTCACAAAGTGGAAAAACCCTTCAGAAAAGCAGCGGGAATTTCCCTGAGGGCAAGTGCTTAGAGAAGTTCACGAGTGAGTGTCTGAAAGCGAAGTGAAACGCAGCCCCGGTAAAGCTCCATATTTCAGATGCCAAATAAATAAGCTCAATTGAAGGACATTTCAAATATGAAGGATCCTTTGAAGACAGCATTTGTTTTTGTTTTTGTTTTTTCGTCCTTCATTCGGCCTTTTTTGAAGGATGCATCAAGTGTGTCCTTCAATCACCAACAATCCTTTGCACACATTCTAATTCACAAAAAAAAAAAGAATTAGTGGAAAATGAACTGGCGCTGTGCATATCCAATATTATTAGGTAATGAAAGACAAAAACCTTGATTTGGAGACTATTGTTTCTGTTAATCACATAACAAAATGTGTAGAATATAAACCACTGGAAGTGCACAGACAGCATACAGCATGTAGGCCCACACAGAAACTGCACGCACAGAAATCAGCAGATTTCCATAGATTTTTAGCCCCATCATTGAGTATATTTATTTACTTGTGTAAAGGTGTGTACATTTATATTTATTTATAAAAAATATTAATTAAATTAAGTTTGATTAATTTCAGTAATATTATTGACTAATATAAAAATGTTTAATTGATTTATTTACAATACGCTTTGTAAAGTAATATTTTCTGTCTTTTAGTAGACATACTAGAGATAATTTCTTTGGTTACCAAATAAAGCTGCTGTCACACTACAGTTTAAGCATGCAAATTTCTGTGGTACAGCGCTGCGAAAAGGGGCGGGATTAAACAAGATGATTAGACAATTAAAAAAAGTGAGCAATTGGTCCATGTTTAAATTTCTGTCAACACAATCATGTGATGCATTTCGCAGGTCAGAGTTCGTTAAGCTTGAATTTTCCAAAGCAGCAAAATGCGAAACTTGCCGCACGACCTTACGTTTCCGGTCTGACGCATTCGCGTGCTTATGAATGAAAGTCTATAGAGAGAAAAGTGCAGTGTGACCGCAGCTTAAGTAGATCTAATTGGATTTGCATTGTAAACATTAAATAAAAGTAATAAAGATATTAAGTTGTATTTCATATATTAAGCCCTTCAGACCCAAATTATGTTCCAAGTTTCTGTAAAATGTAAAAGTATGTTTTCACAGTTCCTGCAGCTCCTATAAATGAGACCAAATTATAATAACAAAAATTCAACACCCTTTAAGTATACATATTTTTTTTTGTCCATTTCAATGGACTTTAGGGCAACGTGGTGGCGCAGTGGATATAGCATGTGCGCCTCACAGCAAGAAGGTCACTGGTTCGAGCCTCTGCTGGGTCAGTTGGCATTTCTGTGTGGAGTTTGCAGTTTCCCCCACAAGTCCAAAGACGTGGTACAGGTGAATTTGGTATGCTAAAATTGACTGTAGTGTGTGTGACATATCAGGACACAAATCTGTATAATGACATAGGTATATGACACAGGTATTACAAAAAGGAGGTGAAATATGAGGACATTGGTGACGTCCTCACTTCTCAAAAGCTTATAAATCACACAGGATGAGTTTTTTCAGGGAGTAAAGCTGTACACTGTCTCCTGTGATGGTTGGGTTTAGGGGTAGGGTGGGGTGGGGTGAGGGCAATATAATATACGGTTTGATCTGTATAAAATGAATGGAAGCCTATGTAATGTACCCACTTTTTACAAAAACAAACATGTGTGTGTGTGTGGTGTGTGTGTGTGTGTGGTGTGGTGTGTGTGTGTGTGTGTGTGTGTGTGTGTGTGTGTGTGTGTGTGTGTGTGTGTGGTGTGTGTGTGTGTGTGTGTGTGTGTGTGTGTGTGTGTGTGTCTGTGTGTGTGTGTAGATGTTTCCCAGTGATGGGTTGCAGCTGGAAGGGTATCCGCTGCGTAAAACATATGCTGGATAAGTTGGCGGTTCATTCCGCTGTGGTGACCGAAAAGTAAATGAATTAATAAATGGACTTTAGGTCAGAACATTTGTCTGTCCCAAACATTATACCAACATAAAATACAAAAAAACATACATGATTGCTGGTATAATCTTGAAATTTATTTTCAAAAACACAAACATTAAGATTGTAACATTTTTACTTTAATTTTGAGGTTTTTATTGTAAAGATTGCTTATAATGTTCACTCCACATAATGTTCACATCTGAGATATTTCCATCTGCTATATGCTCAAGAACTTTAAGATCTGTATATTCTGCATATGAAATAGTTTCAGCAATTAATCAGTACATCAATATAGTTTTTCTATATAAAAAAAAGCATTACTGGAGATTTAATTTCAGTAACAGATCTTGAACTTATTGTCCATCCTAATGGACAGACATATTTGAAAAAATCCTGATCTAAAGCTTGCAATGTTACAAAAGATTTTAAACTTTAATTAGTAAGTGCAATCCCTCTTTTTACATACAATCTATGAAATATCGGCAAACATATCAATAAATCTGAATAAAAACATTGTAAATGTGGCTTACGTCTGTGTCTGGAGTGAAGTGATGCCATGCTGCTTTTCAGTGTAGTGGATTTTTTTCAAATGACATTATGCTGAGTCTTACCGCCATTTGATTGGATGACAATTGTCCACTCTCATGGACTGCAGGTTTAGGAAGCACAAAAAACATGGGCTGACATGTGATGTCCATTGTAATGGACACAGTGTCCAAGGGGTTTTTAGCTACGATATTCCCAAATCATTCCACATAGACATTCTGCATAGTTTTTTAACAAAATTCTCAGCGGAAATAGCAAAAAAGTCCACAGATTCTGTCTGGGCCTAGTCATATGGCACCCTACAATTTATACCCGACCCAAATCAACATTTCCCAATGTGAATACATTTATTTTTTAAAGAATACCCAAACATGATAGAACTTATGAAATTAGACCTGAGTCCAACCAAACCCGACAGCATTTATTTTCAAATTCAAGCGGACCAGAAAATCAGTGCAACTGTTGTGTGTGCACAGCCTGCAATCCCGCAGTCAGTCAGGAAAAATCCCAATGTCCTGCAGATTGATTTGGCCGCTTCTCTATTTCTTTGACTTATTTAACATTTATTTAATTTATTATAACTTTATATTATTGCCTGTCTGATGGATACCAGTTATTTCTGAGTTCTGCTTTCAAATTGTGACCTGTGGATTTGAAAAATAAATGTGGTGGCTTGATAAAAATTCAATTAAAGTCATGGATTCACTAGAGTTGTCTACAATGCTGCCTCATCTGCGGTGAAGAAATTCTGAACACAAGCCTTTTCCTGCATGAATGAATTTGCACTGTAATCAAACAAGTGGATTTCCTGATGGCTCTCATATCTATAAGATGTATTTCTGTGTGGAAGTTCATGTGCTCGTTTTCTATGTGCATTTCTCAAAATGCACTTTAACACCAATGCACAAAAACGCTTTCTGAAATGTCCATCACTCATCGGTCCTCACTCAGTGCTGATCACTGAAAACTCATTACATTCTCTGCCAACACAGTGGGTTGTTTATTAAAAAAAAGAGAGAGAGAGAGAGATACATTCTGTTAAACGGATCTGGTCTGATTGGGTCAGTTTGGAAAATTCACATTTATTTTAAATTACCCAAGACCCAAGGCAATTAATGACGAACCCAACCAATGTCCAAGACACACATCAAATTTTTAGATCCAAACCCACTCAAGTATCGAGTCAGAATCCAAGTGGACCCAAGAAGACTGCATTAACAGTTAAAGATTTTTTTAAATATTACTATGAACTTATTAAGACATACAGTGATTTATGTCTCAGATGTCTAAACGTGTTATTGAAGCTTCAACTCAAAATACTCCACAATTATTATAGCATGCTTTAATTATATAATTTTTCTGTGGAAGCAAAAACACACTGCTTTTGTGTGTCTCTTTTGCTTGTCTCTGAGATTATTTTAGAACAAAACATCTGCTTGTTTTTAACATGTCTATCATGTTCAAGTGTCACTGAAATTCGTCATCATCATAAAAGTTTAACATCTGTGTCTTATAAAGCCATGTCAGTGTAAACTCTTGATATGCAATTTTTCTGAGCCCACACACAATGGGAACTGTATGACAGCCAACTTTAGATGTGAGTATTAAATTTGTCTTTATAGTGTTTATTACAGCATGACATTACAGTAGAAGGAACAGCACATTTTTTAGGCACTGCATCTGATGTATAGGCATTACAAAAAAAAGGAATGTGAGCATTTTCACCATTATAGGCTTGTTGTTTACACACACTGGTGACACACTTCAGTGGTCAAACACCATGTTAAAGAAAATTTTGCATAATAGGTCCCCTTTAAGTATTTTCATGCATGACTAGTGTGTGGAAAGAAAAATTAATGATGTTGCAATGCACATTTACAAAACCGTCTCATTATAGCATTTAATGCTGAAGAGGACTCCAGCTTTTAAGCCTCAGAGAGACTAGGAAGAGAAATTTACATTTGAGAAGAGCATTTAAAAAGACAATCAATAACACAATACATCGAGCATAATACTGATAGGCACTACAAAAATCCTGTGAATAATTATTTATTATTTAAACTTTAGAATACTTTTTAAGAATATTCACATTGTATTTGCAGTGGCGTTCATAACAGGTATTTGGAGACTTAATTTATAAGATTAATAGATCAAACGTGAACATTTTCACATTAATCTGGCCTGCTACATGCTGAAATATGGATTGAAAATTATAGGACTATTTATAGGGCTTTTGTACGAAAACACTTTACAATAAAGCTCCAATAATTAACATTAGTTAATATAACTAAATACTTACAATAAAAAATTGTTTTTACTTTTATTTGGCTTCATAATCTTAAGTAATGCTAATTACTTAGTTAACGCCTAATTACAGTTTAAAATTGATGTCATAACTAAATAAATAAATAAAAAAACTCTTCTCTACTTCCCACTATACCACATGACAACCTCAAAACATTATGCAATTCTGAGTGTGCCTCACAAACACACTCTGTCATCTCTCTGACACTTTAACTGACACTTGCACCAGTTTTGCACATTTGCACCAGACACTTTCTTGCAATCCCTCCATATCCAAAAAAAAAAAAAAACCACAATGCATTTTTGAAGTGTGCTTCACACAGGTGAGTGGGCTTGACAAACCACCTGTAGAAACCATGTTCTCTCTTTAAAAGCCAAAATTTCCTTTGGCTTAGTCTTTATTTCAGAATCGCCACAGCAAAATGAACCACCAACTTATCCAGCATGTTTTACGCAGCATATGCCCTTCGAGCCGCCACCCAGTATTGGGAAACACCTATACACACTCATTCACACACACACACACTAATATACTACGAACAATTTAGTTTATTCAATTCACCTATACCCCCATGTCTTTGGACTGTGGGGTAAACCGGAGCACCCAGAGGAAACCCATGCATGCCAACACGGGGTGGACATGCAAACTCCACACAGAAATGCCAACTGGCCCAGTCGAGACCTTCTTGCTGTGAGGGGACAGTGCTAACTACTGAGCCACCATGCCACCCACACACCCTTTCTCCCCTTACTCTAGCACTTAATTCTCTGAGCACTAACAGTTCCTTTGTATGATTAGTACTTTTAGTGTGTATTGCCTCTTCTTGTTGAATCACTGAATGCCTCCCCAATTGAAAGTCGTTTAAGACAAAAGCATCTGCTAAATGACTAAATGTAAATGTTAAAAAAGTTGTATATTTTAAACTAATATTAACATAGTAACTGTTAATATTAACATAGTAATTAACATAGTAATTGTTAATAATAACATAGTAATTGCTTAAGGATCCTCTGCTGAGATTTTGAGAGATTCAATGTATTATATTTTAGCTGATTTCATCTAAGGTTGGGACTGAAGTCTGTTATAGTTCTGTGGTACTGATTATTATTATCAATCATCACCTAATTTATTCCTTCATTGTTTCATTAACTTGAGTAACTTTAACTCAATTTAGAGAGGGACCAAATACTGTCTAAACTGAGTAAATTTTACTCTGAAGATTTTGCTGTGTACCTGTTAAGTTTGTTTGTACAGCTTAGTTGATACGGTGACAATACTGTATACCTTGATAAAAGCTTCAGCAATTAATCACAACAAGAAAATCTGACGCCATCATAGGCCTAGAAACATTGTACGTATGTACACTAATGGAAAACATTGAGCTTAAATTGAGATGTAACAATATATTATGTTCCAGTAAACTGTTGAGTAACTCTTTTATTTACCCACCACAACCAGCTTCCATTTGCCTGTGTGTTTGTCTCATGATTCAATGCGTCTAACCGAGTCGTCTGTGATAAACGGTGAGGAAGGTTACAATTTTATTTTTACGCTGCACTATACACTGGAAAATAGACTTTCAAGCTGTCTAGTTACATCTCATAATGATAACTTCCGCCCAGTCATCGGTTTTAGCGGCTCATGTATGCCAGTGTTTCGCAGACACACAGTTGCCAGAGAAGATTTGCTGGTGAGTCAGAAAGTGCGGAAACATTTGCTGAAATTACACCTGATGCCCATCAAGAGTCTTTCTTCTTCTTCTGCCTCACTGGCTCTTGACATCAAAAAGCTATCTGATCCCTTCAGAACAGCGTCTGACATTTTAGCGAATGGCCCCTGCAATCTCTCTGCCTCTCTCCATTCAGAAGAAGCTGCATCTATGCGTTTGTTCATTTGTTTGTTTGTTTGTTTGTGTGGATTCACTACATGCTTACACAAGGTTAATAAGGTAAACATGTCAATTGCATTATAATTAATTAAAGCGCCATTATTGGTACGTCAATATTTGCCGAGAAAAGCGCCCAATGAAGACAGCTCAGTCTGTAGGAGATGAATCTATTCAATAGAAAACCTGACTATATAAGAATGTGTAGCTATTTTCTAAGGTGACGTTTTGATATTCATTTGTAAAGATATATTCACACTTCTGACACTTCGGGTGGTCAAAGATTACATGAATTTACTTATTTTTTCCTTAGAACTCACGGTTGAATTATTTTAAATCCAAACCTCACTCACTTACTTTCCTTCGGCTTATTCCATGCTTTATGCAGGGGTTGCAACAGCAGAATTAACCAATAATTTCTCTGCCAACTGTTTTACACAGAGGATGACCTTCTAGCTGCAACCCAGCACTAAGAGTACAACCCTCAGTGCTGTGAAACACACACACACACACACACACACACACACACACACACACACACACACACACACTCTCTCTCTCTCTCTCTCTCTCTCATTCACACACTATGGTCAATATCCATTTCACCTATACTGCATGTCTTTGGACTGTGGTTGAAACCAGAGGACCAAGAGGAAACCCATGTGAACATAGGGAGAACATGCAAACTCCACACAGAAATGCCACATGATCCAGCCAAGACTTGAACCAGTGACCTTCTTGCTGAGAGGTAACCATGCTAACCGGTTAGCTACCATGCCGCCTTTAAAGGCTGGAACAAACCAAGCCACGTCTGGCCTGGGCTGGACCCAAAAGCTGCATGTAAACCAAAGCTTATACTATTTTAAAACCCATAGACTGCTAAGTGGGGAAAACATCATTAATTTTAAAAATGGTTGTGTAGTAAACTAAGTAAATAGGGGTGCAGCTAGACCTGATTGCATTATTCCACTTAGAAAAACTTATTTTGGTCAAGCTTTTTCTTTTAGAGCACCACATCAGTGGAATTTGATATCCCAATCTGTTAAAGAACATGTATCTTTTAATTTATTTAAGTATAATTTAAAAAAAAAAAATGGCTTCTTAATAATCAACAATGTAAAAAATAGTTTTTTTTGCTATTTTTGTGTTTGATTTTTGTTGTTCATTTTAATAATGTTTATGCTTGAATTTGTATTTTTATCCTATAACATCTGGTAACATTTGGTAAAGGAACTATCAATGAAAACTAATCATTGAGCTAATTTGGGTACATTCACATTCTTGGGGAAATGTTGATTAATTTACACTGTCCCTAATAATATTAATACAATGTGAACACACCAAACAGACACCCAAAAAAGAGTGCATGTTTTGCACCTGTGTGAGAGGACATGTCTTTTCACACCTGTGGGTGGCAGCTTTCTTATTCCACAAAGGAAAAAGGCACACAGGCATCACAGTAATTGTCACGTATCACAGAGCGATTTGCTCATGTCCCATAAACTAATAATCCATGTCATTTGCAAATGCTTGAGAATTAGAGTGAAATTACAGCCGGCGTCTTTGTGTTCCTTCATGGCTTGAATTGTTTATTTGGGTACATGACATCAGTTTTTGTTCTTGTGCTCTGATTTGATGCTGAATAACAAATCGGAGCATTCTCTTCAGGTGACGACTGATGCTGAATCTATATGCTGAATCGAGCCAACTCGCTCTGACGTTAACCTGACGAGAGGCAAAATATGAAACACACCAAACTAACTAGCCAGGGGTTGTTCCCAATCGTTGGCCAACTAAGGTCGCAAATTCCGTTGTTACAAACATAGTTTATTGATTTGCCGTTTCCCAAATCCATCGCTCCAACGAACATTCGGAAAAAATAAATAAACAATATCCGACTTAATAATAATAATAATAATCATCATCACCATCATTAATATTATTATTAAAATAGGATTTTTTTTCATTTTCTAATAAATAATAAATATAAGATTTCATTTCTTAATAAATAGCCTCATTATTTATTTATTTATTTATATGATTTTTATATGATATTAAAATAGTGTTAGCTTTTGTAAGTTATTTTATGTTTTAGAATAGAATATGTAATATTCTCAATAATATTAGTAAAGCAAACACAGGCCCTATATTTGCCATTTACACATATTTCAATTAATATGGAAAACGAGTGCATGTTTTTATCAAAACTAATATTGCATTTTATTTTAAATGTGTGTGCGTGTAAAAAAATATTATTTGCACAAAGAAATTATGGGGTTCTTCTCTAAAGAAGTAGTTACTCCATCCCGTTTTATGGGCGTTTTACGTTATAACTAATGTGGTTCAAATGATGGAACTGCGAAAGAGAAACTACGGGTTTTGGGAAACACTCGTCACTACATCGTTCTTTTCCCAAACGATGCATCGTACTATGATAGTTCAGCCGGGAGTTACGTCGTTGTTTGGGACTCACCCCAGACCGACCCTGACTGACAGCCCGACATAACCCAAAGCTTACTGTTGGCTTAGTGTGTCTTAAAACCAAACCTAAAGATACTACAAAAGATCAGCTTTATGACATATATTTAGCAACAGAACATCCTAAACAATGCTGTGTGCTGGGCTAAAATACACTTATGCATGCAAGTGGTGGCATGAAGTTAAAACCTCGTAAAGAGCTTATAAAATATTGAGTTAAAATAACAGCTGTTTCCTCGGTCATACAAATGAAGATCTGCTGCAAGGAAATGCATTTCTGACATCTGTATTAAACTGTAATTTGCAACTTGGCTCTTTAATGCATATACTTTAAAACTATTACTTAAATCAGAGCTACAGTACTGTACATTGAATGAGTAAAGCTGACCCAAGAGAGATAAGTATTACAAACTTCAAATGATCTTAAAAAATGTCTCAACAAACATTGTTACTTTCAAGTTTGACATAATTTACACAAATTTCATATAAAAACTTGCAAAAGAAAAGAAAAGGTATTGTTTTCTTCTTTAGAATATGTGTGGTTTGCCAATGGAGACTTGAAAAAACATGAATATGGTATTTAATGGTTTTGTTATTCTAGAAATTTCCAAAAGGCTAATCTAAAAAATCTAAATGTCCAATATTCATTATTATAATTACTCTCACTAATTTAACGTGTTAAATTGACAAACCTAATTAAATGCAAATGACTGTAGGCTCAGTCATACATGCATCTTATAAAATACTTGACACAGCCTCTCAACGAGATAAAAAAAGTAAGTTACAACAAATTAAAGTGCCTTCGTTCAGTGTTTCTATCCACTCACAGCACATTCTGAGAGAGCAAAAACTGCCTCGTTTAATGTAAGCATACTTGTAGAAGCTCAATCGGACAGATACACAATATCTGAGCACCTAAACCGCCTCAGGTTAGCCAAGAAATTTCAAACACCACAATCCCTAAGAAAAAAAAACGAGGCCTCTGTCATAAAGCCTGAAGAAGAATAATGACCCCTAATAGCTCATTTTACTAATTGCTACTCGTTTGTCATTAAGCTGATGGTTTCATTCAGAGCAATTTACAATACGCTTATTATGGCAAGTCCCCCATGGCGCAACTTGGGGTAGAGTGTCTTGGTAAAGGGCACGATCCATTGATCATTCCTTACAAGGTTTGAACATACAACTTTTCGATTACCCGCCAAGATCTAAAACCCCAAGGCAATGAAAGTCTTTTGTTAATACAGCTCTCAAGTAAGTTCATACAGCAGCAAACGCTTCAACTGTTGCCTATAGTTACTATCTAGTCTCTGAAGTGTCAGTGATAAAAGCAACAAAGTAACAGTACAGTACAGTAGCTCCACAGGGCACATCTCCTAGCTGAATGACAATAAAGTGAACTTCAGGAAACACGGATCGATTGGCTTTGTTCAAGCTGCCTGTTGGATAGCCTTGCTATATACACTAAGAACTGACATCTAATGTGAACCCAAATACAACCAAATCACACGCTTTCTTACTACATCACATTCTAGTTGAGGAGTTCAGTAGCCTAGAGCGTTTTTTGCTTGTCATTAGAACTACCTTTGCCTGGTTTTTGGATTTAAGGATCCATGATGGCTGGAGGAACTGATAAATCTAACAAGCTTAAAGCAGTGCTAGCTGAATGCTAGTGTTGTAAAACCTAAAGTGTAAGATTTTACATTTGTTTCTGGGTTTTGTTTCGGTCACTTCTGTGACTGTTGCTAACCTACCTTTGCCCCACAGACCTCCAGACCTTGTGGCAAAGGGTTAGATGTTTATGTTGGCTGTTAAGTAGTGACTATTACGGGCTACATTTGGAGCATAAATAGGCTGTATTTTATTGTGCTTTGTTTTTTTGTTTGTTTTTTTGTACTGATTTCTATTTGTAATTTGTTTTGAAAGTAACCTAAATTTGGGTAAAAAAAAATGGACAAACCCAACCATTAAACAGCTAAAATATTTTAAATTCATAAAAGTTTTTGCATATTTGAATGAGAGTGTAACTGTAAAAACAGCTTCCCAGTTGACCAGCTTTGAAAAGTCCAACACATTTGAATAAATCATTTGTTTTATGAATTTACGGAGAAGTGGATTAAAAAAATTCAGTGATCCATAATGCACGTCACTTCCATTTAAAGATTTTGTTAAATAGCTAGTGTATTTATTGGATTAGATTAATTTTTCTAGGCTAAAATTACAATTCAAACTTCTGTTTAAAATGTAAAGTTCACCCAAAAATAAAATCTCTTATTATTTACTCAACCGACGGCTCATTCCGCTGTGGCGACCCCAGATTAATAAAGGGACTAAGGTGAAAAGAAAATTAAAGAATAAATTTATTTAATCAACCTTTACTTGTTCTATTCTAGTTTGAGATTTTTGTTGTTGTTCTGTTAAAGACAAAAGGAGATATTTTGAAAAATGTTAGAAATCTGAGTAACACTTTATTTTGATGGTCTATTTGAGTATCAGTAGACTGTCTGCTTAATATCTGTTGATACTGCTCCTTTAACTGAGATTTAACTAACTATGATAAACTTTGCAAGTACATGTCAACTTACACTAACCCTAACCTCAACCTACCAGTCTAATTATAATCGAATGAGAATTAGTTGGCATGTAGATGCAATGTAACTTAAATTCAACAAACAACCATCGAAATAAAGTGTGAACGAAGCCTCTAAACATTGACTTCCATATGAAATTCAATGGTTACAGGTTTACAAAATTTTTCAAAACATCTTCTGAGCTCAACAGAAAAAAATACCTCAAATGATCAAATAATAAAATGGTAAATGATCAATGTTTGGGTGAACTATCCCTTTAACTTGCCATTTAATGTAAACATGACAAAAAGCAATTTCCATTGAAAATGAAAATGAGTCAGTAAAGACCCACATGCAGATACAGTGTTTTTGTGGCATTATCAAGAAGAAAATATAGCCTTCAGAATCCTGGAGGAAAAATAATCACAAAAAATGCAAGTTTACACCCTAAACCGTGCAAGGGCGAGCGCAGGGGAAAATCATTATAGGCCCATAACTGATGGACACAGAGTAAAAAAATTGGGATCGGGAGGGTGCAGAATGAAGCCTGCAGGAGCAGGAAGGCAAAATCAGTCTCACGCAGACCTCTAGGGCAGCGCTAACGCTCTCTGAAATGGAATGTTAGCATACTCGCATGTTGACAATCCTGCAGCGTCAGCTACAGTAGAATGCTAGCTACTAAATATCTGCATTGCTGTCTTCACATCAGATGCTTAAGCTAAAGTCTGCACCCAAATGCCTCTTTAGTCCCTTTAAAAGCTTCAATTCAACTGTCACATTATGCAAGACGTAGAATTTCAAAGTAATACACTCAATAACGGAGTAAATTAGGCTCGTTAAAAGGGAAAGTGCGGCTTTATGATGTGTCATATGGTGGTTGCTGATGTACATGGTTCTTTGTACCTGCACAAAAGCTTATACAAGCTACACGGTGATATATGACAAGCAAAAGGACTCTAGGATTATGTTGTACATTCATAAATGCACAATTGCTACCGTAGCACTCTCTATACTCCACAAAACACTGGGTACACAGAGCTGCAAAGAAGCACAGCAGCATGCAGGACTGTAAAACTCATCTGCTTTCGCATTTTAATCCCTCTGGTTGGAGTCACGGCGCACCCTGCTTCATTAGCATATATCTCCCTGTACGGGTGACTTTCATTCTCTCTGGTCCTCTTGTGCTTTAGCAAGCTGTTGACTGTTATTTTTGTAATTCTAATGACTTTGCCCCAATCTCAAATGCATTTCCTGTTTTGTTGTTTCCTGTATGTGGGTCATTTTCAGGAGGTGCATTCGTCTCCTGTTTCTCATTATAATTAGTGTTTTTGTTGTGTTTTAGCTAACATTTTTGTGTCAATTAAAATAAGTCACAGCTCCATAGAGGACAAATATGTACATGTCAAAAAAAGTGTCATATATTTTAAAATGTACTAATATATTTTTCATATTCTAATGACTAAGCAGATTTTATTGGAGTGGGGCAGGGGTTATTACAGTCTTGGATAAGTCAATGATCAGAAACAACTATCATTTTGATACATTATATTTTTTATGCAGTGTCACATAAAAATAAACACCAATCATACACATATAAATGCAACAATCTCATTGGGAAAATGTGCCCAGGGTTACATTTTTGAGAACCAACAAATATGTGCTCGCTGGTACATAATGGCAGTATTTTGTGTGTAAAACAAACGCTACGATGTGGTACCACTGATTGCTTACCTCCGTATGGATGGCTCTTCCAGCATTATTGGCTTGCTCGATAGCTCACCACGAGTGGTGTCTGATTTGGAATGCGAAGTGCAGCAGACTGGGGTTCAAGTGCGGCAAAGGATGATTCCAGAAACCAGGAAGCACATGGCCCATGATGGCTTTTCTATTGTAGTTTGGTTTTACTATCGTTTGGGCTTAGGGAAGGAGGTGAGTGGGCCAGTTGATATCAAGCTGATATATTATGTACAACAACAAGCCTTTAGGAGGACACTGAGATTTCTAGAAATGTCCACAGCGGCCCCTGGTGGATTTACAATAAATGCCATTAGAAAACGTGCCCCAGTAACGTATTTGAGATTGCCAAAACTGTACATATACCCTCTAGTGCAGGGGCCACCAACCCTGTTCCTGGAAAGTTACCTTCCTGCAGATTTCAGTTGCAACCCTGACCAAACACACCTGTCTGTAATTATCAAGAGCTGCTTCAGGACCTACAGTAATTAATTGGTTCAGCTGAATAGACCCTTTTCACATTTACGGGTTTCTCAGTATCGTCATAGTTGGGTAAACTCAGAGCACAGTGAATGGGAGAGTACAACAAATAATTTTTTTACAATCTTATTTGCTGAGAAAGAAAAACTCCACAATGGTGTTGTCAAGACTTTCAGAAAAAGGAAAAAAATTGTGTGAGACTGATGATGGCAGACAGAGGAGAGAATAATGTCAAATTTACTCTCAGCCCCATAGACGCTGCAATAGAAACACCTCGCATAAGTGGTAATTTGTTTTTTGTAATTTGACGCAAAGATAATATAATGCATTCAAAAATGTATATAAATTTTCATATGTTTTTTTTTAAATGCAAGTAGACGTAGTACAAGGTACACAGCAAAACGTCCAGTGTTAAATATACAGTGTGATTTTTTTGGTGTTGTTCAGTGTTAAAACTGGAGTACATTTTAATCCACGAGTGTGAAAGAGCATTTATTTAAGAGTTTTTCTTTTTCAGTGTTAAACTTTTAAACCAATATGCAATGTATTTCCCACTAGTGATGGGAAGTCCAGTTTGTTTTACTCAAACCGGTTCTTTCAGACAAACAGTGATCAAACCAGTATGTTTTACTTAAACTTGAAACATGTCTTGTTGCATTTTAAAATGCAAAGAATTGAATGTATTGAAATTATTTCTGAAAATATTAATGAACATTTACACAGCAATTGATAATATAGGAAAAAAGGTACTATATTAACACTTTGAAGGGTAACACACACTCCAGTTCCATGTAAGAATAAACTCTTACTGTGTTGAAATGTACAAATTTCACACTTTAGAAAGTGTTATTTTAACTCCAAAATGGAGGGAGTCATATGTACACCCAAGGAGTGTTAAGTTAAACTCAAATTGAGTTAAATGTACACTGATTTTTTGCTGTGTACATATTTGTCGGTTCTCAAAAATAATTTTAAATGAGCTTTGTTTTCATAAATTCCTTACAGTGGTTCTCATTTGACTAAGGAGACATGCAAAGTATTTAGTGTTGGGGGCTCGAGGAATGAGGTTGAGATCCACTAGTATAACCAAACAAAGAAAATTTCAATATGCATGAGCAATTCCAGTGTTATGGATGTGAAATTTGCAGTAAAAACTCAAATCATAAATTCACAGCGAAAGTATGTGTTAACATTATATTGAAACATCTTTTTTAAATTTTCCAAAACAACTAACCACAGAGTTATGGAATCAGAAAAATATCAATCTGTAAACTTTTTTCATTCTTTAAATGAGGGAAATAAACATGCGTGATGGATGTGACCAAAAAAGTCTACAGCATTCAACATACTTTGTAGAAATTCTGTGATTTAAACTGCACAACTCAAAAGAAACAAAAGGATAAGAGTTCACTCTCTATGGAATAAAAAAAATTGATTTTATTTTATTTTACATTTTTGTATTTATGAGGAAAAAAGCTTCATTATGGATGTGGATGGATTGTTTGAGAACATTGACAGAGACCTTTTTGAGTATGTTTAAAAAACTTAAAAAGGGTTTCGCTATTTTGGTAAAAACTTTTGCATGGAATTGCTCACATAAAAACACATCAACGTAGATACATACATACAAGTATTTTTTAGCTTATTTGCTCATGCCAAAACTGAAAAAAATGCCAAATATTATATATTATTATGCTATTTTATAATTTTTTTAAATAGTTTCTCAAGCCTGCTAACAAAGTAAGGTGAAATGGAATAAAATGAGATGAAATGTAATCATTTTAATAGGTTTAAATGAAGATTTCTGTCCTAAAGCTCCTAAGTTTCTGACTATGTCTGTACCTTGTCTAAAATCAAATTATGAAAGAAAATAAGGGAGAAACATTAAAATTGCATTAAAAATACACATTTTTGCTAAAATGCATACTGTTTTCATAACCCCAGCCAACTCTGCCAGAATGATCCATTTATTCATTAATTTTCTTTTCTGCTTAGTCCCTTTATTAATCTGGGGTCGCCACAGCAGAATGAACCGCCAACTTATCCAGCATATATTTTACGCAACAGATGCCCATTCCAGCTGCAACCCATCACTGGAACAGAATGATCCAAAAAAAGACAAAAATGTAAAAACGCACAAGGGTTAAACATTCTTATAAAAAATACATATATAAGGTTTCTTTCTTCCCTCTAGTATTACACAAACAAGAAACAATGCAAAAAAAAGCATTAATTCATCAGTACAGTATGTCATCACAAAAGCTTTTAATGCAATATTGCTTGTCAAATGAACTGCTTTTGTTTTAAAAATGTTAATATTCACATTTCCAACCATGCAGCTTTAATCAGACAGATTTAATTGCACGCGCATTATTTTCTTCCAAAAGCAGATGAGCATGCACAGAAGAGAAAGAAAAGATTTTGATTAACAAAACAGCGCCTGCAATCAATAATCCTGCATTTAAGTGAAAGCTCCTTTGAAGGTAAAAGCTCCACTGGTTTGTTTGCACAGATGTAAGTTTGCCGAATGATCCGGCGTGCTCTTTGTCGTTATGTTTTGATGTATTAATTTAAATTGTATTGAGCCTCTGGGCAGGTTTGGCTGAACTGTGTGTTACTGCTGATGTACTTTCCGGTGAACTCTGTTATGAGTCATTCTAATAGCCTGCTGGTTTTATTTGGAAGCTTTTACATCTTTAGTAGTTTTATTTGGGGACAGATATAATACACTGAACAGAGAATAGCTTTTTTTTGTATTAAGCTGACACGCATTTGCCTGATGTTGCGTTGCACAACCCAAGCATACGACTCAATAAAGCGCTGCTTCTTTGGTTAGCATAGCGTTTTTATTGAGTTATTTTGATAGAGATTTAAAGCCCTCAATGAGAGTCGAACAGCGCCTGTACAGGAGTTTTGTGGAGGATACATTCATTTTTATGTTGAGCTCTGGTGTGCAGGTTACGCTGATATACTTTCCCACAGCCTTCTGCGACGGTAATTCAGTTTAGTGAGAGCACAGCGGCCTTAGTTAGTGTCGATTTGTGCGAGGTTGTATTTCAGTGTTGTTTTAATGCCGTCATCTTTGGCTCGAAGTAGTAACTCTGCCGTAGACGTCCAGACAACGTCCTCCTCCTCACTGTTTTTTCTCATTTCTAGCCATTCCTCCAATCTGTGAGCACTCAAGGTCATTCCCAATCACAGTGAATAAGATATATAGAGACATTGGCGGTCACGTGACACACAACTAAGCGCTCTCTGATGAGGAGATTCCCCACCTTGGGAGCACAGAGATCACGTCCTATTTTTTTCTGAAATCCCTGTGCTTTGTTTAGCCTTCCTTCGCATTTTCTTGTTTATAAAGCTACATCCATTACTGCGGAGAAGCTTACCCGGTAATCCCGCATTATGGATTGACTCTCCTCATGCTTTTGATGGATCCCCCTTTAATTTTAATGTGCGCTCACTCGCCCATTCGGACAGGTATTCAGTGCACTTATGTCTACAGCTTATGGATGGGCTTTGTTTTTAGGCCCCTCTCTCTCTATGCGCATATCAATAAGGGCATTATAGCGAGCCGGGTATCGCTTCTTTTTTAGTGCACCGCTACCATTAAGAGTCTTTTGGAGTCAGCTTTTCTCTACTTCTCTAGATGCATCCCTCCATCCCTTTATCACCCGTATATTCCATCTCTCCCTCTCTCGGGGTATTAGCCATTCAAAGATCTCTCTCTATGGCGCGCAGTAAAAGTTATCACTCTATCTCTCCCGCCCTCGCTCTATCTCTCTAATCTTCCTTAATCTTCCAGCCCAGAGTGAAGTGAGAATTAGTTTCTCACTCTCTCTCATCAATCTCTCACACCCTTCCACTTCTTTCCATCCAGCCCTGTGCGTTCTCTCTCTTTCTCGCCATCTAACTTTACTCTCCCTTCCTCATTTGTACCTTTTTCATGCCAATATTCCTTTGGTCTCTGCTCTTTCTCCACCTTCTCGGGTTCTCACATTTAGATCAGAGATCTTTCTCTCCTTGAAACAGGCACATCTATTATATGTTTCTTTGCTTTTTTACCTTTTTCTTATTCTGCAGCTTTTTTCCTTAAGTTCTAAGGCACGTCTGTTCAACTAATCCTGTCAATCATAATGCAAGGGCATCTGAGGGTGTTTTTTCACTATAGTGCACTTTTTGCATTATAAAACAACACTGAAAGCAATGCATCTCTATATGTGTTGTGTTCAGTATATTAAAGACAGGCAATATAAAAGAGAAGTAATAGTCTTTAAACTGTATTTACCTCTGTAAACTGTATTTTACGCTACTGAATGGGAACCATTTAGAATAAGTCAACTGAATTAAAGTGAATAATGATACTATACTAGCTTCTGTAGAGCTGCTTTATGGACGAAATTGGAGTAATTAGCTGGATTTATTATTGTATAATTGAATAATTATTCAACATTTGCAACCGATTTTGTTTCTTTTTAATGCTGTATTGCTGCTTGAAACAATCTGTGCTGTATAAAACATTATATAAATAAACCTGACTTGTCTAACAGCATTCTGTGGAAAAAAGTGTGGTGTAAAAAAACTTTAAATCGCCAACACGTCTCTTTGTGTATAATTTATAGCTTGCTTCAGAATGTGAGCCATGTTTTCTTCAAGTTATTTTACACAAGTTATTTTATATACACAAAAAAAACATATTAAATATGTGTAACGTGTCAATAATAATATCATGTATTATCAGAAAAACATTGCTCCAAAATACAGCACTGTTATTAATGATCCAGACAGTCATTTTATGATTTCTAAACTGAATCATACATACAAAAACATACACAAACTTTGTAAATAGTCAATAAATACTTCAACTACTTTAGTTAGTAAATACTTTACCTACTTTTAATACTTTAAATGTGTCCCTTAAAGGGATAGTTCACGCTGCTCACTCATCCTCAAAATGGTTTGAAACTGTTATGGTGTGTTCACACCAGATGCAGATGAAGCATCAACCGTGAGTGATTTACATGTCAAGTCATTGCAAAGACGCGAATAGACATCCTGTGGGGCAATTCGTGCGAATGAAGCGGTGCAAGTTAAGCATTTTATGCGTTTGCGCGAATCGCTCAAGTTGGAAAATCTGAACTTCAGCAGCTATTTGTGCTGCGTTAACCAGTCAGGAGCTTGCTCTCGTATAGACGTGATAAGACATAGCACCTGTTGTTGGGGTACCAATGGGAAATCCTCTTGCAGACACTGGACAACAGCTCATCAAGTGATGTTTTATAAACAAATTTCGGGAGAAGCATGCGCAGATGTTTCAGCAATTCTAACACATCATTGACAATCATTCTATTATCCAATCAGCATTAGACCAAACCCCTATAAATACCAAAGTCATCCTACCTGCATTATCTCACAACTTTAGCATCCCTCCACCACCCTGACACCTCACCTCTTAAAAATGATCTACCCGGGGGGAGCGTTCTGAGGCCGGCCTAGACACTTCACTCAAACTCCAACGTCTCCCCCTTTCCTGATAAGCGGAATAACACAAGTTGGGGTGTCTTTTCCGAGCTCAGAGCCAGCTGGACAGCATGCCAAATATGCTTTATTCTTCAAACATCTGTAAGTGTGAACTCATGAAACTGGGCTCGGCTCAGTCAGAAGCACTGCTGAAAGCCTCCATCATCCAGGTATTAGTTTCTGGAGGAGTTGATGAACTCACAGAGCTGGCTGCACCTCTAAAAGCATATAGTAGACGAATCTATGCTGTTTTTTTAGCTTTTCTAAAGCACATAAAGCACAGCTACTCTCTCATTAAAATCCATGTTAGCCATTTAGCAACGAAACTAGAGTCACTGGGCAGACAGAAGCCTCGCTCATGACAGGAATTCAGGTCTATTGTACAGTGAATTTCACTCGCAAATCAAGCAAATTTGATGCGCAAATGAAGCGAGTACACTCAAAATGTTCATTGAACACAGCATCAGAGTTTCCTTTTTCTGTTGACCACAAAAGAAGATATCGTTACAAACTAGTAACCATTTACTTCTATAGTAGGAAAACAGTACTATAGTAGAAAGTCGATAGTTTCAGGTTTCTAGCATTATTCAAAATATTTTTGTATGTGTTCAACAGAAAAAAAGAAACTCTTTTTTATGACGAGTGAAGTGAGATGTGAGTAATTTTTTTGTTTTGGGTGAACTATCGCTTTAATATAGTTTGAAGTTGCTACCTAAACACCACATCTTGCACAACACTTACAAAACTCCACAAATTACACCAGAATTGCCACAGATTACACAGCATTGCAAGTAATCAAATGTGACAAAACTTTTGAAACAAACCCAGACTGACGCCGCTCTACATTTAATTAGAAATCTGAAAAATGTCAATGTTTCTACAAAGGAACGACAAACCGATTTTGACAAGAACTCAAATGCTGACGGCAGCTCAAAAGCTCGGCATCCTTTTTTTAGACAATCCAATCCACACAGTCCCACTAAAGGGGCTTCAATAAATAACACACCTAGCCTATATCCCAGGAAAGCCATCATACCGTGGTAACTTTCTTCTCTCTCTGTACATTTTTGTCGAGTTTACCATTGTGGGCTGGATCGAAGGTACAGAGGCGACAGACAGTGGCTTTGATGTGCACAGACATTTCTTTTACAAATGCCTATGCTGAATGAATACACAATGTGCACGGCGGCAGGTACACAGATGGAAACCGACAGAAAAAAAGAGATAGAGAAAGCCAAAGACATAGAGATGTGTAGATCAGCACGGGAGAAAGTCGGAGAGAAAGTAAGAGAGCGAATGAAATAAAAAGAAAAATCAAGATTGGAGCAAGATGCGACGTTAATGCAGGAGAAGAAAAAAGATGGAGATTAGAGGTTTAAGGATAAACAGATAAGGACAGAAAGCACGTGGCAGGCAACGAAGCGAAGTTTTAAAAAAAATAGATTGAGAGATGAGATGAGAGACTGGCAGCTGATAAGACGTAATCCCCCCCTTTCCGTGTCATTCCAAAGAAAACAGAGCGGTAGCATAAGGAAGTCGGGAGAAAAAAAATGTGAAGCCACCTCATTTACCTTGCCATTCACGCAATTCTTCCATTCTCATCGGCCCCGTGATTGAACCTAACTCCGCCACCCAAGAAATCAAAGAAAAACAGCAGCTTTAAACTGCAGTTTGGAACAATTTCTGTCCTCAAGATCCCCCTTGCTGCTTGTACAGACACGTACAGCCTTCTGTTCCCACTGTAAAGTAAAGATGTGGGGAGAATAAAAGAATATGAGAAGTGTATTGCATCGTATTGCATCGGGAGTCGTGTGAGTCCACACTCCGCTCCTCAAATACTTTTCACAGTGGAGCTGTAAGGAACGTCCACTGCCACTTTAAAGAGTGTAACTAAAACTGTGAGCAGTTTCTATTATGGACTGTGATGGGCCACACACGCTTTCACAGATGCTATTATTTAGCTATCAGAAGTTACTGAAAATTGTTACATTAATATGTGTTTATCTAGAATTAGTTTTGCCGTGGTTTCAAACACTTCTTTTATAGCCTAATTTAATGACAATGTTTTTGTTACAGCCTCTGGGTAAAAAGTGAACGCAATGAAATCACACCATACCTGCCAACACTCCAGTTTTTCCAGGGAGTCTCCTGTATTTCAGACCCTGTTTTTTAATTTCTCCTGGAAATTCCTGTAATTTCACCCCACCCCCGGTCCTCAGCTTTTAGTACAGTCTGTAACACCCTTGGGTCATCAACTTTGGTATAGTATTCGATCGCAGCGACCGCCACAAACCCGGTCCCTAGTACAGTTACTAACACCACAGTACAGTACCTGGATCTCAACTGTTATTCATACAAACAAACGTGTATGAATCACACAGACATACATTCAGACATTATCACTGTTACACTGTTAGACGTCAATTTTACAGTTATTTACTCCAAAAACACACCCAGTAAAATACCATATACATTCTTTACAGTTTAGTACAGTAATGTGCACTGCATTGTGGGTCATTTTTAAACTTACTTTTACTTTTTCTACTGTAATCAAAGTCATCAAGTACTGCTACTGTAGCTGTAGACAAAATTTGTCACTTGTTTGGAATTTCATTCATTCATTCATTCATTCATTCATTCATTCATTCATTTTCCTTTAGCTTAGTCTCTATTTCAAAGGTTGCCAATGGAATGAACTGCCAACGATTCCAGAATCGTGCCGCCCCTGTTTGGAATTTATTAAATTCAATTGTAAATACTAAAAATAAAGGTATTGTACTGCTAGTGTAAAATGTAAATAAATTACAGTAAAAGTATTGTAAAAATTGTTATACTATAAAATTAAAACATGGTAAAGGGCATTTTAACATAGAAAGAATTTACAGTTAGGTTATTTTACTGTAAAATTAAATTGTGGTAGGGCCCTGCAACTGTAAAACTCATTTTAAAGTTAACATTGTGTAGTTAAACAAATTTTGGAGGGAAAACGTAAATGACTTCTTTTTTCAAACTTATTTTAAGCAATATTTTCAAAATACATTACATTTTTTTATTGATTCAAGACATTCAGTCATTGAAATGGCTTACTGAACAGCGCATCATCGATGACGTAAGCGTGCTCAGGCCCGAATGTAATGTGAGTGCAGGCTGTCAGGGGAGACGGGAGGGGGGACAAGCGTGCTTTGGCTCGGTTCAAGGCAACTGTACATAGTGTGAGTACGCCCTCAGTTTATTCAATTCACCTATAGCGCATGTCTTTGGACTGTGGGGGAAACCGGAGCACCCGGAGTAAATCCACGTAAACACAGGGAGAACATGCAAACTCCACACACAGAAATGCCAACTGGCCCAACCGGGACTCAAACCAGCAACCTTCTTGCTGTGAGGCGACAGTGCTAACCACTGAGCCACCATGTTGCCATTTTACAATAATTTATTAACACTAAATTAATTAAAATTATAATTAATTAACATTAACATTTTAATTTTGAAATGGCAATTGATCTGTACACATTTTACGTATTGTATAGACATGACTCTTTACTATTCCATGAGGTCACAAGAAAAAATGAAAAAATGGCAGTAAAGTGACACAACTGATGCTTGTAGAGCATGTGACAGTAACAACATGGTATATTGAATATATGTAAAATACATATACTGTATTACATTCGTCCTATAAAGAATGCAAAGAGATTACTTCATCAAAACTCAAGAGAGTATACTCAATTTTGTCTCTTTTAGATGAATTACTTAGTAAAACCTAACTTCAAAATTTGCATTTCTATTTTTATCCCATCTGTTGTAAAATGATGATCCTTTCAGTTTATTCCACCTTCGCCACTGGGTTATCTATAGAACATATGCTTAACAGTCAAAAAGCGACACCACAAAAGCACCAATTAAACTTCACAGTTTCAGCCCGAAAGCAAAAATTGCTGTTTGCCTGAAAATGTTCAGTATAGCTAAAAATGCAGTGCTCTCTAAAGTTAACAATATAATTAAGATAGCCAAAAATGTTTTTCAAAATATCGTGTGTGTTACCTTTTTGCTTTTTAGTTCTATGTAATAGATTAGACTGAGAAGGGTCATTACAAGTGACCCCCATTAGCATTAAGAATGTAACTGTGAGACATAATTAACCACAGAGAAGATAAAATAGCAGTTTTACCCTCATTATGTTTGAAACAAGGAGGAAAAAATATATAAACATATAATCAAGCCGATTAAAAAAAACGAAGGAAAAGAATTCAGCTGGTGTAAGTAGAGAAGTCATAATAAGGCTCATGCAGGAGATGCAGATCTGTGATCTGAGCAATTAACCTGAATTTCTCTGGTGAAATCCCCAGCTGTGCAAGCAGGGCACGTGTAAAGATGTAACCTACAAAACGTCTCCATGGCTAAGGGCAACTGCCAACAAAATAAGCAAAGCACTGTAATCAAAATGAGCTAATCACTTCAGCCTAATTTACCACAGCTACAAAAAGCTTCTCCGGAAGAAAACGAGAGGATGGAAACTAAGACTCTGAGGCAGAGTTGCAAAAACCACGCAGCATCAGGAAGACATCAAATATCAATTTATATATGTACAAGCTATAAAGAATTTTGCCAGCCATGAAACTAAATATATGCACTAATTCACGGAATAAGGTAGAAGAAAATGAAAACGCATATATATTTAGTCAAAACAAATTTACATTTAACAAATCGGTAATTAAACTTACTAAAGATAGTAATGATTCTGCAATTTTTTGATAATAATAACAAAATCTTTATCTTTACATACACATTAAAAAATTCATTTTTTTTGCTCGAAACAACAAAATTCTTGACATTTCATTGGGACAACTTAATTTTTTTATGTTCAATCCACATAAATTTGTTAAAAGTGTTAAGTTAACTTAATCAGTTTGTGTTTGGACAACATGAATGAACTTTGTGGAAGAAGCAGAGCATATACACCACAGTCAGTGTTTAAAAATATTTCTGTATTCCACTCAATGGAAAATGTACAATTATACTTATTTATAATCAATACATGACCACCGGAAAAACAAGGTTTGTTCAAATAACGCACCAACAGGACATTTCAATGTAGTTTACTAGTTCCTGTTGTTGAAATTGTGCTACTCTGCTGTCATTTGATTGGATTAGATTAGATTCAACTTTATTGTCATTACACATGTATAAGTACAAGGCAACGAAACGCAGTTTAGGTCTAACCAGGAGTGCAATAGCAGCAAGTGCAGGATACAGGTATAAGTTATAAAGTGCAGTTATAGAAAAACTATGGTGATATTTACAGATGGATGTACTATGAACATTATATACAGATTAGCTATGAATTAGTCATGGCAACACACACTCAAAATTTATTGCTCATTCAAACTACTTATTAGAATTGAGCTGAAACAACACAATTCTTGAGCTTTCATTGGGACAGCTTAATTTTTTATGTTCAATCCACATAAATTTGTTAAAAGTGTTAAGTTTACTTAATTAATTTGTGTTGGGAAAACATGAATGAATTGTGTGGAATCCTGCATTTTTTACAGTGCATTTAAACTGACGCCTCTCAACTTGTTCACTGTCAATAAAATGTAATTATTTTATTGGCTTGTGTTTCTTGAAATCACTATAATGCAAGTTATTGATTTAAATGTATACAAAGTCTTACAAAAATATATTATTTAACAAAATAATTAATAATTATTACAATGTATTTTATGTTTTGGTTTTCAGCGAAGTGTGACCAGAATTCCTAATTAATCTAAATTACAAAATCTAATTACAAAGCAGTCTTTGTGATTTGATAACAGCATCAAACCAAAGCATGTTCCAAGCATGCATTACTCAAATTTTGTAAGTAATGTGTTAGGTTAAGTGGGCGGCATGGTGGCTCAGTGGTTAGCATGGTCGCCTCACATAAAGAAGGTCGCTGGTTCGAGTCCTAACTCGGCCAGTCGGCATTTCTGTGTGGAGTTTGCTCCGGATGCTCCAGTTTCCCCCACAGTCCAGAGACGTGCTATAGGTGAATTGTATGAACCTGAATTGACTGTTATGGGTGTTTCCCAGTGTTGGGTTGTGGCTGGAAGGGCATCCGCTGTATAAAACATATCCTGGAATAGTTGGCGGTTCATTCCACTGTGGTGACCTCTGATAAATTAGACTAAGCCGAAGGAAAATTAATGAATGTTAGGTTAACTTATACAATAATCCTAACACATTCAGCAGCTCTCAGCCTCCACTAAGGTCAAAAAGCACCATAAAAGCATTTTTTCATCTGAGGAACAGATTTTATTCAGAAAAAAACTTCCCACGAAAATCTTAAAGAAGAACAGCTTGACATCATGCTGTAAATAACTTTTTTTGTGTGTTCCACAAAAGTCACCCAGCTTTTGGAAAGTCATGAGAGCACAAAAGCGATGACAGAATTCTCACTTTCGGCTGGGAAGAAGAGAACGTGAGCTGAAGGATAGACAGAGATGTATGAGGGAAATGACGGCGGGAGGAACCGCAGGAGGCGCAGGCAGAGCAAACGCTGGAGGCAGAAAGGAGAATGACGGCGATATATACGTCTCGTGAAACTCCACTGCTCCTAAGCTCACTAATTCAATCTCTGCAATCCTGTTGAGCGACTGAACCCTCCACCCATCCCATCATTCCTCAGCTCCTCGCGCTAATCCGATGCACAGATCCACCACACAGCATAACATGACAGAAAGCACAGAGGACGGAGGAAGATGAAGATGAAGAGAGGTAAGAGGACGATTGTGTCACACAGTTACGCTAGTCCCAATAAATTCCTTTTTAATTAAAACTCTAAATCCCTTACACTTTAAAGCCATTTTTATAATTAATGCTCTGATCTTCCCCTCCCAAATATAAAACAAGAAAACAATTAAAACTTTTATGATTTTGTTACTTCAAAAAGGCATTAATTAAAAAACCCGAGTGAACAATGGTAAGATATTGAGACAGAACCCTCTTTGCTCATTAACTCATGGCTAATTGATCCAAACCGGAATTGTTTACCATTGGGAAGGCACAGAAGAAAATGCTCTCATTTTATTCACTTAATTGCATTTTTTATTTCTCCCTTCTTTTTTTTTTTTGAAGATAGAAGATTGGCTGAAATAACATGAAAAGATTTTCTCTTAATTAATACGCTCTCTTTGGATTTCTAATATTTTGACCAAATATATTAGCTACAGAAATTAAGATCAAGAGGCTGAAGTGCTGATGAAGGGCCCTGTGATTTAAAATACATGTGAAACATGAGAACGAAATCGAGGAAACATTAAAAACCAAAATATCTGTAAACAGAAAGCCACAGAATTTGATAAAACATGGATGAAAAAAAATGTATGATGATGATGATGATAATAATAATAATAATAATAATAATAATACATTCATTTTCTTGGTTCCTTTATTAATCAGGGGTCACCACTGCAGAATGAACTGCCAACTTATCCAGGATATGTTTTACGCAGTTGATGCCCTTCCAGCCGCAACCCATCACTGGGGAACACCCATACAAACTCAATCACACACATATACTAGGGACAATTTAGCTTACCTAATTCACCTATGTCTGTGTCTATGTCTATGTCATGTCTGTGGACTTGTGGGGGAAACCGGAGCACCTGGAGGAAACCCATGCAAACATGGGGAGAACATGGAAACTCCAAACAGAAAAGCCAACTGACCCAGCCGAGGCTTGAACCAGCAACCTTCTTGCTGTGAGGTGATTGTGCTACCCACTGTGCCACCGTGATGCCCATAATAATAATAATAATAAATAAAATAAAATAAAAAAATAATAATAATAATAATAAAATTTTAAAAATAACTTAAAAAAAGATCTCAAACAGAAGTTATTCATCACTTTATTTTCTCATGCCATTTTTCTTGTCTAGTCTTGAGCTAAGATTTTTTTGATATTTGGACTGGAAACGAGGTGAAATGACTAAGAAAAACTTTTTTGCAGTGTAGTTATACATGACTACAGGTGGAAAAATGGATAATCCAAAAAAGACGAGTGAATACAAACGTGTCTTTAGTCTTGCAATGCAAAGTGCAAAGTAATTATACTACCGCTGCTTTACTTCTGCTATTAACCCTTTCACTGGTGAGATTCTATCTGGATTCTATCTGACCCCGGGAGTGAGTTTTGATAGGCGATCATTAGTTTAGAACGTTCACCCTTATTGTTTCAGTGGCGACGCATCATATTTGGCCCCTAAACTCTGGAATAGCCTTCCTGATAATGTCCGAGGCTCAGACACACTCTCGCTCTTCAAAACTAGATAAAAGACCTATCTTTTTAGCAAAGCATACACTCAGTGCAGTACATAGCGGTATGACGCATGATGTGCCCCACACATGATTTTGCTTCTCGTTTATATACACTATGAACAGCAGCTACGCTAATTATTCTCTTTATTCTCTATTTCCACATGGGGGTACTCATCTTGAGGCCCTCAGACTACGCAGTGCCACTAACGCGATCCGAAACCAGCGACGAGATGATCCCAAGGTTTTCTGGACCAGGCCGTATCCTGAGCAACTGCTGTGGTGGTCATCGTGGAGTGAGAACATGAGACTAACTCCTGTGATGCTCCAAGGACAGACGAGTCTTCGCTGAGGTCCAGCTTCCTGCGCCTAGACTGCAGCTCTGCACAAGACGTTTGGCCATAGGGGAAATGGTCGTGCCTAACTGAGCCTGGTTTCTCTCGAGGTTTTTTAAATCTTCGCTTTCGCCAATTGGTGAAGTTTTTTCCTCGCCACTGTCGCCACTGGCTTGCATGGTTCGGGATCTGTAGAGCTGCGCATCGATGGATTTGCTCTTCAGTGTTTGGACTCTCAGTAGTGATTATTAACCCACACTGAACTGAGCTAAACTGAACTGAACTTAATCTCTGAAAACTGAACTGACTTTGTTTTAGTTCACTATAATCTTCCATGTGAAGCTGCTTTGACACAATCTACATTGTATAAGCGCTATACAAATAAAGATGAATTGAATTGAATTGAATTGAATATTTGTCACGTGACACACCACAATAACACTGTATGATGTATCCCTTTTATTATGTTTTTCCATTTTAATACAAAATATTCACACGCTTGCTCATCAAATCATCAACTACATGATATTTCAATTCACAAAAACGTGTAAGTGAGTGTTTTTGTTGTATAAAAGACGTTTAAATCATCTTGATCGATTGATACTGTAGATTGAACTTTATTGTTACTTTCACTACGTGTATCTGATATGAACAATACACTGGCAAATTATATTTGAATGGATTGTTAGACTTTCAGATTTTCTTGTGTGTTTTACAAACTCTAAATGTATTGTTTTACTACATAGTACTTTTGTGTATTTACATGTCTAAAACATAAAATAAGCATTGGGTGGTTAAAACACTGCATAATTGTGATAATATGACACGTCTTTCTCTGGCTCAGCGCCAGCCAACGCACCAAAGCTCAGTTTGAATTTTTCACATCATGCTTGTCAAGCTGGATAACAAGTAAACACCAGCACCAGGGACTTTACGTTCCTCACTTAAAACCGAACAAAAGTAGGATTCTGTAGTGATTTACCCTGCTGTTGCTCCCTTCCTCCTCATCAAAGACTTCTACATGTATGCGTTTCAGGTGCCGGATTGCCGTGGTGCTCCCGTCATCACTTTTGCATATTTGCCTGTTAACACACTTCTTTTGTTTTAGTGTGAAAACCAGTTTGTCCCGCTAGTTCGTTGTGTACGTCGGCGGACTTGAGATGCAAATAGGAGTTGACCACGACACAAAAAAATATAATGAACGAGTGAACAACAGGGTGAGAACATGGTAAAATCAGAAAACGTGGGCGGGTCAATCTGTAAAATTGGTTGGGTTAGGGAAGGAGGAGGGTGGGTCAGTCGATTGGCCGGTCGCCCAGTCAATCAATCAGTCATTCAGTCAGACAGACAGTCGGTAGGTCGACAGCAGCCTCTGGTGGGTTTACGCGAGAACAGCACGGGTGCGAATGGCACTCGCGAGGGACGTTTGAGATACAATAAGGCGCACATAGCGGCCTCTCGCGGATTCGTGAAAACAAAAACTGCAAAAATACGTACCTCCTGGGACGTATTTCGCAGTCTCCAGAAACATCCACGGAACTACGTTTTCAGAATGAGCCTGGGTTAAATTTTTTTATTACTCAAACGTCTCCGCGTGGCATGACACAACGAATCGATTGTAAAATTCATTGCCAACGCTTATAGTAATTTATTTTAATTGATTTTAATCGATTTAATCGATTCGTTGTTGCAGCCTTAATAATTATGGTACAATAATTATAGAATCATAATTAAATTACTAAAGTTTGTGTTAAACATTAAAATTAGAAACAAAGAAAAGAATGTAGAAAATTTTAAATGGAAAAACATAAATATAAACTAAAGGATTGATGTAGGGCCTTAGGCTGAAGGATAATGCACATGTGTTTTTTGGTTGTAAAAGCTGATTCTTCAAGCTCTGGCTGTAAGTGGTGTTTGGCTCCTGGACAAATGGTCATGCCCTTCACTCTGACCCTGATAAAGAAATGACGGCACTCATCCATCAAAACTACAATACCCAAGATCCATCAGTGCAAGTACAGATAGCAAACAGACATCCCCTAAAGACACACACACACACACACCACTGCAACGACAAATAAGCCATAAACTCACTCATCCTTTCTCCTGCTCCTCCTTTGCATGCACTTCATTTCTCCTTTCTCCTCAAGGCAAGAAGAACTTTTAATAAAAAAAAGCATTTTAGCAGAGAACATGGGTGTTATAAAAATGAGCGAGAGAAGGCCATCTCGCCGTAACATGGTTGTGAATAATTTAACGACAGATGCTATGTGCCAACCTGCCAAAAGCCTTGCCTTTTTTTTCTCCTCTGTCATTTAAATAATTCTTTCATTCAACAGTATCCAGTCCAAAGTAATGGCCAGAGCTCTTCATTTTTTTCCCTTCTTTCTCAGCAGCACTTAAACAACACACATTATCACATTCTCATCAATATTCATCAGTCTGTCCCTCTTTCTGTGTCACCTGACCTCTTCCGCAAAACTCTCTTAACATCTCCATCTTCTTCATAATAGCCGGACTCCTGCATAAAGCTTTTAGTTTCCAACTTTATGTCGTCTCTCCGACACCTTGTTTTCCCTCCCTCTTTTCCTCTCATCTGCTTGGCGTATATATTGATTTCTGGAAATATGGTGCAGCTTTTATTACAATAGATTAATCATGAACAAACGCGCTGGGCTATATTCTGTATTCATTATGTCTACATTTTGGGTTATTGACAAAAGTTTTTCCAAGACCACATAGAGTTGAAGTCAGAATTATTAGCCCTCCTGATTTATTAGCCTCTGTTTATTTTTTCCCCAATTTCTGTTTAATGGAAAGAAGATTTTTCAACAGATTTCTAGTTTAATAACTAATTTATAATAGCTGATTTCTTTTATTTTTGCCATGATGACTATATAATTGGTTATATTGGTAATAATATGACTATAATACTATAATATGAGTATATAATTGGTCATATTGGTAATAATATGACTATAATACTATAATATGAGTATAATAATAATTTTGACTTCATCTTTGTCATGATGACTATATAATTGACTAGGCATGTGCCGGTATAAGTTTTGGATGGTATGATAACCTTGGAAAAAAATATCATGGTTTCACGGTATTGTGATTACTGCTCTAAAATAAGTTCTTTTTAAATGTCTGAGTAAAAAAAAAAAAAACTTTTTTAGCCCATTGAAGACAATATATTTAAATTTAGGAAACATTTAGAATATTTTGAAGCAGTAAACATGTCAGGCTAAATAATTAAAATAAATCACTGACTTCTGTTGTCTTCATTGATTTCAAAAACACAGATTTCTTTACAAAACATAAAAAACACATAAAAAAAACATTTCACATACCTTAGGAATGGTATAACAGAAAGTTTTAGCGGTTTTAAAACCTTGACTTTCCCAAATCGTGGTAAACCTTGAAACCGGTAATCATCCCATGCCTATATTTGACTATAATATGACTACAGTATAATACTATAATATGACTATAATAACAATTTTGACTTCAACTGTTCACTTTGCTACGTAAATACGAGTAAACCTACTTCACTTATTCAACACTGTTCAAAACTAACAACATTAATAATACTTTATATAATAAATATATTTGATAAAAGTAAAATAAAAAATGCTGAAAATTGCAACAAAACTTAAGACACAGAAAACATGGCAAATATAATAAATCCTGATTTAAACAGTTAGTTTACCAACCAACTATATGCATTTATAAAATATATTTATTATATAAAGTAGTATTAATATTGTTCGTTTTGAATAAGTGAAGTAGGTTTACTCTTATTTACTCTTATTTATTCACTTTTTCAGACAAAAATGAAATAATGACTAATAAAAAAATGCTTTAAAAAATCAAGTGGATTATTTGAGTTTAGAAATTCACTATATATGTTGAAGTCAAAATTATTATTATAGTCATATTATAGTCAATTATATATAGTCATCATGGCTATATAAACTTTATAAATGATTTATTAAAAATATTATTTTTAATAATGTGTTGAAAAAATCTTCTTTTCGTTAAACAGAAATTGGGGGAAAAATAAACAGAGGCTAATAATTCAGGATGGCTAATTATTCTGACTTCAACTCTATGTGGTCTTGAAAAACGTTTGTCAATAACCCAAAATGTAGTCATAATAAATACAGAATATAGCCCAGTGCGTTTGTTCATGATTAATCTATTGTAATAAAAGCTGCACCATATTTCCAGAAATCAATATGTACGCCAAGCAGATGAGAGGAAAAGAGGAAGGGAAAAATGTAGATACTGTAAACATATAGTAAATAAACTTGTTGATATTTATATTTGAATAAAATAGACTTTCTGTGGAATAGAAAGGACATTTTCTTCATTTATGTTTTGAAGATGAATGCATTTTATGAACAATTTTTGGACAAATGTTGTAAACCAGGCGATTCAAATGTTATCACTCGGTTGAATGGCCATTATTAGTGATTATAAGCTAATAGATATGGGCCAGTAGGGGCCTTCTACTGGTAGGCTCAGAAGGCTGTTATCATCCATCCACATGGTTAATCAGCTATACTAATAGAGAAGACTCCAGAACAGTTTTTACATTTAGGGTTTAGGGTTGTGGTAGGGATCTATCAGCTGATAACCACTGATAACGGCGATTCAATCGAGTGATAACATTCGAATCGGCTGGTTTACCTCAACATTTGTCCAAAAATTGTTCATAAAATACATTAATCTTCAAAACATAAATGAAGAAAATGTCCTTCTATTCCACTAAAAGTCTATTTGAAGAAAAATTAAAGAAAATGAAGAAATTTAAATTTTTCCACTGAAAGTTTACGGTTCACAGTGGTGCAATGGGTAGCACGATCGCCTCACAGCAAGAAGGTCGCTGGATCAAGCCCCGGCTGGGTCAGTTGACATTTCTGTGTGGAGTCCAAAGTCCAAAAACATGCGGTACAGGTGAATTGGGTAAGCTAAATTGGCTGTAGTGTATGTGTGTGAATGTAAGAGTGTGTGTGTGTGTGTTTCCCAGTGATGGGTTGCAGCTGGAAGGGCATCTGCTGCGTAAAAACATATGCTGAATAAGTTGGCAGTTCATTCCGCTGTGGCAACCCCTGATGAATAAAGGGACTAAGCCAGAAAAAAAATGAAATGAAATGAACTCAAAAACGTTTGCTTGACATGAAAACTAATTCAGGTTCATTCCTTAATGTTACTTCAAAATGTTTGAGCTTTTACAAGAACCAGTGAGGTTTGTGCATATTCACTGATGATCAATTTTTAATATGAATAAAAGCCTAATTTTAAACCCGTTCATGATATAAAATAAACACATTTCCTCAGATTAAATTGATATTATTATTTTTGATCACATTACAAATTTTTTAAAAAGTAAGAATTTCAGATGAATAGACTTTACTTTTATTTATGATTAAATAGCTTCAATTGATTTATGAAGATAGAATTATGGTGAAGTTAATTTGCAAACCAACAAATATTTACATCTTTTATGGACCATTGTGCCTACATTTAGTTAGTGAGTATCACCCAGTAAGACCCAGTGTTTCACAAGCTTTGTGCACATAAATCTGAAAAAAAAATAAACAAATAAATAAATATATAAATCAAACTGACACATGTTAGAGCAGTTTGAGATGCAGTTAGTTACAGCTGTCTTAAAACTGGCCCTGGTTGATATCATAAAACATTCGTTCCATCCCATCTATCTTTTCATTTAACACATTCTGCCATTTTCCTTCCTCCAAAACAATGTTTGCTTTTCTTCAAATACTGTATCACTCACAAGACAAAAGATTTCATGTTCGATCCGCCTGCCACCTCTCCGTCAGATTCATGCAGGCCAATCATTTTTATGTTTACAAACCAATTATAATCATCATATTTTCCTAATATACATTTTTTAATTATTACATTTCTGTCACTTATATGATGTTTTCAATAACAATATTAATATTTTATTCATAAATATAAATGAAAAATAATTACTTAATAATCTTTCATTCATTTTCCTTCGGCTTAGTCTCTATTTCAGAGGTCGCCACAGCAAAATGAACCGAACGATTATTTCAAATGATTATCAGTGGGGCATATGTCCAAAAAGTTTAGGATGCTCATTCATTCATTTTTCTTCGGCTTAGTCCTTTATTTATCAGGGCCTCCACAGCAGAATGAACCGCTAACTATTCCAGTATGTTTTATGCAGCGAATGCCCTTCCAGCCTTAACCCAGTACTGGGAAACACCCATACATACTCATTCACACACACTCATACACTATGGCCAATTTAGTTCACCCAATTCACCTATAGCGCATGTCTTTGTACTGTGGGGGAAACCAGAGCACCCGGAAGAAACCCACGCAAACACAGGGAGAAGCCGGGATTTGAACCAGCAACCTTCTTGCTGTGAGGCGACAGTGCTAACTACCGAGCCATTGTGCTGTCTATAATATTTAATACATAATAATATTTAATATACAACTATCTTAGTATATTACTTATCACATACTTTTTGGCTTAGTTTTGGTCTGATTTGATTCAAAATTGCAACCTGAAATTAAAAAACTAAAAATCAAAAAAAGCGGGTTTAATTAGTTATAAAGAAACTGGTTACTGTAATAAAATTACTTTTCAGCTGAAAAAGTAAAGTAATATGATTACTGTTCATTTTTAGGTAATTTAATTACAGTTACTTATAATATTCTTGCATTAAATACTGTAAATAAATTCAGAAAAGCAGACTAATTGTATTTTGATTATAAAAATATATTTTACTGAATAATATATTTTACTGAATAATAAAACTCAACTATCAAGACTGTACATGCTTGAGAATCAATGAATTGACTAAAGAATTAATGTCAATATACAGTATGAAATATTGCTTTTTTTTGTGAATGTTTTGACACATATAACGGTTAACATTTTTAAGTGTTACATTTTTTAAATAAAGATAAAAGGCCCTGATTGACTCTAATTTCATTAATTCATTTATTTTCCTTAAGCTTAGTCCCTTATTTATCACGGGTCGCCACAGCAGAATGAACCGCCAACTATTCTAGCATATGTTTTATGCAGCGGATGTCCTTCTAGCTGCAACCAAGTACTCAGTATTCACACACACACACACTCATACACTACGGCCAATTTTAGTTTATTCAATGCACCTATAGCACGTCTTTGGAATGTGGGGGAAACCGGAGCAGTTGGAGGAAACCCAGACGAACACGGGGAACACATGCAAACTCCACACACAGAAATGCCAACTGGCCCAGCCGGGACTCAAACCGGCGACCTTCTTGCTGTGAGGCGACAGTTCTAACCACTGAGTCACCTTGACTCCAATTTAAAAAATTTTAAAAGATTTAATTTCTATTGTCTATGTGTTGAGATTTATAGGGATTTAAAAAAGTATTGAGTCAAGTAATTAAGCTACTTAAAAAAAATGACTTTTCAGTAAATCAATAATTACATACAAGTTAAATCATGCAATTAATAAGTACTGCAAACAATTTAATGACAAAAAGCCAAGACAACAAATATGTTTATGTTTCTTTAACTTATTTTAAAAAGTTAATCAGGTTTCAACTACATTTTTTGATTTATAGAAACTTAACTTAATAATTTTATTCAGTTTGATTAAGGTTCATTTAATTTAACTAATAAATTCAAGGAAGCAAGATTTGTTTAACAGTATAAAAGCTGATTTATACTTCTGCGTTGAGTGATCAGCGTGACCCACAGCTCCTGTCTTGCGCGTAGTCGTGCATTTGTACATCTGCGTGCTGTTTGTGTTGCTTTGCAATAACACTTCCGAAACACTAGCTGGCAGTAGGTTTTTATGTTCCCCTTTGTCGAGTTTTTTTGTGGGTGTTTTGTTTTTTCTGAACGCTACAAGTAGCTTAAACTCGCTCATTCAGAGGCGGGAACTGGCAGACGTGCAACAACTTTAACCATAAGGTAAACACAAACAAAAGTTTCCATCTGGAGCTCCTTCACGGGACTCGACACTTGTAAACAATCACTCCATCGGCGGATCTCAGCACCGCCCACACTCGTCACCACTACCAAGCCGACCAATCACAGAGCTTGCGTTGTGTCATTGCGACGTGTAGTTAAATTTTTTGAGAGGTGCGTGTCAGCGTCAACGACAGCCATGACAAGGGCTATGCGACCACGTGCAGGCTGCACCAGAGCCTACGAGTGCGTTTGACGCAGAAGTACAAATTAGCATTAAGTTACCCAATAATGTCACCCCGGAACGAAATTATGTTATTAAAAATCGAAATTCAGTTGATATCACAAAAAATCCATTCACATCCCATCTTCCCATCGCTTTCAGACTTTCATCTATTCTCCTCCCTCCAAAAAGGAGTCAGCTTTTCTTCAAACCTCAAATTTCATCAACCAATCAGCTTCCATTGTCTCCTTCAGACTCGCATCAATAATCAGCATTATGTGTACAAGCCAATCTAATTATAACCGTCCTATTTTCCCGAGCCCTTCCACCATCGCCCCAAAAGGTCAGATCTTGTCCCCTCACACCAGCGTTTGCTTTCGCACGCTTTCTGATCTCTCAGTCCCTGTCATCAGGTCGCATTGCCTTGGGCGCATCTCATTCAATTACGGCTTCCGCTGCTGTTGTTATTGTCCTCACTAATAATAGAGCACCTCTGTCTTTGCTGTCACGCAAAGGAGCCATCAATAGTGCCAGCCCTTATCTCCATCTTAGCAATCAGACATAGCAGTGCCACCACAGTATAGAGGAAAGATGGAGGAGGAGGATGGTGCACAACGGACAGGCAAATGGTGCAACTGTCATAAATGAGAAAGGCAAGAGATGAATGGAAACCCTGGAGTCCTGGAGAGAGAGAGAGGAAAAAAGAAAGAGGGTGGGCTGGCGAAATAGAGTGTTGGTTTTTGTGCGTCATTGTGGGCTTTGTTGTGTGTGTATGTTTACAACACTCCAAAGATACAGGCGGAGGAAATAGAGGGAAAATGGAAGACGCCGGATAGAGATTTGGAGATGAATAAAGGGGGTGACAGACTGAAGTGCCCCGAAGGCTCTGGTTACATTTGGAATTGAGGACGCACAGTGACATGGATGTAATTGGTGGAAACTAGCTTGAGAAGGAGAGGAGACGACACACAACCAAGACTATTGCATCATTGGCAACCATTTGCCATTCAGTTTCTTTGCATGTTTTCAAGTCCTGGTGAACTAGAAGTTAAAAGACGACTTTGGTTTTGTAAAGCATTTTCACTATTGAATGGAAGGTTTGTTTTCAACGCTCCTCCTCGGCATCTCTTGCTCATCTCTTGCTTTTTTGTCTTGTTTCTAGTCCAAATATCTAAAAATTCTTAAATCAAGAAGCATTTTCTAGACAAGCCAAACATCTTGTCTTGTTTTATGAAATAATATGCCAAAATTAAGTGAGTTTTTCCTCAAAAAGTTTCCTTTAAAATGATCTGCCAATGAGATAAGCAAAACAATGTCAAAAGGGAAAAACAATAATACTTCTCTTATTTAAGGGAAAATTCACTTAATTTTGACATTATTTAAAAAAAAATACTGTTGCTTGTCTAGATATTTAAGATTTTTTAGATATTTGGACTAGAAACAAGACAAATTTAGTTTTTTTGTGTGTGTTGAAGCTGTCAAACGGCTTCATCAGAGAAGGAAAGCTACTGCAAAGTAGAAGCAAACTTTCAAATTTTGTTTAAAGATTATCAAGACAAATTACTTTTAATTAATTGTTCACTTTCAGTGACATTAGTTTCTTTAGCAGATCTGTCCTACCAAAAATGTAATAAAATATGGAAAACAATATGCACAATAAAATGTATTTTTCCATATACCAATGTCTAAGCATTTTTTGTTTTTTCTTTTTTTACATTACAATTTTAGATAAGTGAGCCAGATTCAGTGAGTTTTTCCTTAAAAAGTTTCCTTTAAAATTATCTGCCAATGGGGTAAGCAAAACAATCTTATGTCAAAAGGAAAAACAAGATTCTTTTGCTTGTTTTAAGGAAAAACTCACTTAATTTTGGCATTATTTTTAAAAACAAGATAGTATTCTTTTGCTTGTCTAAAAATGCTTCTTGATTTAAGAATTTTTTGATATTTGGACTAGAAACAAGACATTTTTTTTGTGTGTGTTGAAGCTGTCAAATGGCTTCATCAGAGAAGGAACGCTACTGCAAAGTAGAAGCAAACTTTCAAATCTTGTTTAAAGATTATCAAGACAAATGATTTTTAATTAATTGTTCACTTCTGTATGCTTTGTTCATCACTGTCACTGACATAAATTTCTATAGCAGATTTGTCCTACCAAAAATTAATTCTATAAAAATATGGAAAACAATAAGCACAATAAAATGTATTTATCCATATACCAAGGTCTAAGCATTATATATATATAATAAATAATCTTTGATAAGTAAGACAAATTAAGTGAGTTTTTCATTAAAAAGTTTCCTTTAAGTGATCCTGCCAATGAGGTAAGCAAAACAATCTTATGTCAAAAGAAAAAACTAAATTATTGTGCTTGTTTTAAGAAAAAACTCACTCACTTTTGTCATTATTAAAATAATAATAATAATAATAAAGACAGTGTTTCCTTGTCTAAAAATGCTTCTTGATTTAAGAATTTTTTTTTGATATTTGGACTAGTAACTAAACAAATAATGTTAGTTTTTTTCAGTGTTGGAGAAGGTGTCAAATTGTCTTCATCAGAAAAGAAACGATATTGCAAACTGGAAGCAGACGTTCAGATTTGACTTAAAGATTATCAAGACAAATGATTTTTAATTAATTGTTCACCTATTTTTTAACAATGTCACTGAAATCGGTCCAACCAAAAATTAATTAATAAAAATATGAAAAACAATATGAACAATAAAATGTATTTTTCCATATACCAAGGTATAAGTCTTTTCTTTTTTTATATTACGGTCTTAGAAAAGTGATCGAAAACTTTGTTTTTCAAGGCCACATTTTTAAAAACAGTTAAAATTTTGAAGCCACACCAACAAAATGAAAGCCTGTCAACAAAGAATGTATGGCTTTTTGCTTAAATGCCACTTTAAATATTGCCGTTTCAAAAGAGAATCTGAAAATGTACATAAAGTATGTCATGTTGCATTAACACAGACAAATGTCCACAAGGATTCACAAGAATTAATTTTAGTCATGTTTTCACCCTGTCATCACAAATCCACACTTATTTCATTTACCCTCTACATCCAGTGGCCTAATCACACTTCATCCCTGTTCCTGGTTTTTCATTCCGCACTCCAGCTCATTAATAAAACTACAGGGATTAACAGTAACACTCATTTTCTTTTCAGGTTAACCTAAAGCACTATTAATGTGAACATATCTGTCATTCATTTAAAAAAAAAGTTACAGTATTTCTGAAGTGAAAATGTCAATTTGGAATAATATTATCACTTATTAATGCCTCAATAGAACAAAATCTACTACAGAAAACAATGTTGTCTTCATATATATATTGATCAAACCAATAAACCATTGTGGACGTATTGATATCATCTTTGATAAGCTTAAATACCATCACAAAGTCTGTCAACATTTTATAAATTTCGCAGCATCCTAAACAAACTTCGAACATTATAAACAATTCAAAGGTTTGTCAAATTAACTAAGAGTATATTTGCTATTTCTTTGAACATTTTGGACCATTCTTACATTGGATATTATACACATATGCATATTGTAATATACAACTTCAGCAACCAAAATTGTAAAAGTAAAATTGACCTTTGATCTTTAGTTTAGCCATTAAATTTACATTTACATTTAGTCATTTAGGGCAGCACGGTGGTGCAGTGGGTAGCGATGTCACCTCACAGCAAGAAGGTCGCTGGTTCGAGCCTCGGCTGGGTCAGTTGGCATTTCTGTGCGGAGTTTGCATGTTCTCCCTGTGTTCGCATGGGTTTCCTCCAGGTGCTTCAGTTTTCCCTACAGTCCAAAGACATGCGCTCTAGGTGTATTGGGTAAGCTAAATTGTCCGCAGTGAATGACAGTGTTTGGGTGTTTCCCGGTGATGGGTTGCAGCTGGATGGGTATCTACTGCGTAAAACATATGCTGAAGTTCATTCCTCTGTGGCAACCCCTGATTGATAAAGGGACTAAGCCGAAAAGAAAATGAATGAATTTAGTCATTTAGCAGATGCTTTTGCCCAAAGCAGCTTACAATTGAGGAGGCATTCAACAATTCAACACGAAGAGGCAATACACACTAGAAGTGAGAATTATACAAAGGAATTAGTGCTCAGAGAGTTAGGAAGATTTTATACATATTTATAGACAGAAGAGTGTTTCTACAGGTGGTTTGTCAAACCCATTTACCTGTGTTAAACACACATCATAAATGCCTTTTTTAGGAGATATGAAGTGATTGTAAGAAAGTATCAGGTGCAAATGTGCAAAGCTGGTGCAAAAGTGTCAGAGAGATGAAAGAGTGTGTTTTAAATATTAGTCTAATTGTTCTTAATCTTAAATCTTAATGTTATTTTTTATTTAATATATTAAATTTCACACAATATATAGTGTAATTCTAACTTTTTTCTTTCATGCTTACACACTATAATTGGCCCATTACCACCAGCAATCATATATTGTATTTGAGTGTTGGAGAGATCTTGAAATATGGAAAACAAAGCTGAGCAACTTTCAAAAATCCCCTTCCTGGCTTCAAGCAAAATCCTGCAACTCCGTTTCCACTGCACACCTCTCCATTTGTCCTTATATAACACTCGCAGACTTCTCTGCATTTCTGATTCGTAGCGAGCGCAGTAATTGTAGTGAAGCCTTTACAATGTCTGATAGACAGATGGCCAGCAGGGCTGCTGAGATTAATCTGTACAAAAGCAAAAGCTTTCACACCATGTGGTCACAGCAAGAAACTGGATTTCACTGACACCCGGTAATAACATTGCTAAATCTCTCCGAGTTAACGAAGAAGTTCGAGGCCAAAGCCCATGGTCAGCGTGAGTGTGAACCTCCAGCCTGGCACTGCTAGCACAAGACTCAGCAAAGGTGTTCCTCGTACCCCAGGGAGCACGAGAACTCAGACTCTGAAAAATAAGGCGTTAATGCCTGAAGTTAACAACAATTTGCGGATTTTACATTCAATTACTATTGTTTAACACGTCCTCTCTGCCTCGCAACAGCCTCACGGCCAATGGCAACCATAGTGCAAGTCTTACATACCAAGAAATCTAAATCTGTGCCGTAAGAAATATTTTCTGGCAGAGATGCACAAAGTAGCTGTCAGGGTTTTTTTTTCACAGCCACAGGGAGAAAAAAAAGTGGCTAATTTACTTGCATATGCCTATCTGTGAGGAAGTTTGCAGTTAAGGAGATTGATTGATTGAGTGTGAATTTTAACCACTCTGGTGGCATAGATTCATCTTTTTTTAACGTTTTTTAAAAAGACTTGTTGCCTTGAAGAAGTCTGAAACTAATCCACTAAAGGTCAAAATGTTTATGGGTATATGAAATCCACTGTGTAAGCCAGTGTTCGTCATTTTTAATTCTGTGAACATGCAGATGAGGTTCTTGTCAATACTATTACGTTTAATGTAATCATTTACATTTACATTTTACAAACACTGTATTGGCAATTGACTGAAAAAAAAATCTAATTTAATATTTATTTAATGACTATAATAGAATAAAAAAATAATACAAAAAAATCTTTGAACTTCAAAATTTCCCTTTTAACTCACTGTGGTACTTGGAATTCTTTTGTAATTAATTATGAGATTTAGATTTACTGAGATTTATTTTAGGATGATTTTTTTTCCACACCAACACACCATTTTCTACACAAGTTTTGGTCCCACTTTATGTTAGGTGGCTTTCACTACTACGTACTTGCATCAAAATTTAAATACAATCTACTTACTGTGTTCAAAATGTATTGCAAAACAATTCTAGTGCTCTTGAGGTGTGATATGGGCAGGGTTAGGGACAGGTTTGGTGGTATGGGTTTAAGAATGTTAAGATGTAAAAGATGGTCAACAGTGTAATTAAAAATGTAATTACAGATGTAATTACATGCAGGTATATAATAAATCATAAGTACAATGTAAAAACATTCATTTACACAGTAAGTACATTATAACAAATTATTAATTTCGGTATTAGTTAAGGCCACCTAATATAAAGTCGGACCCAAGTTGTTATTTGTTTATGTTGAGTATTAATTGTATTATAAGACTTGAAACAAGGACATAAACTTAAATTCTTTCTTTAATTATGGTAAGTTTAAAAATATTTTAATTTCAGACTGAATTGGATGTGTCCATTAGAGAAAACTAAATATCTCTACATTGGCCCATTAGGACTTTTTTTGTCACAGCCACGGGGAGTAAAAAGTGGCTCATTTACTCACATATGCCTATCTGTGAGGAAGTTTGTGGTTAAGTAGATTGATTGAGTGGAAATTTTATGAAATTGCACAAACTCCTGAATTATAAAAAAGGAAAGGGAGAAAAAGTGTGTAATTTGAGTGCAGAGCTATCGGCTAGACCAAGGTCAGACACAAAAATCAGAAGGTCTCTGCATGTTATGTTATTTGATTATTTAATACATTACAATACTTGCATACAGACAAGAATGACAAATTAAATAAAACTCAAAAATGTAAAAAGGTATGTTCAATGTAGTATTAATATGTGCAGAGGGTCAAATAACTGGATTTCATTGTTTGTTTGTTTTTTTATTTTAACAGGGAACTTTAATATGCACTATATGCACACAGACTTTAAATTTTCAGTCAGCCAGCCCAAGCGCTTCAGTGACCTGTCTTTCCATTACAACAGCGCCATGTTTAAGATCTGATTTCTTGAAAAATCAGTGATCACTGCTGATTGAAATACGATACAAAGTGCTCTCAGACCAGTCAAGAAGCACTGCATTAAATTTCATTTTTCCCCACCAAGTTTTTATAATATAAACATTTCTTTTACCCCAATATTTGCTACAGAGTTTTTGCCCTAGCCTGCTGTTACTGGTTGCGCTAGCGTTTACAGGGTGTTTCGTCTTGTTTTACGCCTTAACAACTAAATTAATGCTTTAATTAAGTTTATTTAACTGAATGTATTTTAATTACATTACAATGTGTATATATATATATATATATATATATATATATATATATATATATATATATATATATATATATATATATATATATATATATATATATATATATATATATATATATATATATATATATTTGACATAAAGGACAACAATTAACTGCCATTCACAAAACATGGGATTGTAGGTATAGCTGGGAGATGAATTGAATGGAATTTTCATGCGCATTTGAGCAGTAAATCCAGCTCTAGTAAACTTCCAGCAGGGGCTTTCATATGGAGCAGCGTTTACTGCATAGAGTGGTAGTACACTAACAAGCTGTAAAAAAGATTTAATCAGATGATAATGAAATCAAGATAATCATTCTGTGATAATGACAGCTGTTTGCGTAGCTTTTCAGTGAACTATGACTGTGTGTAGTAAATGTTGCACATGAAAATACCTTTAGCAATAGCCAATGGTTCAACCCAGGCTCATTCTGAAAACGTACCCATATACATTTTTGGACATCGCGAAATACATCCCAGGAGCTACGTTTTTTTGCAGTTTTTGTTTTCGCGAATCCAACAGAGGCCACCGTGTAGGCTTTTTGAGATCTCAAATTTCTCTTGCGAGTGCCATTCACGCCTGCTGTTCTCGCATAAATCTGCCAGAGGCCGCTGTCGACTGACTGACTGAATGACTGACCCACCCTCCTCATTCCCTAAACCCAGCCAATAGTATCTTCAAAAGCATCGACTGACCCGTCCACCCACTTCCTAAAACTCAACCAACAATGTTTTCAAAAGCAATCCAGAAAAAGAAAAGCCCCCTGATTTTTACTATATTTTCAGATTTTACCACATTCTCACCCTGTTATTTACTCCTTTATTTTATTTTTTGGCTTTTGTTTTTGTCTTAGTTGCTTTCTGGAACCGTTCTTTGCCAGACTCAAACCCCATTGTCACGTTCAACTCTTCACTGCATCTCAAGTCCACCGACAGACAGCGTCATACTGCCCCGTAGTGAACTCCAGAAATGTATATAGGGCTGTGTTTTCAGAATAAGCCTAAGTTGCTATGGTTATTTTGTTGACACATAGCACTGAGATGCTCACGGTGACCCAAGTGACTGAACACACAACAAATTAACACTCAAGTCTCACCTTAAGTAGTATATCAGTAGTATAAGTAGTATATCATAGGGTACTTTTCTGAATTTAGACATACTGTTTTTCACGACTATATAGAAGTGAAGTATTTGATTTTGGACACAGCGCTGGTCTTGGAGTCACAACGAACGTGCTGATGAGTTGATTCAGATGTGTTTGATTAGTTATATAGTTAAAAGGAGTGTAGTGTTGTTTTGCCCGGAGGACCTAGGATAGGAAACATTGCTTTATACAATGAAAGTCAATGGGGTTCAGTGTTGTTTTGGGCCACACACTGACTTTCATTGTACTGTATGGACAGAAACCGTTGAAACATTCATCTCCACCTACACACAAGTTTTTCCTTGGTGCCAAAGAGAGAACCAATTGCGCGATACTACCGCGCACACCCAGCAAACACAAAACAATTTCTCTGCCCCACATGCACACCTACTCAGTCTTCATCATCAGCTGTGCACCGATAATATAAACCTGAGCCTGCGCTCGCAACCCCCAAAACCTCTGCTGTAATGGAGTAGATTTGTGCGGGAGAGAGTTCGCTGCCTGCATTGAAATGAATCCGGTGTTAAAAATACACACAGGCACTTGGGCTTTTCGAAGTGAAAATAAGAAGGAAGCTAAAAAAGAGGCATTTTTCATTTAACTTTTCCCCTTTCCCCCGTGGTCCTTGGAGACCTCGTGGATTAAACCTTTTTGTAAGTCAAGAAAGTTGGTGCCGCCAAGATTTCTAAATGAAGAGGGCGTCTTAATTGGAAAAGGCTTTAGATATTCCTGAGTCTGATTAAACAGCTCTGCACAACAGAGAAGGATGGAAGAAGGAAGGGAGGGAAGGATGGATAAGAGGAGAGGATGGTAGAGAGAGACAAAGGAGTGAAGTGAAGAAGGAGATGTAGCAGAAAGAGAGTGTGTGAAGTAGGATGTAAAGGACTGCGTGTTCATTGAAGTAGGGAAAATAGATGTAAGAGGAAGCTGATGAGTTATCCTACAGGCTTCAAGTGGCCAGAGCCGAGCTGAGCGCTGCAAAAAATGCTTCAAAATAATGGCTACGGTTATAGCCAAAGTTTTACCACTCTGATGCCATAGATGAATCTTTTTTTCATGCTGTTTAGAAGGACTTGGTGCTTTGAAAACTCTGAAACAAATGCACTGAAGGTCAAAATGTTCTTTTGAGATCCGCTGTGTAAGTCTGTGAACAACATATAAATACAGTCCAATACTAAAGCAACCAAAAATCCTAAAATTAAATATACTACATTAAGAATTTCAAAAGTGAAACACTGACATCTGACTGAAACAAAAAAGCTCTAATTTAATTACTATAGGGGCAACACAGGGGCTCAGTGGTTAGCACTTTCGCCTCACAGCAAAGACATGCGATATAGGTGAACTGAATGAACTAAATTGATTGTAGTGTATGTGTGCATGTGAGTGTGTATGGTCCCCCCTGGTGAATAAAGGCACTAAGCCGAAGGAAAATGAATGAATGAATGAATAAGTACTATATTATATGCAATTAAAATAACAAAAGCATGTAAAAGTACTTATACTTAAATTTAACAGAGCTAATTTGATACGTTTAATGACTATAATAGTATACTAAGTCTTTAAACTTATTTCAAACTTATGTCTTTAAACAAATTGTCACGATCACCAACGAATAAGCATTTGTAGATTGCTGGAAAACTACACACATGTGGTTAATGAACTACAACTCCCATCATAAACCTCACACACACACACCAGTTCCTGTTCTCTCCCTGATTACACAGACACAGCTGATTGTCTTAAGGACTGATTTCCAGGACTAAAGACACCACATACACACAGAAGCTGCGTTCCAAATGGCACACTATACACTATGCCCTTATGCACTATGTACTTATGCACTTACACACTCAACGCATAGTGTATGTATGTAGCGTCATCCGAAATGGAACACTAATGGGTTTTTTTACTAAGTGGAAATTCAAACCATTTCCCAGATGTTGTTTGACGGTTGGCAAATTAGTGAAATAAATGACCAAATAATACGTGCCATGAGTATAACCGCATGCACCATCGGGAGGTGGTATAATCACTCTCGTAGGAGAATTTTGCTTTCACAATCCAAAATAAATAAAGTAATCCAACATCAGTGCCCGAAAGCTCTGCCCCTTCCACTTCATGAGCAAAGCAGCGGCCGTTGAGTATGTGAAGTGTCCAACATTTCACACCTCTTTTTAACAGTTTAATAAGTACATCATCCAGGTATTTAAAGCGCACTTATTCTTTTAGAGTTTTCAGTGTGAACGCACTACTTACACTATTTATACTACAAAATGGTGTAGAATAGTGCATAAGTATGCAATTTGGGAAGCACCTACACTCTGCTGAACCTTGTTAGTATGTAACTTCACAAAGCATTTCCTTGTCTAGTCCTGTTTTTGACCTTTTGCATTGTTTTATTGATTTCCTTGTTTGCCGCCTGCACTGACCACTGCCTATGACCACGACTACGCTTTTGGAGTACCCTCATGATATCGTTTGTTTCTGTTGACCATTGCCTGCCTGACTAAGCTGTAAATAAACTGTATTTGGACCCTAACTTCTGTTGTCCCAGACCCTTACGAAACACAAATCATGTTTAATTCAATGTGCTCCTTGGCGTTTCTTTGTAATTAATTATAAAATTTACTAGCAATTTTGGCTTGAGCTTTTTTCTACACGACCACAACTTGCAACTTAGGCTCATTCTGATTACGTACCCCATATACATTTTGGGAAAGAGCTAAATACGTCCCAGGAGCTACGTTTTTTGCAGTTTTTGTTTTTGCGAATCCGCCAGAGGCCGCTATGTATGCTTTTTGAGATCTCAAATTTCTTGCGCAAGTGCCATTCGCACCTGCTGTCAACTGCCTATCTGACTGACTGACCGACCGACATATAGTAAGCGAGAAAAGGAACACTGTCATACTGCCCTGTAGCGTTCGTTTTAAAGACGAAATGCAGTCATACATTCCTCTGGCTACATAATTCGCAATCTCCAGAAATGTATATAGGACTATGTTTTCAGAATGAGCCTGTGTTGCCCACTTTGTAATGTAGAGTAATAGTTACACTGACTTCAAATAAAAACAGAATGTTGAACTCTCTCTTTAAACACATTATGTATCAAATGTAAAAATGTTTGAATTTCAGACTGAACTGAACAGACAATCTCCCAGCTTCGGCCCCTTAGGACTCTTTCACAACATGTCCACAGAATCACAAGTACGTGTCACCCCAAATGCAGCATTGTTTGCTCTCATACCTTTCCACAACACTCTAAAATGTTTATCACACTTCTCTTGATGCTGGAATATTCATGATTTTCTCAGGAACAGGGTGAGATATTGACAGCCCTGCATGCATGTGAGCACATCTGAGTGCTACTATGAATTTGTGTTTGCCTGTTTGTGTGTGTGTTTATGCAGAATTTCCCTTTTTCAATCATGCTGATTTTGATGGTGCCTAAGCATGCGAGCGCATGTCTTATTAGCAAATAGTTAGTGCTCATAATTAAAAGAGCGTGTGTATTGCCACGATACACGTGTCGATAAACAGTGAAGGAGATCTGGCCATGCTCCTCCACACCTCCAGGCCCGATTAGCCTCCCCTCTCCATCCTTTCCAAAGAGCCCTTAGGTGGGCTTTAGTGCAGCAGATTATTCACCCTTACTTCGCTCACCCCTGGGCTGGCTTGGCTGGATGACATGCTGGCTGGCCGAATATGTAGGGCCAGTTCGTGGCTGCTGCAGGGTTTGTGGGTCGATCTATCCTGTGGAGGATCTGCTGGAGCATCACCCAGCTGGTGTGGATAGATCAGTCGTCACCTCAGGCTGAGAGTTAACACAAATCTAGCATGCTGAGAACAACTACAACTGTATCTGCTTCATGCTTTTCACCAAGTACACAACACAATCTGAACACTGAAGCCAGGAGCTCAGGACTGTTAACTGAAAACTAAACGATGCTCAACTGAAGACTTCATTGAATGAGATCATTTTTTATACAATAAACAGACAAATATAATCAGTGACAATGTAAATGTAAACCATGAACGCCATGTGACTGTCTTAAAGGTGCCTTGGAGTTAAAATCTGGATATACCTAGGCATAGCTGAACAATGAGTGTTCAGTATACATGGAAATGACACAATGAGACTCAAACTATGGCTGTTCAATTATGGGAAAAATCCTAATCACGATTATTTTGGTTATAATTGTATTCCCGATTATTCCCGAGTGGGCCATATGTCCAAAAAGTAAATTTTCCTTCGGCTTAGTCCCTTATTTATCAGGGGTCACCACAGCGGAATGAACCGGCAACTATTCCGGCATAATTTTTACACAGCGGATGCAACCCAGTACTGGGAACGCCCATACACTCTCGCATTCACACACTCATACACTACAGCCAATTTTGTTTCCCCAATTCACCTACAGCACATGTCTTTGGATTGTGGGGGGAAACCGGAGCACCCAGAGGAAACCCACACAAACACGGGCAGAACATGCAAACTCCACACAGAAATGCCAAATGGCTTAGCCGAGACTCTTAATAGACTCTTAAAAGATAATCTTTTGCTGAGTTTCCCTCCATTTCTCACCCAGTTTCACTCCTAATGCATATTTTAAAGATATGGACCATTTTCACAAGACTGTTATAACACATTTAGCGGGCATCACAATCTTTAATCTTTATTTCAATAAAAAAAACATATGAACATTTATATGCATTTATGTACATATTATATCATCTTTGTGTCAAATTACAAAAAATAAATTACCACCTTTAACAGATCACACAAAGACTAACCTCTGAATATTATCTCAAATGTTGTTGTAAGTTATGTCTATGCCGGTCATGCCAATATTGTACTAAAATGTTATGAATGTTAGTCAAGGTTGTAAGGTTGTATTCCCAGACATTAGGCTTCGAACTCCAAACGCAAAACAGCATGATCGCATTTATAACTGCATGCATTGTCTGCACATCTGCGGTACATGCCTTTTATTATGTAGGAAAATGAACCACTGGTTTTACTGATTACAACATCAATTTGAACCAACTTTGGATGAAAATAGATAAATAAAAATATAACTTTGTGCATGTAATATAGATTAAATTAAATGGAATTTCAAAAAGTAATTAAATCAAGTGTTTGTGCTATGGACAAGACATCAACAGTGTTTTTCAAGACAAAGTTCCAATTTGTACATTTTGGTTTCCTTGTTGTTTCCTTGTTAAATTTAGCTTTTAAAATAAAATTATTTATCCACTATATATGTTTGTGCTTGTTTTTATAATAGGCCCAGAAAAATAATATCAAGATTTGTATTTTTTAGTCAATATATTGGTTATCGGCTTCCAAATAAAAACAATTATCAGTACAGTATTGGCGAAATTTGCATATTGGTGCATCTGTAAGCAAGTGGGGTTTTTTTTTTTCAAGAGCATAATAGTGATGGTGATGATGGATCATGGATCATTTCCTGGAATCAAGCTGACAGTTTTCACAGTGGAATCAGGTTTTTACTGCATGTTTTAACAAAGCATGAACTGATAAAGCGACAAGCGATAAATCCTTTTCCATCCATGTCAATCTAAGTTTTGTCCTAACCAGCCGTGACTGCAACATGTGACACATGACAAGACATTATGTCCCTTAGTTGGTTTACATTTTTCGCTGACTAACTCCATCCATAGTGCAATCTATTGACTTAAAAGTCACAGGCCACACAGCTGTACAGTATGTCAAATACATTCTGATTGGCTGTTACTTTGTCTCTTCACACACTGTGTCACATTCAATGAAGAAAGAGTGACTGCTGTCGCTTCATGCCTGTCTGGACAATTTGTTTGAAAAAAGAACATGTACAGTAACATTTTGGATGAGAAACAGAATTAGCATTTACATTTGAGCAGCATTTCCAGCAGGATTAAGACAAATGCCAGAAGTTAGTGCTGAAGACTAATACAAGTTGTCCCTGTATATGAATTTTTTTTTATGTATATATATATATATATATATTTTTTTTTTTTTTTTTTTTTTTTTTTTTGGGGGGGTTTTCACCTTTATTGGATAGGAAAGTAGAGAGAATTGACAGGAAAGCATGGGGAGCAGAGAGAGAGGAAGGATCGGCATAGGACCACAAGGCGGAATCGAACTCGGGTCGCCGTGAGCACCAGAGTGCATGTGTTGATGCCCTAACCACTACACCACTGGCGCCAACCATATGAATTCTTTTAATAGACCCTCAGTAGCGGAAGGCATCATAGTTGAGTAAACTCAGAGTGCAGTGAATGGGAGAGTACAACAAATATTTTTTTTTACAATCCTATTTGCTGAAATAATAAAAGAAAAACTCCACAATGGTGTTATAAAGACTTTCAGAAAAAGGAAAAAAATAGTATGAGATTGATGACGGCAGCCAGAGGAGAGAATAAAGTCAAATTTACTCTCAGCCCCATAGATGCTACATTAGAAACAACTCGCATAAGTGGTAATTTGTTTTTTGTAATTTGACGCAAAGATGATATAATACAAGATGATATAATACATACATAAATGCATATAAATGTTCATATGTTTTTTTTTTATTAAAATATTAAAAACTTTCAAGGATTAAACATTGTGATGACCGCAAAACGTGTCATGACATTCTTGTGAAGATGGTCCATATCTTTAAAATATGCATTAGGAGTGAAACTGGGTGAATAATGGAGGGAAACTCCATTATCCTACATGCATGAGAACTCATTTTAATGCAAAAACAAATTAAAATATCTAAAGCAAAAAATAATAAATATTTTTGTTTATTTAAATAATAAAAAATATATATTTCAAAACACTAGACCCTAAATATTAAAAATAAACAAATAAATAAATAAATTGAGAAACAAAAAATGCCAAACAAAAAAACTCCTTAAAAACAAAAAAAAATAATATTAAGTATTTTTCTGTATTTAAAACTATTATAAAATTAAAGTGCTTTAAAGAAACTAAAAATAAGATGTTTTTAATATTTTGCATAATTGCAGTTTTTTTTTTTTGCATTATATTGATTATTTTTATTACTGTCATTATTCTAAAATGAAAAATGGTAATAATTATTCATTCATTCATTTTCCTTCAGCTAAAGGGGGTCACACCGAATGCACCGCTCAGCGCCGCGACACAGCGCACACATGACGCTCTGTAGCGCGGCAGAAATATGAACAGTGTCCTGAGTCATAGCTGGTCGCCGTGGACAGCCGACGACTTGCGGTGTGCGTACCCTGATAGAAATCTATGTTTAGAACTCCAAAACGCATGGCGCAGCGTGTCGCCCAGTGGCGCATCCAGTGTGGGACCCCCTTTAGTCTCTATTTCAGTGGTCACCACAGCGGAATGAACTCCCAACTATTCCATCATATGTTTTACGCAGAGGATGCCCTTCTAGCCACAACCCAGAACTGGGAAACACCCATACACACTCATTCACACACACAATCATACAGTATGACCAAATTACTTTATTCAATTCACTTACAGTATAGCTGTATACAGTATAGCATGTCTTTGGACTGTAGGGAAAATCAGAGCACCTGAAGAAAACCCATGCAAACACAGGGAAACCATGCAATCTCCACACAGAAACACCAACTGGCCCAGCCAAGACTCGAACCAGCAATCTTCTTGCTGTGAGTCGACAGTGCTAACCATTGAGCCACTAGCCACCCCAGTAATAATGATAATAATAATAAATTACAACTAAGATATTATTACACTTAACTTACACTTACAGTAAATGTACAGTATATATGCAATATATATGTTTATGTTTTATCTTTAGTTTTGTTTTGATCCCATTTCAATCACAACCTACAAGTCAGTAACAGATTGTGTCAATTCCCATCGCAGCTTTATGACAGTCTAGCATGAGCCAAGTAAAGAGATAAAAACAAATCATCCTTCAAAGAAGCACACTCATGAACCACAGCACCACTGTCGACGTCGCCTATTAAAAGGCCTCTCATGGCAAGGCCTCCATGTTCCCAACTTCTTCAAAGTGCATTAATGGAAGGTCGCGCCATTATTCTACACTGAAAACCACAGAGAGATAGGGTGAGAGCAACCAGTCGGGCCTTGACACGCACGAGCATGCAGTCTGAGAAATTATGAGAGATACGGATAAAGGGAAGCTGAGCCTGAGAGAGGAAGAGGTGGAGGGGGTGGAAATAAATAAGGGAAGCGAGTTTAAAGTGAGGGCGACGGAAACGAACAAAGAGAGCGACGGAGAGTAGGAAGGGAAGGGGAAGAAAAGTGCCACAGATCAGCAAACGGGAAAAGAACATACAGGCAGATTGATTTGCAAACGGTTTGATTTCAGAGACAGTCAGTGGCCGAATTATACCTTAAGCGGAACCAAGAGGATTGACGGACCGAGAAAGGGAGGGAAAAAATCGAAGGAAATGATAAATTATAAAGAGTTATGAAAGTGCCGCATGTGAACGCAACGAGCCAGGAAGAGAAGAGAGGGATTAGAAAGAGGAACAAATTAAGGCCAGGGAAAGTTAAAGAGAGAGCAAGGATTGAGTGAGCGCTACAGTGAAAGAGTAGAGAGAGAGAGAGAGATGATGATGATGGCGGTTGATTCGCCGATGTTATCTCGGTGCAGGAGATGTGTGTGACACAATCTCAAATTGGAAATCGCTGTTTCAATCTCTCCTCACTCTTTGCTCGCCGCTTCACTGATAACAAGACGAGTTTAATTCTATTAAAAATAGCCCAGGATGTATGGCAGGATCAGAACTGGCCCGGGCTGCTAAAAGATGCAGACACCCTTTCACTAACAGCCAGCATTAGAGCCCACTTTAACAACCTCCCCCCTACCAGAGCCCCCGCTGGACTAACTTTCATCTCAATCCCGACATCGCCATCTCTCAGCGTTCATCTATCTATCTAATTATCCATCTGTCCCTCTATCACTCTCACCCATCTGCTGCGCTCTATCTCTCTGCTCCAGACTAAGACCAGCTCTAGGGATCCTGCATTTTTTTTATTTTTCCATGAGTCTTTGCTTTGCTGAGCCTAGTGTTTTCTTTAAACCGCTCTTTTTCTTTGGGTCTCGCTTTCTCGCTCTGTGTCTTCCAGGCCATCCTAATCTCTGCACGCTTCAGCTCCTCTTTTTTTTTTCCTCCTTCTCTCTTTCTTTAGGGCAAGCTGTACATTTCCGTCATATCATCCCGCATGTAGACTTGTCCCTGTATTCAAAAGCTTGAGTGACATTTGGTACACTCTCTCACCCCTCAACTTCTGACCTGCATGGAGACACAGGCAAGCAACTCTCATGCATGCTAATGCCTCCAGCCAATCACTTGTCAGCAGGTAGTCAAATGGCCAATCAGATCACTGTGCTCCATCTCACAGCGGGAAGGTGAAATGAGACTCATTAAATTAGCGACGGATGTTTCTTTTTTTTGAATGATTTATCAGAGAAACCAGACCTTTTGCGTGAACTTTCCCAGCTGGAAAACATATAACATGAAATCATAAATCCTTGATGTTAGATTCATTTTGGACTCATAACTTGACAGAGAAGAGATGAGGAAAAAAGTAGGATCAAGAATATTTCTAAAGCCCAACAAAAATGAAATATCTGTAACTTTGATGTTAGCACAAGTGTACTGCTAAAAGTCAGTGGGTGTGGGTGGGATGCAAACATCCTGGAAAATGGATTAAAAATAATGATGACTCATCCTGCACTACCCATTTATGGCCAGTCAAATGCTTGTGTAAAGCCTGACTGCAATTTTTAATAATCCTATAGGATTGTATCTTGTCAGACTGCACGAACATGATTCCTATATCACAATGTAAGACCTCAGTTGTCATAATGTGCAACTGAACAACAATCTAGATGCACCAAACACGGATACGCAAGAAAACTCATTCAGAGCTTGACGTTATCCATATGTGACACATTCAGTAATCTGTGGTCTGAAATTATACCTCCCAGGAAATATAAACAATCTGTAGCATTCACTGTACACATAACCAGTGCTTAATTTGAGCTGTTTCTTGTTGGATCCTGTTGCGGAAAATGTTAGATATTCATGTTTTGGTATTTATTTTAATTGATACAGCATTAACTTTTGCGTGGTGAATACCTGTGTGTGTGTGTGTGTGTGTGTGTGTGTGTGTGTGTGTGTGTGTGTGTGTGTGTGTGTGTGTGTGTGTGTGTGTGTGTGTGTGTGTGTGTGTGTGTGTGTGTGTGTGTGTGTGTGTGTGTGTGTGTGCGTGCCTGCCTGCCTGCCTGCCTGCGTGCGTCCGTCCGTCCGTGCGTGCGTGCGTGCGTGCGTGCGTGCGTGCGTGCGTGCGTGCGTGCGTGCGTGCGTGCGTGCGAGAGAGAGAGAGAGAGAGAGAGAGAGAGAGAGAGAGAGAGAGAGAGAGAGAGAATGTGAATGAGTCGGAGTGAAAAACAGCGAACAAAGCTGTGTTGATTGTGTGCGCACACGAAGCACACACATAAAGGTAGTCAGTTTCAACCAATCCAAGCTTTCTTACATTTATAATCACTCTCATTGGATGGTGATTATTGTTTCACGCGCAGTAAGCAGCGAAAATAAATAATGGCATAGTGGTCTACCCAAATAATATTTGTATTTTCAAAATGCCAGAGGTAGTCAAGCATATAATATTTTTTTAAAAACCATGAGTAAATCTGATAAAGAGCCTGATCAAGAGAAGATGAAACTGCACCCCTGGATCAGGATAGCAGGAGACAGAAGCAAAGCAATCTCAAGTCAGCCAGAAAACATGACTGAGGAGGTAACTGTGGGCTCTTCTTGAAGATTAGACAGCGAGTTATTTTCGCTTGGCACATAATAGTGAAGTGAACTGAAAGTCAGTGGTGTTAGTAAACTGAATACTGATGCTTCATACAATTTATGTTTGTAGCCACATGTTTGTTTTTTTAGTCATGACTGACCTATAACGTATAAAATAATTAAAAACCGTTCAGAAATTTGATGCTTTTTTCGCTATAACCGCTTAGTTACGACATGTTCTGGGAAAACTGAAATTGTGTGGTGGATGTCGGTCAGTTAACTTTTATTTCCTGGTTTTGTTCTGGAAATTATTAATTTACAAATTAAGCACTGCTCATAACGTGTCTTGATAATAAAACCAGGAAAAAAAACATTTCCCTGAGTTGATTTGACGTTGAGCAGATTGCATCATCAGCTTTGGGCTTCTATTGGTTGTTGGTTTGATGCTTGTCATTGCTGAAGTCACACTGCAGGAAAGTGTCAAAGATCTTCTGATACTGACAGAATTTATTAGAGGGAAAATCTGATTGCAATTGTTAGTAATCGGCCATCAGTGAAAATGTCAAACAAACAGTCATAGTGCACAAATTTTAGCCTAGAATTACAGGAATCCTTCAGGATATCCCAAATGTTTTAAGGCTGAAATCGAACAGTGTGAGAAGGCTTTAGGGAATGTCCACCTCTCCTTTGTATCAGCAGCACCCCACATTTTAAAATAACACCCTTCCACCAGGCTCTTGATTGGAGTTGGTGTGAATTTGAAGAGGGTCAATGCAATCACCAGGACTGCCAATGTAATAAAACCTCATCACCGCTGTTGTTAAATGTGCCTCTCCTCGAGAGGGTCCATGAAAGCAAAGCAGAGTGACCTCCACTCCACCAGAGGTGTGATTAGCCAGTGGCCAGTATTGACGATGCCAGGATTGCTGGGTTGCTATTTACCCCAGTAACCATTGCTTGGAGAAGGTGAGCCACTGGGATGAAGCCACCACTACAGTCCAGAGAGAGGAGAGCGAGTGAGTCCACTGGACCCCTCTTACCTTAATCTATTTTTCTGAACACTTTGGTCTTTCATTATTCCCCAATATGACACAAACAGCAGATCCCTTGTGTATCTGGCCACTTCTCACATTTCACAACACTAGTGTCTACTGCTGTATTTCTATTACAGTCGTGGGGATGTAATCGTCTTGGAAAATAGACCAAAAACACTGATGACTCATCCTGCACCACACGTTTTGTTCTAGGGCTGTGGTGAAAAAATCATTTAAGAAATCGAATCTGCATCAATTCTGAGTTTTTCAAAATGTATCACTATTCTCCCTTGAATTGATACTGAGCTTAGTTTTTTTCCAACCGAGGCTCATTACGTGTACGTACCCAGGTCTACATTTCTGAGGACAGCGAAATCTGTAACTGGAGGTATACGTTTGCTCGAAGTTTTTGTTTTTGTAAATCCACCAGAGGCCGCTGTGTACGATTTTTGATGATCTCAAAATTCTTGTGCGTCCCCTTCTCACATAAATCCACTAGAGGGCACAATATACACTTCAGCCGACCAGGCCAGCTTGCTGTCGACTGACTGACCCACCCACCCCTGTCCCTAAACCCAACCAATAGTGTTTTCAAAAGCAATCTAGAAAAAGAAAAGCAGCTGCGGCCAGGTGATTTCATCACGTTTTCAGTGTTTTTTTGGCTTTTGTTTTACCTGGTTTCAGGAAGCATTCTTCACCAGACTCACACCCCGTCGTCGCAGTCAACTCAACTCCATGTCCGAAGTCCATTGCCATATGTGGCAAGCTACTGGGTGAACTGATAACACCGGAAAAGTTATCCATACAGAGGTAAATGGTCAGCTGGTAGTGCAAAAAGGAACAGAAACCATTGGTGGAATCATACTGCCTTGTATCGTTCATTTTAAAGCCAAAATGCAGCCATGCGTACCTCTGGCTACATAATTCACGCTCTCCAGAAATGTAGACAGGGGTACGTATCCACAATAAGCTTGCGTTGTTTTTTTCTCTCTTGAACTGAGCTTAGTTTTTCCACAGCAGATGGTGCTCTAGACTTTACAAACAGCCAAACTCTGCTTGCATCTACTTCTTTACAAATACCACTTGAAACTAAAATAATCATTCACAAAGTTAAGAAAGGTTTAGACAAATTACAAGAGTGTTCAAAGTGAGCAGTGCTTACATTATTCTCATGACATAAAAGCTGACTTATATAGCCTACAGCTTATATGCGGCCTACAGCCTCGTCTGCTGTTAATAACTAAACTCAGGATCAATTTCAGAGGGAATAGCGATCCATTATGAAAAATCACAGAATTGATGCAGAACTAATTGGCACAGCTCTATGTTGTTCTCCAGTCATATGCTTGTATGAGGGCATCTCCGCCTCCCCTTCATATCATATTAAAAGGCCACCCTTCATCAGGCTCTTGACTGGACATGAATGGCATAAATGAGAGGAGGGGCATGGAAATCACCCGGACTGCCAGCATGTGATGCTGTTCACCTGAAGTAAAAGTCTTGGCTTTCCACTGGTCCCATCCAAACTTCCTGTTTCAACAAGAAGTATTTCAACAAAATCTGTGCTCTTCAAGCAATTTCATAGAAAGCAGGTTATATTTTTTTCTCAGAATGCCCTGCTTTAGGATGGAGGTATTGATGGGTAAATGGGTTTGCCCACATGAAAGAGTAAGGAGAGTCTTCAGCTAATGAATTAATCAGGCGGTCATTAGTTTATATCTACTGCAGCCGCAACGAGACCTTTTTTTCAACACAGAAAAAACGAAGCCAAGAGAACGAAGAAGGCAAATCATTCAGGCAGGGGAGCGAGGATTTCTACAGTGTGTGTGTGTGTGTGTGTGTGTGTGTGTGTGTGTGTGTGTGTGTGTGTGTGTGTGTGTGTGTGTGTGTACATGTGTGTGGAAAGGACAAGGAGAGACCAAAAAGAAAAGGGAGATGAGAAGAGAATGAAAGAGTTACGAGCGTGTGTAAAAGCGCGCTCTTTCATTCCCCTTAGCTAACTGTGTTCATTTCCCATCATGCCAATAAAGCCGAACTTGATTTGAAATTAAATCGGGTGAAGGGATGTATGACTTTAGCAAGGGCAGACAGATAAAGAGTTCGAGGGAGGCTGAAGAAAGGAGAGCGCTGTTTGAATGGAGGAGAGGGGCAGAGACAAGTGTAGAGGACAGGGGAGGTTATGCAATCATAAATTAAAGCCTTCCCTTTGCATAGTTCTACAAGTTGAACACCTCAGCTTCTGTTATAAATACAATACAAATTAAGTTAAGCTTTCAGCATGTCTGGCATAAATGTCAATTACCATAAAAAATAATTTCAGCTTGTACTTAAGTTTTTTTAAAAATCGCAAAACATGCTTACTGTGGTTACAGAAAGGTAAAATGCTTACTGCAAGTCACTGTGCACACATTCAAATAAGTTTCTTGTTGTGTTGGGGATTATAGGAACTCAATTTCAAACTTTCTTTAAACCTAATTTTTAAGTTTGAAACCATTAAGACAATGTTAGAGACAAGCCTAATTATTCATTCATTCATTTTCTTTTTGGCTTAGTCCCTGCATCAGCCACAGCGGAATGAACCGCCAACTCATCCAGCGCATGTTTTACGCAGCGGATGCCCTTCCAACCGCAACCCATCTCTGGGAAACATCCATACACACTCATTCAAACTCATACACTATGGACAATTTAGCCTACCCAATTCACCTGTACTGCATGTCTTTGGACTGTGGGGGAAACCGGAGCACCTGGAGGAAACCCACGCAAACGCAGGGAGAACATGCAAACTTCACACAGAAATGCCAACTGACCCAGCCGAGGCTCGAACCAGCGACCTTCTTGCTGTGAGGCGACAGCAGTACCTACTGCGCCACTGCTTCGCCCCCACGCTTAATTAAATAAATAAACGTTGTTGTTATTGTTGTTGTGTTTGTCACAACAACAATATGGTTGTTAGTTGTGTAAATTTAAGTTTAAAGCTTTATTGCTTGGGGCAATGCATTCTAACATGGTGGTGCTTCACATATAACAGGGAAGACACACTTAACACAATAAACACCAACACTTAACTTCAAGTACACAAACAAAAACTTAAGAAAAAAGAAAAGAAAAATAATAATAATAATAATAATAATAAATAAAAATAATAATAATTAAAAAAAAAAAAAAGATAATAATCATAAAAATCCATTGATTAAGTACATTCATTACGTAACCGAACTGCTTCAGGCACAAAAGTCAATTTATAACGATTTGTGGAACCTCTTATTGTCCTTAGACATCGTCCCCGTGGCATCCACTCAAAATATTTGTTTACGGGTTTTGCTATTTCCTACTATTTTATGTGCCATCCTCAACACCTGTTGTTCGTAATAGGATGCCATACTTCGCAGGGGAACTCCCAAAATTTTTTGAGCTCAAATTAATAAATCCCTGAAGACTATTCTTGTTTTTAATAGACAGTGAGAAAAACCAGCAAATAAAGGAAAAGGACAAAATACTTTTAACAAACAAATTATAGAAGGTATTAAGAATAACTCTCTCTCTCAACATTAAATGAGCTGAGTTTTCTGAAATAAAAACGTTGATGAGCCGTATTAATAATTGTATGTAATTGTATGCGAACAACCCAGGCTCATTCTGAAAACATACCGATATATACATTCATGGAGAGCGCCAAATATGTCCCAGGAGGTACTTTTTTTTGCAGTTTTTGTCTTCGCGATCCCATCAGAGGCCATTGTGTACGCTTTTTGAGATCTTAAATTTCACTCGAGAGTGGCATTCGCGCCTGCTGTTCTCATGTAAATCCACAGCCCACAGGCCACAGTTGACTGACTAAGTGACTGAATGACTGACTGACCAATCGACTGACCCACCCTCCTCCTTCCCTAAACCCAATCAATAGTGTTTTCAATGCAATCCAGAAAAAGAATGGCCCTCGGCTGATTTTTTACCATGTTTTCAGATTTTAACACATTCTTACCCTGTTGTTTACTTGTTTATTTTATTTTTGGTTTCTGTTTTTGTCTTACCCGCTTTCTGGAACCATTCTTCGCTTTGTGTAAAGACGAAATGCAGCCATGTGTACTTCTGGCTACATAATTTGTGATCTCCAGAAATGTATATAGGGCTACGTTTTCAGAATGAGCCTATGTTGTGTAAAAATGTGGTAATTTAATACTATGTATATAAATAATTGTACTGTTTATGATGATAACAATAATATTAATAATGTTAACTATCTGTAATAATGTCTTAGTTGTAATTTATTATTATTAATTTTATTATTATAGCCGAAACAACACAATTCTTGTTTTTTGAAAGGGACAACTTTTTTTATTATTATTATGTTTTATGCTTATGTTGTGTTCAATTTACATGAATTTATCTTTTATTTACATTGCAAGTGTAATTTCAGGAATCTCTATTAATTGTCTATTAATGCTACTCTACTATGACTATATGCTTATCTCATATATGTGAAAAAACATATCAAAAGACAAGTAGCTTCAGTGCTGCAGCGTGCACTTGCTTAACTAAGCTTTCTCCTTAAACCAACTGGAGTGTATAGCCAGTGTTTGACCAGCACGTACATGCCCATGTACACACAAGCACTTTTTCTCTATCACTCCACCTCGACTCTCAGCGCCAGAGGTGACAGCTGAAGCGTGAACATCTCCACTGGCTCCGGGTTCCCTCCAGGTGCACATCCTCCGGTACCAGAAACTAAACCGATCAATGCTTTGAAAAATTCCCTCAAATCAACAACAGGGTGATTCCTTAGGGAAGATGCTACCACAAATCAGGCTTAGATCAGCATGTTCAGCCCAAAAGCTAAACTGCATAAACCCAGAACTCCTGCAGTCAGAGATGTGCCCCAAATAGAAGGCACCGAAACCCGCACCATTTCGCCAGAGACGGTGACCTAAAAGCTCCAGAAATAGTGTTCCATTCTTTCTGGACAGACAGCATCCCTGTATCCGTGTCTAAGGGAAAGTGGCGAGATGCCCAGTGAATGAGTTGGCCGATGCATTAAAGAGAGGAGATAAGGGTGCTACATTCAGTTTTCAGAGAAAAGTGGTGCATAAAAGATGATCGGAGGAGCACTTGCCTGCACCGGGTGTCAAGATTTGTCACCACCTGTTCTGGATGAAAACACTGTGATGGCACATTGCAAGCAAGCACAATTCAGGGTTTTAGTGATGGTTATAACAAAAATGCGGTTCTTACGATCTGCAGTGTTTAGTTTACTTTAGTTTGTGACTTCAGGGCTTGTGCTTTGTTAGAAGTGCAAATGTTAGTTTGTTGTATGATCTGTTATTTTTTGCTTTAATGTTCCAGCATTTGCATATATTCTATCACCAGATTTCACCAGTTTCTTTAAATCTGTAAAGAAACCAAAACTCCAACAATGAACTAGGTGCTACTATAAAAATTATAGCGAATCAATCAATTAATCAATCAATCAATCAATCAATCAATCAATCAAACAATCAATCAATCAATCAATCAATAAAAAAACTAAAGGATATACTCATATGATATTGCTGGCCTATTCTGTTTTCAATTAATAAATGATCAATGATTAAAAATTATCTTGTTTCTATTATTTTATCTACAGAAAATCCGAACTGAAACTCTACAAACTACTAAAAGCATTATTTTTAAATCTTGCATGATGTAAATGAGCAATATCACATGAGTAACAGTGTGAAATGGCTGCATATCGGCAGTGGTGCATGGGAGGCATGCGTTGTGTGTGCCTTAGTGTCCCACCAGTGACGATATACAGCCGATATACTGCTACAAGTGTGATATTGCATTTATACAACACTTCGACGGCATAATTGCGTATATAAAAAAGGAAATCAAAAATCCTTTGAAAAATCCATTTACATCTGCAGCTGACGTCAGTACAGCAGAAGCTGTTAATACTTCACCAATGTCATTTTAGAGCTAGTATTTAAACAATTCTCTAGCGTAATGTATAAAGTGATGACAAAACAGGTGATTTTGCTCACATTTTAAGATTATAGGGCTGAACGACATTAAATGCCATCAGTCTACAGAGATTTCCCAGTATTTCTGTTGCAATCGGGAGATCACAACAATTAACTCAGAAAAAGCCAAAGCAACGCAATCACTACCAGATTATTATTGTGTTTGCGATAAGGAAAAACGCTAAACACATGCAGGCATTTCATCTTTCTTTCTTTTTACTGAACTAGTCTGCAGTAATGAAAACAGGAGAAACAAACAGATGGCCAACCAAAAAGTAACTTAGGGTTATACAAAGTGTGGCCAACACAAAATACATACAGTTGCAATCAGAATTATTCAACCCCCTGATTTATTAGCCCCCCTGTTTATTTTTTCCCCAATTTCTGTTTAACGGAGAGAAAAAAATTTCAACACATTTCTAAACATAAGTTTTAATAACTCATCTCTAATAACTGATTTATTTAGTCTTTGCCATGATGACAGTAAATAATATTTGACTAGATATTTTTCAAGACACTTCTATACAGCTTAAAAACTGCTTTTATTCTAGCCAAACTTAAACAAATAAGACTTTCTCCAGAAGAAAAAATATTATCAGACATACTGTGAAAATTTCCTTGTTCTGTTAAACATCATTTGGGAAATATTTAAAAAAGAAAAAAAAATACAAAGGGGGTTCAATAATTCTGATTGCATATATTCCTAATATGTGAGTCCCATCTCACACTCAATACACTACAATTACTAGGGTGTAAATACAGCACTACAACATACAATAGAAAGAGAAATCAACTTAGAATGTCACTCACCAATTTTATAATGTTTTGATCAGCTGTAGTTTGTAAATACGCTGATCTTTTCTCCTCTAAGGGCTTATTATGCGGTCTCTGTCACCATCTTGTGGATGGACAACGTCAACCGTCTTTGCTCTGCTCAATGACAGTCTAATGGCCGCCAACGCGATGTATCTCAGAAATTATAAATATTTAAAATAGGCCCTATCCTTATAAATAAACTGCGTAGTTGCAATCTAAACAACTACATTCTCGCCTTAAAAAGCCTCAATAGTACATTATGTTGACTAACAGCTGCAATATTTATCAAACTGTGGTGAGTTTATTGATCTGTTGTCACTCTATGTGGGCGGAGTAATACAGAAGGGTAAACAGGCTGTACTAGTGCTGTTATTGCAGAATATTGCACGTCTATCAGCCAATCAGATTCGAGAACCAGACAGAACTGTTGTATAAAGGATTCAAGAACATTATTAAAATTTTCTAATAAATATCCTGGACCATAATAAAAATTTTTATGTTGCACTGGTTTATTTTTGGCAATAGCAACATAGTATTGATCAATATTATAGATTTTTTTTCTTTTAAACCAAGATTCAAAAGAATGTTAAGTAAATAACTTGTTCCATAAATATATTTTCAAAATTGTCTAATGTAAATAAAAGATTAAATAAATTAGTAGTAATTGAAAAATGCTAAGAGCTTAATTTGAACAGTTTAAGGGTGATTTTCTCAGTATTTTGATTGTATTTTTAACCCAATGATTTCAGATATTTTAAAAAGCATATCGCTTCCAAATTTTGTCCAAACAAATATTGCTGCCAAATTTTGTCCAAACAAACCATATTGTCCTAATAAACCCCACATGTGTTAATCTAAATGTTAAAAAAAAACACTTATGATTGGTTTTGTGGTCCAAGGGTCACATATTACCTTCACAAATGTACAAACACTTTGTTTTGTGTAATAGGAAAAAATCTTTTTACATGTTTCACCATATTTTCAACTACATATTTTGTGTCTTAAAGCAAATGTGTTTCAATTTTACAGTTGTCACAACATAGCAGCTTTAGATTCTTCTAAATCTAAAGGGAGAACAGGAACTGTTAGGACACAAACCTTTTTAATGCATAAAAAATTTGTTCTGATCCACCACTTGTGCCGAAAAAGCCTGCAAATTTCTATCAGGAACAATATTGAACGGCAGTCTGAAAATGATTAACTGTCAGACACAGAAAAACCTACCTCAAACCCCAGCCCTCAAAAAGTACAGCAGCCTCTCAGGAGATACAGCACTGTCTATAAGGAATCACTCCGCTCGCACAGTATTGAACCTCAACAAACGCTGTCCGATACTGGTCGTACAGCTCGGCTGAAATGGAAGCTATAAAGTCTTGAGCTTTGATCAATGGGTTAACTAAAAAACTATGACTGATCGGCATTTGCCAAGTGTCTGATTTATCAGGTTAACCTGCATGTATGTGTGTGTGTGATGAAAAGAAAACCGGATCAATGAGGTGATCGATCGCTCAGGGCCCTCTTCGCTCTCCGTCGAGTGACATTAGCAATTGATCAAGTGCGTGCAGCTCAAACGTGAACTTTAGGCCACCGACGACAAAAAAGCATTCATACGTGAACTTGTGTTTGCCTGGCTGCGTGTTTGTTGAAGGTTAGAGACAAGAGCAGGAAAATGTCCCGCTGTGATGAAGAAGAAAGCTCCGCGCTGAAGAGTGCGAAAAGAAGCAGCAAGTTAAGGAGGAAAATAAGCAGAGGCGCATCGACAGGAAACTGTGACAGAGCCGCTATGGTTAAAAGTCAATGGGCATAAAGCTGAGAGGGCAAAGTTGAAGCGACATCAAACCGTGAGGCTGAATGCCGCTTTTGGCACGAGCTACAGATAGTCCTATTTTTCACCACGCGGGTCGGCTTTATGCTGCTGACAGAGAAATGAATAGATGTGTGTAAAGACCCGAGAGATTTGCCAGTGGATTAATCCTTTCATTAAGGAAAGCGAGAAGTTAATTGCGGCGACAGCTGCGTTTCTCAGAGTTTACTCCATTGACATTTTAACGCCATCCTTTTAAACGGAAAAAAGCAATTATCAATAAATGCAGGGCAATCTTCACATGATGAATCAGGCAGAAATTAGCTTTTATTTCGCTTTTCTTTGGCCTTGAGGCGTGTTGGCAGCACAGGCCTGGAGTGAGTTTGCGTGCGGATCGTCACGCAAACGAAAATAAACCACTCGATAGCTCCGCGATGAAACGACGGGCTCCGATTTAGCGGTAGATCAAAGGTTACGATAGAGAACCGAGCTGAAGTCTGATGAAAAAGAGCAGAGAGAAAGATAGATGGAGATGGTGTCCTGTGTAATTACTTTGAGGAGCGGTATTGAACTACTGAAAGGAATATTACTCAGAAAAAAGGAAAGTTAGGCTTTTAGACTATTCAGAAAATAATGTAGATAATGAGATGAATGTGAACGAGTGTCCAGAGAGCAGTTATGAAAGGAAACACAGTGCTGGTGGCAATCCAGGATGGAGACAAAAAAAGGGGAAGAAACTAAACTGAAAAGAAAAGAGTGGAAGAAAAAAGGGCAGCACAGAGAAAAAGAGGCAAGGTAAAAGCTGTTAGTGTTGATCAATCTCCCACTGCTCGATAATAGCTTTGAATGGGCTCGGAGGCGGATATCAGACATGCCTTTCTAACCTTTAAACCATCCAGGCCTTACACGTATAGACATATAATCAGAGATTGAAAGCATACCGGATACTGTGTAAAGACTGAAAACTATTCATATTTATTATTTGGGCAGTTTGTCAATTAGGGTTAATACAAATATATTATAGTTAATATAGTTAACTAAAACTTGAACCATTAAACTAATATTATTTGTTTTCTAGATTTAAAATAACAATTAACTGAAAAATAAATACACATAAATTGCTTTATGAAACCCATTAATTTCAATGTATTGTTCCACGAAAATGCAATAGCATCGAAAACTAGATAGGTGCATGTGATGGTCAGAAGTTCAAAATAGCCCAATATTCTGCTCTGTGGATATTCCGTTTACACAACTGAATATATGTATTGTATCTATGTACTGCACATGCTCAGTTTAAAAGCAAAATCCACTCAAATATTGCACTGACAGGACATCTATGTAACATGAAAGTTCTTGTTGTTTGCTATATCGATTGTGCTGTCATGGGCAATGCTGGTAAAACCTCTTTCAACTTGTTCACTCTCTATAAAATGTGAATATTTTATTGCCTTGTGTTTTTAAAAATCTATTTAATTTATTTAGTTAAATTCAAAAAGTCCAACAAAATTGCTTTTTATTTTTTTATTTAAAAATATAATTATTACAAAGCATTTTTGGTTTATGGTTTTTGGTCAAGTGTATCCAGACTTTTCTAATCATTTCGGTGCATCCCTAATAATAAACAGTACAATTTTACAAAGTTATTTAAAATAACTCCACAATGCCATTACTGTAATGTATGTAATCTAATTACACCAATAGCCAATGCTTCCCACCCTCCAAAAAACATTCAATTGATTATAAATATATATTATGTAACTAACACAATGTCAGCCCAGGCTCATTACTGATATGTGCCCCTATATACATTTCTGGAGATCACGAAATACGTCCCAGGAGCTACGTTTTTTTTTTTTTTTTTGCAGTTTTTGTTTTCGTGAATCCACCAGAGACCACTGGTACGCTTTTTCAGATCTCAAATTTTTCTCTTTCGCGAGTGCCATTCATGCCGGCTGTTTTTGAGTAAATCCACAAGAGGCAGCTGTCGACTGACTGACCGACTGACTGATGACCCCCACCCCCTTCCCTAAACACAACCGATAGTGTTTTCAAAAGCACCAACTGACCCGATCACTCCCTTGCCCAAACCCAACCGACAGTTTTTTCAAAAACAATCCAGAAAAAGAAAAGCCCTCACCTGATTTTTACCACAATTCAGATCTAACCATGTTCTCAACCTGTTATTTACTTGTTTATTTTATTTTTTGCCTTTTGTTTTTGTCTTACCTGCTTTCTGGAACCTTTTTTTACCGGACTCGAACCCCGTCATTGGACTCAACTCCTCTCTGCGTCTCAAGTCCGCCAACAATAAACTATAAAACGTCTATGCAAATTAATGCAATACTATATGTAAAAACTAAATTATTTTATGCTACAGTAGCCTAAAGCTTATAAAAAGGTCAATAATGCCTTGTTGTTTCTCATCTCGCTCAGCGCAAGCATTGAACCGCAAGTGACAGATACAGAGGAAATTAATTAAAATAATATAGGCTAGAATTAAAAGAATTTAGCCCACTTTGCAGTTTTCTTTTAAATTATAGTAGGCCTATATAAAAATAGTGCTGGACTATTTCTCAGTGTTTCGCTGGAAATGTCTTTAAATAAATAATTAGGCCTATTTAATTATTAATTTGTTATTTATGTACAGTAATTGAGACATAAAATGAGAGAGTAAAATATAATCAACAACAAAAATGTAAATAAATAAGCTTATTTACTGACTGTCTTAGTCCTATCACTTTAAAATAACAAACACTGTACATCGCTCTATATTTAGGCTAAAACACTGCTTTACTTATTTATTTATTTAGGCCTACTTATTTGTATTTAGGTTTGTACTTTCATTTTAGTTGTCTTTTACTTCTTTAATTCTACTTTCCAAAATGAATCCTCATTGCACTTAACAACACTCTTAGCCCGGATTTCATGTTTAATTATACAGTTTAAGTGCAAAGTACTTAAATAGTTTAATTTTTGGTTCATTACTATAACATTTTAAGTGAATTCTACTTTTTTGTAGACAAAGTTTATTGTATGAATAACTTTAAGTACAATAGACTAATGTTTTAAAAGTTTTTGACTGATCACGCCCCCTGCCCCCAACCTGACTTGGTGTTCAAGTCAGGCACCGCCATTTTCTTGCAGTTGCAGCAGCAGGTGATTTCAGACTTCTGGTGAGTAGACTGTAAACATTATATCCAGTTTTTATTTTCGGCTGTTTGTGAATACCGGAAAACACTGTTTTAAGAATGTTTCACTTTAAATGCGCGGGTCCTGTTTAAACACTTGCCGTGTGTATTTAGCATGTGAGCTCGCTAGTTAACCTGCAAGATTTTCAGTTCTGAGTGGTGGACACGATTTCTCTTAAACATATGTCTGTGAAGCGTGTTCCGCGGACGATTTACTGCGCGAAAAACATGCTTTAATAGAGCTTCACTTTCACTTGACAACAAGCGTCTTTTTTTTTTTTTTCAAACGACGCTCATTCAAAGTTGACGCGCTTCATTTGTTTGCTCCTGCCTGCACGGTTGACATGGAAACGGAGCCGTGAGGCGATTACACAGCGCATTTTCAGCTGTGTATTAACGCCTTTTTCCCCGAGCTGATTATTTGTGGTCATAGAGCATTGTTTAAACAGTCCATGCTATTTAAAGCTTTTAATACAGTTTTGCCACTGCTTGGTTCACACCGTCCTGTTCAACACATTTTAGGTTGGTCACATACAGTATGCTGTGGTTTCAGTGGAGCAGAAAGGACGTAAAGACAATCATAATTTAGCTTGGTGAGTGAATTTGAACAAACTTTTACATTTGTTTAATTTTAATGCAGCCATTGTTTAAATAGAATAAGCTAAATAAATGTTTAATGCAGTTATAAGTTTGTTGCATTCTAACAAAGATTTATTTTGTTTCAGATGACAGAAAGGCATGCATTGGCAATGTAAGTATTGTATTTTTAACTGTGAAAAAAGGATTATAGACTGACAAATGGAAACTATATGCCAGAATTGTTTGCAACAGGAATTGTTTTTGATTTTTAAAAAATTATTTATTGCCTTAAAAGAGCACTTATTCACACCAATCTTGCTCAACTGACAAGTGCAGATGCACCAGTTAAGTTTAGCAGTCTGTCATGTGGCTTTGCTGAGTATTGTTCTGTAAAAGTAAATCATAAAGTCATGTGCTAATAACAAGATTGTAAGTTTCAAAGCACACTGGACTAAAATACACAAGGAACATAACTGTTTTGTTTTTCACTTGTTTTATATTTCAGGTTTATTTCAACTTCAATCAAGTGGTGGGCAAAAATCTCACAGAGGGCTTCCATAATGCTCTTAAAATTACTCTCAAATTTGATGAGCATCTTCAGGAAAAGGAACCATGTTGCTGGTCAGCTTTTGGCTCTTACGTCAGACAAAGGTGGGTTTTTTGTCTACATGAGTCTACCTATTGCCTATTTTCATCATCTCTTTTATTCTAGCTTTTTTCTGCTTAAGTCTGCTTGAGTTATTTAACTAGTATAATCATATTTGCATTCTTTTTTCTTTCAATAGGATGTCTCTCGCGAGGACCCATACTATCAAGTTTCCACAGGAATCATTTGCATCGATGAAAAAAGTCCACAGCTTAACCCATCCAGAGTGTTCATCATCTTTCATCATTCATACAGACCTGCCTCGAGCCTTCTGTTGTCTTCTCGGACTCATTTATCCCCTGCTCTTAAATTGGACAAAGTGTCGTCTTGCTGTTACAGTGTAAAGGTCAGCTTACAGTAACAGATCTTCATAATAATTTTAATTATTATTTATTTCTCGTTGTATTGTGAAAAAAGACCCAAAATTACAGTTTGTTCAGTACATATACTGGTTACATTAGTAAAAATTCATTCTGTGAAGTCATGAACAAATTTCCACTTGTATGTAAACAGTATACATTGTGTTCTACAATATGTTTGTGTGTTTAAAAGGATAGTTCACACATAAATGGAAATTATGTCATCTTTTACTCATCCTTCACTTGTTCCAAACATGTTTGAGTTTCATTCTTCTGTTGAACACAAACAAGGATATTTTGAACAAAGCTAAAAATCTGTAACCATTGACTTCCATGGTATTTGTTTTTCCTACTATGGAAAGCAATGGTTACAGGTTTTCCAAATATCATTTTTTGTGTTCATAAGAAAAAAAGAACCACTTAACTTGAGGGTGAGTACATTTCCATTTGTTTGGGTGAACTGACGCTTCTAGTCCAGATGTTAAAACTACCTTTCCTGTTCTTGGGGGTATAACAACATATTTTGTGAGCATTTAAAGCTGAGGTCAATGTTATTAGCTCTTGATTGAGTAGATGCACTTGAGAGAAAAGTAGGCAAACTGATTTTTAAGTTGTATTGCACAGCATTTGCATTGTTTTGTTGTATTTGGAAAGAAAATTTGAATAAAAACAACCCTGTGTATTACTTTTGTGTGTATTTTATTGCACTTAAAAAGATAAGTAGAGTAAATTGATTGACACTAATTAAAAGCATTAAGTGTATTCAACTTGTAATACATATTAGAACAACTCTTATCTTTTAAGTAGAGCTCACTCAAGTTTTTTAAGTATACATTACTTAAAAATTTTAGGGCAACCAGTTTCCTCAAATTTTTTAAGTAAACTCAACTTATCCGGGCTTACAGTGAAGTTTACAATGATAATACAGCTTGTTAACAAGTTTTTTTAATGATTAATGAAGGAATTATAATGCTTTGTTTTATTGTTTATCTTTATTTATAAGTAGCAAGGTATTTACAGCTACTGTATAGGCTATTTCTGTCTGTTTGCATCCCGTCCCTTTGTGCCCCCTGGCGGCAAAGTCGCAATCTGCCGTCATACCTAAAAAACACGTTCTTACTCCTTTAGAGTGGCTGTACAAGATGCGGCGGTAATGCTCATATTAAAGTGTCACCTACTGTACACACAAAGATAAGCGGTCATCTGGTAGCCCAAAAACAGAAGACGTCGGCAGCATCATACAGCCCCGTAGGGTTCGTTTTATAGATTAAATGCAGCCATACGTAGCTCTTGCTACATATTTCGTGCTCTCCAGAAATGTATATGGGGTAAGTTTTTACAATGAGCCTGTGTTGCACAATGTTTAATCGATTGACAGTTCATATATACAGCAGCATATATCAACTCAAACTATTGATACAACACACTCAACATGATCAAATATTCTGTTCTCAAAACAGCTGTCTTACGCACACTTATATTGTCACAACTGTCTGGCTCTTAACCAAAACTCACCCACCGATGTGTCATAAAACCTCAGCTGCTCTTTCTCTATCCCTCACTTCCATCTCAGCTTCTCCATGCTCTGATTCCCTCTCTTTTCCTGCCGATGACAGCCATGGTCTGGTGTCACTCGTGCTGTAGATGCAGCACTCAAACTTATGAAAAATGGCAGATGACAAGACACACACAAAAAAAAAAAAACGAATGACGCTTTACTCACATCTGCCACACCATGTCTTTTCCACAAGCACACAGATGTACAGAAGCACAATGTAAAAATACATGGATGAGTGCAGGTGTTACTCCTAAAACTTTCTGTCATGAGAAAGGAACCAGTTTTGGCTCTCAGCTTTGACTAGGATATAGGTTATTGGCGGGTGGAGGTGGTAGAGAGGAGTCTAGTGATTTCACGTCTGACTGGACAAGCGGAGAGCTCTATTTCTCTATTTCAGGACAAATTTGTGACTGCAGATCCAAGTGACCTCAACTAAGCAAGCTTCACAAGCAAATCAAATCAGATTATTAAGTTTTCAGATAAAGCGACATACAAATGGGAAACATCAAAGGCTATTGTGAATAATATTTGCAGTAACTCATTGCCAAAATGTGTAATGTGAATGCTGATCTTAACCTAAATCATTTTAGAACTAAATATCTGCATACACCATCTGCTTTAATACTCTGTATTGTTATTTGATGAAAGTTTTACATTTATTCTATTATGCTCCAAAATATTATGTCCTATTTTTACTTCTAGTTTACTTTTAACTACATTTCATACATTTTCAAATGGACACCTGATTATACCAAATATACCAGAATAAATATAACAATATATACCAGAGAATATACAAAATAAGTTCAACTATTGTATTTTGCAAATAGGATATGGAATCACTAACCCCTAAATTCATCTTCCACTTTATTAAAACCCAAATTATTTTATTTTCAAGCAAGTTTTAAAAACATGTCCAATAAATTTATGCTTATAATGACTAGATCTGACAACATAGTGGAACGGAGGTTACATCCTTCTCTCAGCCTACGTCGGACAGCTGCTGTGAGCCAGAGACATGAATTAATCTAGTGAAATTATTTTTAATCAGTTTTCATTCATATAACTTATCATTCATAAAGTACATACAGTAGTTTCAGACCTTGATGACCTCATAGCTGGCTCTGGGCCTGGCCATGTGATTTAGTTACCCATTTTGTAGGATTTATGCAAGAGATTAAATATACTTACTTACATAGATTCACTTAACACGAAAGCACTCAAAACATATACAATTTGCACGACCTTTAATATGTATAATCTGCTAAATCTCTAAATCCTTGTAAACTTTTTTTAATTTGCCCTCTACACTCTCAATTTCTTTACCTATTAAATTTTTCCTCAGATCAGATAACCTATTGATATTTCTTTATTAATTGCTTTGATCTTTCTGTTGTTTTTTGCTCTTGTTTTTTTTTTCTTTATTGGTACCATAGTACACTAAAAAAGTTCTGTAAAATTGTTGCAAACAATATGGAGTGAATTTAAACAAACAAATTAAATTTAGCGATTTTTAACTTAATTTGTTTGTTTAAATTCAGCCCAAATAAATTGGTAACAACCACTTAACTTAAAACATTTTAGTAAATCCAAGGAATCATCTTTGAATAATTTTTTTCAGTAATAATTATTATTGTAAATGGTGTGTACCAAATGTAACTGCTATGCAATAAATGTTCAAAGGAAAAAATAATTAGTCTACTGGCACTTTATTTACAGATTTTAATTATCAGTATGGTTTTAACACGTTTTAGCAATAAAACAAAACATTTTCTTTTAAAATAAATAAACATCTATATCAATAAGTACTTTTTTACTTTTAATACTTAAGTAGATTTAAATGAAAGTATGTTTGTACCTTTAATCAAATCAAATAAACAAGTAATACTTCATAATTTTACTGGAGAGATTTTTTTAAGATATCTGTATATCTTTTAGACATGTGCCTGATTTGTTTACTTCATCCACCACTGCCAACTTGCAATAAAAACAAACATTTACTGTACAATGAGTCTGCTTTGCGACTGCCAAATCTCGAGCGCTTAAACTTTAGCATGCGGCCATGGGAGAATTTTCAAGGTTGAGAGTCACAGTTTTAGGCTACATGCAAAAAAGAGAGCGGCAGAAGGTGAGGTGTTATTTTTCTGCCTTTAAAACATGAGAGCATCTAAATGATCGATTTCCACATGACATGCTTAAAGAGTGTTGAACTCTTGACTCTGTTATGATGAGGGTGAGTGGCCAGTCAAGAAAATTACAGTAATACTGGAGCACTATGATTTATCTTAACACCAAGCAGATTTTATGGTAATAAAAATATGCCATAATATGTTACAAATCCCCTTTTAAGAGATTTGAATGTGCTCAGTATTAACAAAAATAGAGGAAACAGTTAGGAATAGCATGCCCAATTGCCCACTGATTGCCAACTGAACGCCCACTGAACATTCATGACCCAACTAATGCATACTGCACACAAAAAGGCCAAGAGCTGGCAGAAATCCATTCTGATTGGTTGGCTGCTAACGGCATCTTTGGGAAATCAGGTTTCCAGATTTTTACCAGTCCACCAGGTAACAAAGAGTTTTAGAAGATAGTAGTTGCTGTTTGAAAAATATAATAAAAAAATTTTTAAATGTATATTTATACACCTACAACTTAAATATCTATGCAAATATCCAATTACAAGGCTGCAACTCAATGCAATTCAAAAACACCTAGATGAAAATCGAATTTCCGTTGATCTTTTGGCATATAAGAGGTTATTGGACAATAAAAAAATATCCTGCAAGTCCCAGTACTCAAAACTGTTTAGAGTGAAGCCAATCTGCCCAAAAGACAGGTTGTGCAATGTGCCATTTTATTATGTAATAGCATGGCTAAACTCAGAAGATCCACACCATTGATTTAGCCTTGCTTAAAAATTTGCACTGTAGTTGGTAAATAAATAAATAATAAAATGCAAATGCAGGTACACAGAGACCACATGATGAAGATGGCTTTAGCTTAAAGATGCTGTGCGGTAAGATGTGGAAAAAAACACACTCTTTGCATTGAATAAAGTGGATTTGGATGAGCCTGAGGATGTTTACTTCTGAGTCTGCAATCCACAGTGTGTTCTGAAGACAAAACAGAACATACTTCTAGATGATTATACTTCTTCATATACAAATCTTGATAAGATTATACCCAGCAAACAATTTTGTGTTTAATAGACGTCTAAAAGACATCTAAACGTAGACAGCTTGGCTAAAACAAGGCTAAATTTGGGCTGTCAGTAAAAATCTAATAGACATCTAAGAATAGCCCAAAACTAGACTTGTCGTCAAATAAACAGATTAGACAGACTTTATATGTGTGGTCATTAATTTCTGTTTATTTGATGACTGGTCTAGTTTTGGCCTATTCTTAGACGTCTATTCGATTTTCACTGACAGCCCAAATTTAGCCTTGTTTAAGCCAAGACGACTATGTTTAGACGTCTATTAGACATCTATTAGACATCTTTTAAAAACAAAAAAATGCTTGCTGGGTAAGTACACCTCAGAAAATAGTCAATTTTAAAAGGCAGTTCATAACCCCTTTAAAAATATCTTAATTATTGCAAACTTTGGAATGGTATACACACAAATAATAAATACTTCACAGAATGACTGAATTCAAGAAGTACAAGGAGTTGTCAAACATACTTTTGGTCATGAATAGACTATTTGTTACCAGAGTCAATAGCATTCTATTAAAAAGCCAGTTTATTCAAACAGCTCATAGCTGGGCCCTGGGGAGATGTTTAAATAGTACTTTCGACATGTAGCTTGTGGCAGTATATGTGTATCGCATTGCATTTAGCAGTTTTTATTGCACTGATGAGATCGATAAGACTTTTCCGATCTCAAATGGGAAAAGAATTCCAATGAGCGTGCGTTTGTGTGGCATTAGAGTTGATGGAAATGATATGGGAACTCACGGTGATGTATTACTTCTGAGCAAATTTCACCCTCGAGTGATTTGGACAGAGCTTTCAGTGTATGAAACTGTGTACATAACCGCTGGTGTTCTCTGATTCCAATATTATGTTCGGGTTGCATATAAATAGCGGAGAATCAGATGGCTATGTGCTAAGGAAAGCAATGCTTTGCGATTACTAGATCTTTGAGTCAACAAGCACAAGATTTTCTCTCTACATGAAGTCATTCACATTCAGCTTCCAGGAAATTGACTGCCGATGACGATGTTGAAAAAAGACAACGAAGCACTCAAAATTCAAGACCTCCTCCAGATTAAGGTCACCGCAGAGCTCTGCGCTTATGACCCATCGTAAAAAATGTGATCCGGAGGCAAGAAAATATGCTATGCCAAACCACCAGGTGAGATGGATCAATCAAACCTTTGAAGTCTAAACCATTTCCAAGCAAATGAAAAATAAATGAAAATCATCTGTAATTCTGAGTCTGTGATTGAGCATCTAGCTTACAAAAGCAACACATAGCAAACAGGCAAAAGAAATTTGTTAGAGCCACATGGTGTCTCTGGTTTTCAAACTGTGGGTTGTGAAAACTGTCAGAATGGTGGTGCGTTTATGTGGGAAATATAAAAAATATACATTCCCAAATTCAATTAACAAGTTTGTTGGTAGACAAGACTTATATTTACATATTTTTCACATGGCATGATGTGACGTACCTCACAGAAGGCTAAAGAGGAAAAAATGTCACACTTTCCTATGTGTATGTGTATGTTGAAGTACAGTACTTTGATTTAAGGGGATGGGTTGGTTAAATGGTTTGTGGACCATCTTCAGTAGTTAGGTTTGAATGCTATTGGGACAAAAAAAACAACAATTATGCTCCTACCGACACTAAATATTCTTCATAATAAAGTCATACAGGTTTAAAACAATTTGATTTTGAGAAACGAAGACAAAATGTTATAAACTATAGTGCATATGCAAGCAAAACCATACAACATTACGAGAAGTAGAGCATACCAATTTGTTTTAAATAAAAGTATAAAGATGAAGGAGAAAGTATAAAGAAAAATAATAGTGAAGAAAACTTTTGATCTATTTCTGTTTGGAAAGTTTTTGTTCACGCTTTCACGCTTATTTATTTAATTTATCCTTTATTTTACTAGGATATTCCCATTGAGATATAAGACACATGAAAGAAAAAAGCAATCAGTAATAACAAGTACATGTTCTCTTTAGATTAGACCATATTATCTGTTATGCCGAATATATTTAAATTCCAAAATGCTTCTTGACTTGTCACATTCAGTTAGGAATTATATGAATGATAACATATTTTCAATTAAAAAGGGAAATTTATCAAGCGGTTTGCATTTCTATCATAAAACAGTTGTCATTTGTGAAAACCTTTATTACTTATTTAGCTCTCTTTCAACATTAAATTGATGTTTTGTACTAGAATTTGTACTCTGCTTTTGCAAGTCTTTAACTCCTCCTACTGTAATTTGATTGGCTATCGTCAATCATTTTGTCATTGACCAGCTGTGTAAGTAACTTTTCAAAGGCTTGTCTCCCTCGTTGTCTTCATTGTAAACCCCGCTGTTGTCATTACTAAAGATATTAAATTAAATATAAATTGACATTACTTAAAATACCAAGTTTTGGTGTGTTTAACTTACTCATTAAGCAGCAAAAAAGTTTTCTGAACTTAACATTTTATTTCTTTAAACGATTCACCATGTCTCTCTTTAAAATGTTTGGTTGTGCTTGAAATTCTGCCTTGACAACCGCACTGATTGGTCGATATTTGTTATATGACACAAGGTGGTCATTTTGCTTGTGAATTTTGCTAAAGTGCAGCAGGACAGAGGACTACCTGAACCCATTTGACGAAAGAAAAAAGTTAAATTAGTAAGTAGATATTTAAATGCTTATATACATTTTTCTTTATTGATATACACATAGGGCGACAAAGTGGCGCAGTGGGTAGCGATGTTGCCGCACAGCAAGAAGATTGCTGGTTCGAGTCCCGGCTGAGTCAGTTGGCGTTTCTGTGTGGAGTTTGCATGTTCTCCCTGCGTTCTCGTGGGTTTCCTCCGGGTGCTTCGGTTTCCCCCACAGTCCAAAGATATGCGGTACAGGTGAATTGGATAGGCTAAATTGTCCGTAGTGTATGAGTGTGTATGGATGTTTCCCAGAGGTGGGTTGCAGCTGGAAGGGCATCCGCTGCGTAAAACATGTGCTGGATAAGTTGGCGGTTCATTCCGCTGTGGCGACCCCGGATTAATAAAGGGACTAAGCCGAAAAGAAAATGAATGAATGAATGAATGAATGTATACTACAAAAACATGACCTTTGCTCATGGATATCCACATTTTTGTAGCTATAAGTCTTACGGTAATAAAATGATAAATAGGCCTATTACAGATATATGAAAACAAATTAGATTATTCCTTAAAAATCCATTAATTGATTATAGTTTTTAAGTAGGCTCTAGAAAAACAATGTGGAAACCGATGTCTTAAATTATGATATGTGCTGCAACTGACAAAATAGTCTCAACTAAACTCAGACAAAATGGAAAGTAAAAATTGACAGCAAATGAACTGAAATGGAATAAAAACAGTTTAAATGTTATATAGTTGTCAAATTTTGCCTTTGTATTGCAAGATTCTCCACACAATAAGATATGAAGAATCCCTATTCTCCTAGCTTCAACACAATAAAACAATTGCAATTACTGTTGGCGAGTCCTTGCAGCACCTATTACTGGCCCCATCACCACAGCAGCAGCAGCAAAGCCTGATGGGATTGCCCCTTGAGCTTCAGTCTGCCATTTCCATCATTCTATCAGCTTCACTGTCTGTGTAAACTGAAATGGCATTACTGAGTGAATTACCGAGGTTGGCAGATAGAGAAATGTTCTGAACCTTGTGAGTGTGGACGTGTTACGTGAATGTGCCATTGGACCGACTGGCTCTAGCGTCGTGGTGCCTTTTCAACTTCAAATAACAATTTCACTTTCTCTGTTTGAATCAGTCCCTGTCTCGGTGGAACGCACAATATAGAGAAACGCTAGCAGATTTCTCCTTTGAACATTCAGAGGCCGGCTGTTTATTGCGTTCCTCTTTTCCAAGCAGGATCATCAATTATGTATAATTTAAGACTTTTGCGATTAAGGGCTCAAAAAAAAAAGAAGAAGAAGGAGAAGCAAGAAACAAGATTTAAGCCTGCCATTGAAAATCAAACCCACCTCCCCCCTCTTTAATTGAAGTGAGTGATGAGCCTTTTTAATAAGAATCAATCTAAGAAAAAAGGAAAACGCCGGATTTTGAGACAGGATTAATGCATCAGAAAAAAAGGAGGAAAAAAAAGACTCAATTAAGTCTCTGCCAAACTTTGGCAAGCGATAACACATTAGCATTAAACACAGCAACCTAGAGACATCAACGTTGAATTAGAACCAAGAATTTTTTTCAGGTATAATATTTCAAAATGCGTATTTATTGATGGCTTCAGACAATTCATTGCAAATGTAATCAAGGGCCAGAAGTGCACACTCACACACACTCTTGTATAAGCTATCTTTCCCATGGACATAATAATTCTCTAAACAGCACAAATTGTATGTACTTTCCCCTAATCCCACTCCTACATGTAAACACAAGTTACACACTTATCGCAGAAAACATACTGCATTTTTTCTTTTTGCATGATTTTTTGGATGCTTTCTTCATTGAGACTAATAATATGTCCACAAAACACCCGGACACACACACACATATATATCTACGGTTGAATCTAAAGAAATATAAGCCCTCCTGTTAAATTTGAATTCTTTTACATTTTTCCCCAATTTCTGTTTAACATAGAGAAGATTATTTATTCATTCAATTTCCTTCGGCTTCTCTTTTCAGAGGTCGCCACAGTGGAATGAACCACCAACTATTCCAGCATATGGAAGCGGATGCTCTTCTAGCCACAACATAGTATTGGGAAACACCCATACACTCTCATTCATACACACACTCATACACTACAGACAATTTAGCTTACCCAATTCACCTATACTGCATGTTTTTGGACTGTGGGGGAAACTGAAGCACCCGGAGGAAACACACACCAACACGGGGAGAACATGCAAACTCCACACTGAAATGTCAACTACCCAACCAGGACTTTAAATCGGCAACCTGCAGGCGACTGTGCTAACCACTGAGCCACCATGCCGCTCAGAGAGAAGATTATTTCAACATATTTCTAAACATAGTTTGTTATGTAGCCAATCGGGAAAAAAATATTGCTATAAAGGGGCTATTATTATTGACCTTAAAATGTTTGTTTTTTTTAATTAAACCTTTTTATTTCGGCTTTTATTCTAGTCGAAATAAAACAAATAAAAATTTCTCCAGAAGAAAAAAATATTATAGGAAATACTGTAAAAATTCTTTGCTCTGTTAAACATCATTTGGGAAATATTTGAAAAAGAAACAATATTCACAGAATAATTTTGACTTCAACTGTATATATACAAACACAAAATGTAAACACAAACGTATTCAACACATATAAAATCAAATTTTCTCAATGTATTCTCATTTTATTTTCACATATTTCACATCAACTTATCTGTATTTAAATGTGCTGTCTAATAAACTGACAATACCAATCAAATGGCATATCAAATACATATCACATCAACATTCCTAATAAAAATCAAACTCGGCTCATCTTAATGCGGAAGTTCTAAAACATGCTCCATGCATATAGTCAAATAATACATGAGCAATATCACACTCGTAGCAGTGCGATATGGCTTTATATCGTCATTGGTGGGAGGCGTGCCCTAGTGTCCCACCAGTGACGATATACAGCCATATTGCACTGCTACGAGTGTGATATTGCATTTATACATCACAATTGTGTATATAAAAAAGAAATTCAAACACAGAGAGTCTATGTTGCAAGAGGAAGTACTTTCTTCCGCCATTCATTCACATCTGCAGCTGATGTCAGAACAGAAGAAACTATTGCTACTTCACATACGTCACTTTAGAGCTAGTATTTGAATGATTCTCTAGCGTAATGTCTAAAATGATGACAAAACGGGTGATTTTGCTGACATTTTAAGATTATAAGGCTGAACAACATGAAATGCCATCAGTCTACAGAGATTTCCCAGTATTTCTTTGTTGCAATCTGGAGATCACAATAATTAACCCTGAAAAAGCTAAAGCAGCCGCAACACTACAAGATTACTGTTGTGTTTGCGATAAGGAAAAACGCTAAACACATGCTGGCATTTCTTCTTTCTTTCTTTTTACTGAACTAGTCTGCAGTAACGAAAACAGGAAACTCATTAGAAACAAACAGATGGCCAACCAAAAAGTAACTCAGGGTTATACAAAGAGTGGCCAACACAAAATACATATATTCCTTATATGTGGGTCCCATCTCACACTCAATACACTACAATTACTATGGCATAAATACAGCACTGCAACATACAAAAGAGAGAGATTGACTTAGAATGTCACTCATCTTTTTTATAATGTTTTGATCAGCTGTAATATGCCGATCTTTTCTCCTCTAAGGGCTTATTATGCGGTCTCTGTCACCATCTTGTGGATGGACAACGTCAACCGTCTTTGCTCTGCTCAATGACAGGCTAATGGCTGCCGACACACTGTATCTTAAAAATTATAAGTAATTTAAAATAGGCACTATCCTTATAAATAAACTGCATAGTTGCAATCTAAACAACTATATTCTCGACTAAAAATGCCTCAAAAGTACATTATGTTGTCCAACAGTTGCAATATTTACCAAACTGTGGTGAGTTTATTGATCTGCTGTCAGAAGGTTGAGGAGGCAATACCAGTTCTGATATTGCAGAATATCACATCAGCCAATCAGATCCAAGTACCAGACAGAACTGTTGTATAAATCTAATCAATGATATATGGCACTTATATAAACTGCATTTTTAATTTGCAGGGTAATAAATAGTTGCAATGATGTGAAATCATTTTCAGATCATTATGCTAACTAGTCGCTACTCTCTACTCTTGAGTACTTTTAGACGGGCTGCTTTTACTCATACTTTAAGTAGTATGAACAGATACTTTTACTCTACTTGTGCTAAACCTTTCTGCAAGTAATGGTATTTTGAGTTTTCACTACTCCTTCCACAACAGTCTAAAAGGTGATACTAGCAAGGTGTAGCTAATAAAGTATCCGGTGAGTGTATATCCCGATGGTTTGCGACAATTAAAATCACAGGCTCGGCATTCCCTGGACTCAGGTATTGATGATTCATTTTGTATTTTATCAGAGAAACAGAAATACTCTTAAAAGGAGATCAGTCAGGCAGCAGGCATAAGGGGCTCTCTCTAATTGCCTATTCATCAAAAGAGTTCCTCAAGTATATCCAGAGCTGAAATATCACGCATGACAACTGAACCGCACTCCATTAATTATGCTCCCAACGAACCAGGTTCACAACACTCTTCCTCTGGTTATTAGAATCTCAGTCTCTCCACTGGAGACTCACATAATCAGAGTCATACTTTAACAAACGAGGATAATCATTCACACTGGTAAACAGAGCTGCAGGAATAAATCCACACACACACAATCTGACGATGCATATTTTCTACATCAAATTGAAAAAAGTGGTTAAGGAGGTGGGAAGGGGGGGGGGGGGTTGTTGGTACTTCAATGCTGTTAAACAATAGCGTGGGTGAGGCTTTGTACAGTGACAAACAAAAGACCATAGAATAGCACAGGAGCTCTGTTGCACTAATGCTCACTAATGTTGGAAAACAAATGAACAATTACTGATTTTGTATCTTTTTGAATGATCTTTGACAACTTTTTACTTGAACAAAGTGCGATGCACCTGCTTCGAATAAAGATTAAGACAAAATCTGCCCTATTTACTTACTTTATGTGCATTTCTTGTCATTTGAACAATTTGTGCTATTAAAAAACTGATTTCAGAATCTTCCATCAAAACTTTTTTTGACATTGGTGCCAAATTTATGACCATCACTGAGAAAAAAGCAGCGACAGAGCATTATTTAACACCCGAGGAATGATGTTAAGAGGAATGTACATGGTTGGTTTTGATCCTCACCAAACCTTAGGAATTATTCATACAGATCAGCCAAGACAGTGTTAATGTGAATAGATTTTAAATCACTCTAACATTAAACAGAATGTTGTTGTGCACTTGAAAGTGTCTTTAGGGGCTATTTTAGATTAGATAGCTAAAATATTAAAAGCTCATAAAAAAATAAAAGACATTTTTAAAACACATTTAAAATGGATATTTTAGAGACAAAATATCAAAAGCCTTACATCTATCCCTGCTTATATGTCATCTTTGGTTAGATAACTAAGCCGCAGTATCACTTTATTATGTTTCTAAATGTAAGTGAATGCATTTTAACATCCCACCACATATCACATTTAAAGACAAGGTGATTTTTTTCACAAAATAGTGTATACTGATGTCTCTTTTAACAATCCAAACTAATTGCTGATCAAACAATCCAAGATTACATTTTACCTTACAGTATAAGGATAAAATAGATCAGATTGCTGTTTATGTTGCATTAGAATTTCTTATAGGACAGAACATTTACAACATTAGTCCTACTTGTACCAACCAGACATGACATATAACTCAAACGTGACAGATTTCTTCTCATCAGAATTCATTTTGCATTGAGAAGATTTTATTTCAATACTCCGCTTCTCTGTTTTGTGTTTACGGAACTCATAAACACTCCTGTCTAATTCTATCCCTGCCAGCAGCTGCAACTGCTGACAAACTCATCTGTCATTTGCCAGTGTAAGTGTGTACATGGAATACATTGTGCCTTAGGGCTCCGAATGTTAACTATTTGCGCTCAGGGCTCATTTTTAACATTTCACTCCATTTAAAGACATTATCTGGGTTCTGTACAAGCTCAATCGACAACATTTGTGGGGTAATTACCATATTTTCCCCTCTTCCTTTTTCCTACAGTGTTCCCTTCTTTACAATAAAAGTAAAGGGGCCAATTTTTAAAAGAATGTTAAGCTTATCATTTTATAAAAGCACTTACATAATTTGTTTCATTTAAGTCCTTTATTTTTTGCTGTTGATATGACGTTGCATTTTCACTGTCACACATGAAAATATAATTAGCATTATCAACCCTGGAGATTCATGCTGGTATGCCTGCAGAGCTACAACTCCCAGAACTCTTTGCACCCATCAACTCCTTCAACAGCTGAAAATAATCTGGACACACCCACAGACACAGCTGCAGCTCGTTTTCACTCATTAGACTTGCTATCTTGCAGCATCACAAAACGTTTTCCTTGTTTTGTTTTCCGTGTAGTATTTCCAGACCCTCGCTGTTTATTGATTTTTGCTGTTAGCCGCCTGAACCTATCTCTTCGCCTGTGACTTGACTACTCTTTTGGATTGCACTTTATGATACTGTTTGCTCCTGTGATTGACCATTGCCTGTCTGACCATTCTCTGTTTAATAAAGACGCTGCATTTGAATTCCCAACTCCGTTGTCAGTACCGTATGTTACAATTGATATCATTTCAAATTCAGTAAATTGGTTAAGCATTTCTTGGATCCATTGTTATAAAACCTGCTTTGTTATAAAATTTTGTAAATTTTTGAGCCAAATCCCAAAACTGTCGTATAATATGATGCATAGTTCAATAAATTACAACTCTTATAAATAAAAAGAAAATCAGAACATCATTAATAAACACAACAGGCCTAATTTGACAAGTGGCTATTTTAGTAAATGAAAATCTTTTTTTTCATCTATATTTTTCTAAAAATATAAGAACTCAATACATTTTTGTCACTGAAAACCATGTCCTTTCATGTGGCGCTACATGCTAACTTTAAATTTGCAATTCCATTGAAAATCCATGAGCCTCAAGCCCACTGTGAAGCTTATGATGTGCACCTGTTAAGATTTTGTCTCAGAATTTTTCACATATTTGACTTTTTGGAACAACTATACGATTGTTATGTTTGGTTGTCCTTTGGTATGACACCCCGGTTTATTGAAAATTCAATTCAAGTTTTTTTTGTATATCGCTTTTCACCATAATTATTGTTTCAAAGCAGCTTTACAAAATATTCACATTACTGCATAACAATCAAAATCAGAAAAGTTAAAGTTAATTAGTTACTTTAAGTTACTAAAATTAGTTACTAAATACTTTAGCTAATTAACTAGTAACTAATAACTTCATTAATTCATTCATTTTCCTTCAGCTTAGTCCCTTTATTCAACAGGGGTCGCCACAGCGGAATGAACTACCAACTTATCCAGCATATGTTTTACACAGCAGATGTCCTTCCAGCTGCAACCCAGTACTGGGAAACACCCATACACTCTCACATTCACACACACACTCATACACTATGGCCAATTTAGTTTATTCAATTCACCTATGCCGCATGACTGTGGGGGAAACCGGAGCACCCGGAGGAAACCCACAAAAACACGATGAGAACATTAACTAATAGCTTTACAGAGTTAAAGTTATTTAATATAAACTTAGTTAACATACAGTTATATATAGGTGATGCCTATGTGTACATGTTCAATGAAGTGTATTTGTGTATTAAGTGTATGTGTTGTCCTCAAAGTCTTCGATGGTTGGCATTATCTCTGAAAAAAATGTCCAACAAGTCCGATTCATTCATTGATTCATTTTCCTTCGGCTTAGTCGCTTTATTCATCAGGAGTCACCACAGCGGAATGAACCGACAACTTATCCAGCATTTGTTTTTAGCAGATGCCCTTCCAGTCCCAAATTACTGGGAAACATCCATACACACTCATTCACACACACACACACACACACACACACACACACACACACACTATGGCTAATTTAATTTATTTAATTCACCTATACCTCATGTCTTTGGACTGTGCGGGAAGCCAGTGTCATTTTATCCTACCCATCAGATTATGCTACCAACACTGTATTTGAATGGTTCTGAGGTTGGGGTTAGGGATTAGGTAGGTTATTACAGCTTCATATCACACTGCTCCACATTAAAATTAACCCTGGTGGCAAAATCTGATGGGTAGCTTTTTGCATCATCAATATGTGCTACCTGCTTTTTGAATGGGAGGTCGATCTGACAAGGTAGGACAAATCGACAGAACACTGGAGCACCTGGAAAAACAGAACACAGAATTGCCAACTGACCCAGCCGGGACTCAGCAACCTTCTTGCTGTGAGGCAACAGTGCTAACCACTGAGCCACTGTGCTGCCACCAAGTCCAAGTCATGGAGAAAAAATATCATTCATAATTTCATATACAGGGAGTGCAGAATTGTCCACATCATCCTCTTTATGCATGTTGTCTTACTCCAAGGCTCGAAAGCCTACTACCAATTAAGCATATTAGGTGATGTGCATCTCTGTAATGAGAAGGGGTGTGGTCTAATGACATCAACACCCTATATCAGGTGTGCATAATTATTAGGCAACTTCCTTTCCTTTGGCAAAATGGGTCAAAAGAAGGACTTGACAGGCTCCGAAAAGTCAAAAATATTGAGATATCTTGCAGAGGGATGCAACACTCTTAAAATTGCCAAGCTTCTGAAGCGTGATCATCGAACAATCAAGCATTTCATTCAAAATAGTCAACAGGGTCGCAAGCGTGTGGAAAAACCAAACCAAAAACCAAGGCGCAAAATAACTGCCAATGAACTGAAAAAAGTCAAGCGTGCAGCTGCCAAGATGCCACCTGCCACCAGTTTTGCCATATTTCAGAGCTGCAACATCACTGGAGTGCCCAAAAGCACAAGGTGTGCAATACTCAGAGACATGGCCAAGGTAAGAAAGGCTGAAAAATGACCACCACTGAACAAGACACACAAGCTGAAACGTCAAGACTGGGCCAAGAAATATCTCAAGACTGATTTTTCTAAGGTTTTATGGACTGATGAAATGAGAGTGAGTCTTGATGGGCCCGTGGCTGGATCGGTAAAGGGCAGAGAGCTCCAGTCCGACTCAGACGCCAACAAGGTGGAGGTGGAGTACTGGTTTGGGCTGGTATCATCAAAGATGAGCTTGTGGGGTCTTTTCGGGTTGAGGATGGAGTCAAGCTCAACTCCCAGTCCTACTGCCAGTTTCTGGAAGACACCTTCTTTAAGCAGTGGTACAAGAAGAAGTCTGCATCCTTCAAGAAAAACATGATTTTCATGCAGGACAATGCTCCATCACACGCATCCAAGTACTCCACAGCATGGCTGACAAGAAAGGGCCTAAAAGAAGAAAAACTAATGACATGGCGTCCTTGTTCACTTGATCTGAACCCCATAGAGAACCTGTGGTCCATCAACAAATGTGAGATTTACAAGGAGGGAAAACAGTACACCTCTCTGAACAGTGTCTGGGAGGCTGTGGTTGCTGCTGCACGCAATGTTGATGGTGAACAGATCAAAACACTGACAGAATCCATGGATGGCAGGCTTTTGAGTGTCCGTGCAAAGAAAGGTGGCTATATTGGTCACTGATTTGTTTTTGTTTTGTTTTTAAATGTCAGAAATGTATATTTGTGAATGTTGAGATGTTATATTGGCTTCACTGGTGAAAATAAATAATTGAAATGGGTATATATTTGTTTTTTGATCAGTTGCCTAATAATTATGCACAGTAATAGTCACCTGCACACACAGATATCCTCCTAAAATAGCTCAAACTAAAAACAAACTAAAAACTACTTCCAAAAATATTCAGCTTTGATATTAATGAGTTTTTTGGGTTCCTTGAGAACATGGTTGTTGTTCAATAATAAAATTAATCCTCAAAAATACAACTTGCCTAATAACTCTGCACACCACTATATGAAGATATGTATCCAACAGTGAAGATAAATCTATTTCTAACACTATTTCTATTTTGCTAGGAGTTGTCTTTCTTCATTTTTGCTGTCACAACATAGTATGTACAGTTCAAAACAACAGTGAAAGAATTGATAAAAATATGATATTTTCTCTTCAATCTACATTTTTTTCTTCCAAATTGTGTTTTTGCAAAAAAAAAAAACATTTTAGAACATTTTTACACCCTATTTGTCCTAACTATTCTAATATACCAATATTATAGTTGTTTAGGATTTCAGGTGATACATCGTCATAGACAGTTGTAAAATGAAATGCTATTTTCCACAGAAAAAAATTTGCTAGCAATTTTTCTTCCATATAATTCATGGTAAAACTAAAGTTAACAAATTAGCGCCATTCACTTCCAATCAAAGTGCATTGCTCTAATGCTTTTTTAAAATAAAGCAGGAGTGTGAAAACAAATTTTTTGTTAATTAAATTAAGCCACCAGTCAACTGAGCTTAACTTGTATCGAACCTGTAATATATATTTTTAAACAGTTAAATCATGCTCGAGAACACACACTTATCCGCCGGCTCCTTGAGGCATAAGACTGATGAGAAAAAAAATCTTCAAAGCCATAAACTGAGGCCTGCTCTGTTCGTTTGATGTGGAGATAATGATTAAGGTACATAGGGAGACAACATTTTCCATTCGACTGCAAATTGGAAAGAGTTGGAGGATGGAGGTCTGTAACTCAACACAAGGTGAGAAAAGATCATTGTCAGGGTCACTGCAAGTTTGGCTCATAGAGTCAAATGTGACATAATTGGGACTTCAGGCGCTGGTGAAGACTGGTTGGCGAAGTTATTATATGCTTGTTGTATTTGAAATGCTTGAGCCGTAACTAGCGTTCGACCTCAACACGAGGAAAAATAGTGAAACAGACATTCTTTTTTCTATTTTCTAATAAGACCAGCTAAATTGGTGGTAACTCAGTTATGCTCATGACTGCTCTGGGTTTCTGTAGGAGGACAGCGAGCAACTGACAGCAAGAAAACAGGATGAAGTTCACCCTTCCTTCGATTGGAGCCAAAATGGCAACCGAAAATGACATTTCGCATTTAAAATTCTCCATCGGCGGCCAGGCAGCCATCTCGCAGGTTATTTGTGCTCTTCCAGAGAGGCAGTGCATGTCTGTGTGAGGGGGAATACATCTGTCTGTCTGTCTGCCTGTCTGATAAAGCGGATGCCAGTCCATGTGCCATTGCACGTTCATCCTCTGCTTCGGGCCCTCCACAGCTATCAGTCTATCATTGTCATACAATAATTCTGCGTGTAATACCCGTCTGAGTCCCACAGAAACTGACATACTGTGTCTGCGGTTAAACCCACTCAACGTGCTGTAGAACAGGCCAATTTAACACAGGAATAAGCCAATTATCTTCCAAGAGTAGGCAAATTTACAATAGGATTGTCACAATTCCTGTTGGATGTCTGTGTCAGGGCTTGGGCTCCAACACATTAGTCTCTTTCATGACCACACGCGTTTTCCCATGCAAAAAAATCTCACTTTTGCATGCTCAGAGAGAGAGGGGTTCAGCCTAATGCAACATCACACGCTTGCATACATAGTCTAGAGCAGATTACACGCCATTAAAGAGATAATGATAGTACAAGCGGTGGTGGAAAAATAAACACTGATGGAGCTTCTGTGATGTCCACGTTTTTAATGGCAAGAAAGCTCAGCTATCTTCGGGGTTAAAAGGATATGCTGTGTTCAGTGCAAGTGTTATTTCACCCCAAAATGAAAAGTCTGTCATCATTTGCTCACTCTCATGTTGCTCCAAACACATAATGCTTTTGTTCATCTGTAAAAATTGAAGATACGATAGACCAATATGACAAACTGATTTAATTTGGGCTTTTATTCACACATAAACATTGTTCAGCACTCAAACTTGATAATGAAAGCTCAAGCATGTTTATTTGCTTAAGCATGCTTATTATGAGGTTCATTCTTGTGTCACGAATCACATTTGAGCTTTTGCATGAACCAATCATGTCTGTTCTTGAATGTCAAGCAGATATGGTTGAGATTCTGTTTATTCTTCCTGATGAATATTTACATGTGGATAAATGTCTAAAATTAACTTGTTCATAATAAAAAAGTGTTGGATTAAACTGTTTGAAGAGTTCAGATGCAAAAACCTCTAAGTGTCATCTGAAATTTTCTTCTAAAATTAGCATTTTTATCAGCCAACTGTGTTTATGTTCAGTTATTTTACTTTAAAGGCCATGAAAATAACGTTTTCTTTTTTCATACAAGTGAAATTACTGAACATGCACATAGGAAAAAATGCTTATTTTAGAATAAAGTCTTGGATGGTACTTAGAGGTTTTTGCATCTGAACTCTTCATTTCATCTTATTATGGACGTTTTAAAGTGTCTTACAGTGGAGAGACAAAAAGTCCTTTGGGTTTATTTAAAAATATCTTCCTTTTTTCTTAAGATAAACAAATTTCTTACAGGTTTAGAACAAATGATGGCACTAATTTTCATTTTGGGGTGAAAACTCAGTACACATGTCATAATGTTGACAACATTAAAAAATAATGACATTTAAACAAAAAAAGTTCAGTAGTACAGTCACAAAACATCAGCAATAATGCCATTAAGATGACTTTAGTGTTTTAAAAAGGTCTGTGAACTTCCATCCAATTTTTTGCTAACTTCCATTAGCTTTGTTGTCATTCCAATGCAATGTTAGAAACAAGTCAAATAGTCAAAATAGTACAACAAACAGTACAACAGTTTTAACAGAATAATTAATCTGTGCTTTTACAAAACTTTAAGCTTCAAAGTTGTACTTTTACAAGCCCCAAATCTGGCCTTAATCTTAATTTATGCTTTTTTATTAAAAAAAAAAAAGAAATTATTAAAAGTCTCATTTCCACAAACATTTGTAGTTATCAAAATTATGCTACAAAATCTGTGGCTTTATCTTAACTTGTACTGAACCGGGAACATTTCTTCAAGATCTGTGTAGCCTTTTGTCAAAAAAGATTGTGAAATCAATTGAATTATAATACACCACCAAAAGAGACAATGCTTCCCGCTTGGTAGAGCGGCTGATGTTTGAGAGCTGTATTGCAGAGTGGCACTAATCATAGTGTAGGATTTATAGTTGTCATTCAAATGTTTGTCTGACTGTTGGAATGGCATCAACCAATCAACCAGATCATTCTTATTCTCAGTCCCAGTGAGATTAGGCTACATAACAGACCGAGATGAACTACTTGTAGATAAATCAATCCATATTCTATACCTGCATTTTCTTATGTCGGTCACAAAGGACTGCTGGAACCTTTTTGCAGATAAATGAACGAGAGAAACCACAGCACTCAATATTTGAGGTAAAGACATCAAATTTATGATACTATTGTTGCCAGATTTTATTGCGGATTTTATGTTATTGAGGCACAAACAATTTTGTAGATTCTTTTTTTTCCCCATTCAAGCAGACAGAGTTGTATTAATCACAAACAAAATAGCTGCCTGGGGCCGTTGCCAAGATGGCTGCCAGTGAACTGACTGGCCTTGAAAAGGATTTAGCTACAATAAGATGATACCTGGGATCCAAGACCAACAATTAGGCTAGAAAAATTCTTCCATGATCAGACACCACAGTAGTGTCACTTTCAAAGCTGACCTGAGAATGCCTTTTAAATTCTAGTTACAATATCCGAACTGAATTTACAATGAGAATGTTTTTTGTTTCTTTTCGAGTTCAGAATGAACATTTGAAGCACAAGATTGCAATTCAAATGCAAAGGTAACACAGTAAAAATGATACTTTTAAATTCAAAGAAATTCCTGGTATTTTCAAAACAGATGGGCTGCGTCCATAATCGCAAACTTCCATACTGTATAGTATGCTAAAAACAGTATGCAAGCCGAGTAGTATGTCCGAATTCATAGAATTCAAAAAACAGTATGCGAAAAGTACCCGGATGACCTACTACTTCCGGCGAGATTCTGAAGTGCGCATCCAATGCACGCTATTCTATCCCATGATGCCTCGTGGAGAATTCAAGAATTGGAGTGAAGCAACGCAACTGACGTGATCATGTCAAAATGGTGAACGTAGTACGTCCGAGTTTTATTCACACTACTCACATTCATATCGTATAGAACGTACTTTTCCAATGGTCAAGTAGTCAATTTAAATTCAAATGCAGTATCTACTGAGTAGTAGGCGATTAAAGTTTGAAAATGTAGGTCTGACGGGGATGGATGGATGGATGGATGGATGGATGGATGGATGGATGGATGGATGGATGGATGGATGGATGGATGGATGGATGGATGGATGGATGGATGGATGAATTGAGGGAGGGAGGGTTGAATGGATGGATGAATGGAGGGAGGGAGGGATGGATGGAGGGATGTACACAGCAAAATCCTCTGAGTAAAATTGACTGAGTTTAGATAGTATTTGGTCCCTCTCTAAATTGAGTTAATGTTACTCAAGTTAATGAGACAATGAGATGATTAATTAGGTGATGATTAAGGACTGATAATGAACACTTGCTATTATTAAGCAGAAACACAGAGGAGAAACACAAAACTACTACTGACTTCAGTCACAGCCTTAGATGAAATCAGCTTAAATATAATACATTGAATCTCTCAAAATCTCAGTAGAGGATACTCGACCAATAAGTAACTCCACAAACAGCAGCTTTACTTATTACTAACCTGTTTGCCTTATTATAAAGAGGGACCAAACACTCTCTGAACTGATTACATTTTACTCAGCGGATTTTGCAGTGTAGGGAGGGATGGATGGATGGATGAATGGATTTAAATTCTGTCTAGTTAATTGAAAAGATTACAATTCTTATTGTTCAGTGAATCATTCTTAGTACAAAGAAAAGTACCTAAAATATGAAAATAATTATCTTGTTTTTGTCAATGGACATATTTAATTCGCATGTATGATTAGGTCAATAGGAATAAATTGGTTAGATTTCATTTGTAGTGGTGAATATAGACACTCAGTGCCAATAGCTCTTTAAGTAATACTTTATTTTTCACTTTAATAGCATACAACAGTCTCACTTACTGCCTATCTGTAGAGACCACTTCCAGCCTTTGGCGCAGGAATCCCAAATAATCCCAAAATATTCATAAAAACAGTAAAATAATAAAATAAAATAAAACGTTTGAAGTGCATCACGATAATAAGCAGACTCTTGCTCAACCAGAACATGAGCTTTTTACTTAGCATTTCAGTGAACCCTCAAACTCAAAGAGATCGAAGGTATCACCTCATTGCTCACTTCGCCTGTTTCTTTCTCATGGTGAGCCAAGGAGTTTATTATCCTGAGTCACATTAGCAAACAGCGAAGGCACTCTAATTCTTTTAGCAAATGTTTTCAATATCTGAGAAAAGGTTTTTAGTTAGCAGGTTCCCTTCCACTTATGAACACACAAAAAAGCTACTGCATATCCTTGACACTAAAAACCCCAAAGGACATCAAGCAAAACTACATACAAATTATGACATCATTTTATACAAAATCAACCAAAACTAGGCTTATTTTGAATCTTGTTTTAGAAGTTTGAAACAGCTCAAAGTCATCTGAACTAGCATTTTTGCTTTTGCTTAGTCCATCAAGGCCAGATCTATCTATGAGTAACAAGATAAACACAGGACAGCTGATGGATATTACAAATCAAAGCTGTAATGCAGTTACATTCACTTTCAGTGACAGAATTGCAGAGCTGCTGTAAACATATCTACATATAATCAGATACTTTAGTAAACTGCTGTTGTCTCACCAGCCATTTTGCTGTTTACTTATTTTGTTATTATAGACCATTTCAATCATGTCATTGGCCCATGAACTTTTCCTGCTTGTTATCAAGCTATTTCTTAACTGTAACAAGAGGCAATTCAATCATAACTTAATTTTAAAACAGCTGTCATAACATTATATATCAATATGTGGCTCTTTTTTGATTCCTAGAAACTATAGAAATTAAAAATGTAAAACAGGAAATACGTTGGGACCTTTGTTTTTGTTTACATGCCTCAAAATGGTCTGCAGAGCTATTTTAAACTTCTATTTACCCTTAAGTAAAGAACTAAAACTTTTGCCGTAAGCATACGATGGCCTTAAATGCCATGTCAGAACAATTCAGAACAATCTGTTAGCAACCAAAGAGACAAATTGCATGATACTAATCTGAATGGTAAAGAGAGCCCAACGTTAGCTTTAATACTCACTTTAACTTGGTCTCTGAGGGCCTCTCATCTGATAAAGCTTGTCGACTTCATTTTACTCAATGGCCTGCTGTAGACGGCAGCTCTTTAGAGGAGCAACTCACTCTTTTTCTGTGAAAACAGAAACACTTGCTTTCCTATTTGGTCTGGTTGCATAGTTGTTTCATAATTGGCCCTTTTCTCAAATTACAACATCAAATGTTTTACATTTGGGTCTAAACATAAACACATTTACACTCACCGTTCCTCACTTCTTCTCATCCTGTTTTTGTCCTCCTTTCATTTGCTCATCACGGCATCTATTGTAAATTAAAGTAATGCCTAGGGCTGTGAGTCACACAGTCTTGCCGGTGACAATGCCAGTATTTCTCTGCTGCCGTTTCCTTGCAAAGGAAGCCTTTGTCCAACATAAGTCATTGAGCCAATGTCTTGTGTTTATTTCAACATGGATGCCTTCTCATTTTCCCCTCATACCGTCTTCACTATTCCTCTCCTGGTAAATGCAAGAGCTCCTTGGGTGTAAACAATTACAAGCTTATTGCTGACACAGATTGCTGGAGTCGTGTTAAATAAAATCAGAGGAGTGTTCACCCGAACCACAAGCTGCCTCCTGCCTGGCCCATTTTGTAACACTGAACCTCCCCTTGCTGAAGCTTAGCCAAGCTGAAAGGGTTTTGTGCATCACAAAAAATAAATTCAGCATATACACTAAAAATAACAACAACAAAAATCCATTTGTAACAAAATGGAAAAAGGGGGGAAGACGCACACAGTCAATTACTGTGCAAGAAAGCACCAAATAAAAATTAAAAAAGGTGTGTATATGGACATCATTATTAGCCCAGAAGACAACATAGAAACACAGTTGGAGTGCAAAGGGTCATACATTTTTTGTTTGACCCTTCTTTACACTTCTTCTCCTCAAGTGGGTTTTTATACAAGTGTTTCTGAGAGAATTTCTTCCTCTGCTTATTATTTTCCTTGGCCCAGTGTGTGACAAGGGACAAATGCCTTTCAACTCGTCTAGTGTTCCAAGTAATGATGAAGAAGCCTTAAAGTTGATTTGGGAGGCCTGGCGGTATTGCAACACCCCCCAAATCTCGACGTCTCACAAATATTTCAAGTGCTACAAGCCATTAGCTTGTATACCCTCAGCGGTTTCAACTCACACTACATAAAAACATTGGAAAAACAACCCAAGTTCAAACCTCAATACAAAGTCATTTCCTAGTCCAATTCCCTTCTCTCCTTTCCAATGATTTCCTGTCTGTCCCCCTACTGTCCTATCTAAATAATGGCCAAAATAGCCCAAAGATATAACAGGCAGTGGCACTTTAAAGACATTGCCTTACATTTTGAAATATCCTTATAGGTCAATTTATTTAAAAGTGTATAAAATATGTCTTTCTTGCCTCAAGTGATAACAAACAGAATTGCATTGGTTTGCCATTGGTCTGACTTACCCACCTACAGATTATTTGATTAGTTCGGTCAAAGGTCGTTTCTAGCTGAATGCTCAAATAGTGTACTTCCTATACACTAACTTATTTACTCTGACTATAAATAAGTGAGTCTTACTACAGCTGAAGCATCTGTGAAATGTCAATGTGTTAAAGTCACAAAACAATAACAGCAGGCGTACTGACGTATTTAGCGATAAGTGATCAATTAGCCTGGTGTTGCTATGGTTGCCACCCCAACCGACCACAACTACTAACTTGTAAGTAACTTTTGTGGTTGAAATGCAAGTTAGCGAAACGTATAGATACAGTTTAATGTTATATTAAAAGAATACTTAGATTCGTGACTACAATCATATATTTGACTCTCTTTAAGCTTTAATTTAGGAGGTCAGCCCTTGAAAGCGCAGTCACATCAAACACATCACATAACTTACAGGTAAACCAGCAGGCTACTTCATACAAAGCCCGCGGATGATGAAAGAATCAGCAAATCTACCTACGACCAAGAGCAATCAATGCAAGTAATACAAACATACCAAAAACACCGTCTGTCTTACTAAAAAGGGCATTCGCAGTGTTTGGGGAAACACATGGCACGACCAGCGGAGCGTACGATCCAGCCTTGCCGCCGCCGTCGCGCGCGCGCTCGCTCACGCGGAGCCAGACTCACTTTGCGCCTAAACACATTATTAGCGATTCAAATGAGTGCCATCACTGAAGCCGTCATTGGGGAAGGACTAAGCGTTTAATATTTGCCCCGCGAACACCGGGGTTTCGGTAAACGTGTCTGCCGCTGCCCCGCGAATCCCTGAACGGCGACAGACAGACAGAAGCGCGCGCACCATCTGCTCCAACTCCTCGCGCGCTCAGTCATGTGGAAGGTCCGCTTCTCCCAAGAGTGAGTCCCGTATTTAATAACTCATATACTGATATATTTCAAAACCACCGTTTGTATTGGAAGCAGCACAGCGTGTATTGCCCAGTTGGTCTGTACTGGAGTACACACTAGAGTTTTTGGACATTGTCAACGAGGAGCATCCCTATACTTTCTGTTGACTATGTGTTGAATGAGACAGCGTATAAATTTTTTTATCCAACAAGCAGACTTTATATTGACATTTAAACGACTCTTTCTTCACATTCACATAGATTTATAGCTCAAATAATTAATGAATAAAAAAATAAAAAGCATAGAAATTCCAAAATATTTCATTTGGAAATAAACCCATACGGCGCACTGCTCTTATTATTCCCCAATCTAACAGTCATAGACTAAAATATGAAGGAGACACAAGCTGTGCCTTTGATAACACGCGGTGAATTCATCCCGAGTAATCACAGAAAAAAATAATGGTATTTTAAATAATGTTTTACCTTGTGATGTCGATCTTAATGCGTGGAGTTTCTTTCCTCCGCTCAGTGAGTCTGTCGGTGTTCAATGACAAGCACTGAGTCAAATATGAACAGGGCAAACGCTGTTATCGCATCTCTCTCTCTCTCTCTCTCTCTCTCTCTCTCTCTCTCTCTCTCTCTCTCTCTCTCTCTCTCTCTCTCTCTCCCATAATAAAACGACTGTTTTAAAATCCCTCATCACGTACTCACCCTCCCTCGCTCTCAGCAGTCTGCAGCCTATCACAACAATCATGACAACTATCTCTTACAGAAATCCCATGCATAATAGAAAATAAATTCCTATAATTTTACAATCATCACAATTTACACCATCATTACTCCTCTATTATAGTAATAGACTATCGTGTTAGTGCAGTTCTCTGCATTTCCCCCCTACATTTTAATAATTTCCTCTTAGGCAAGACATCACAACACAAACATTATGTGAGTCCAATATTAAAAAGACTAGCTGTCCCTCCTCCATCATAGAAGCCGAACAGAGCCAGTCAAAGCTTAAATGGATGTATTTATCCACCCGGGAATGACTGTTTTCTTTCTTTTTGGTGTTGCTGCCAAGGCTTCCTTTGAAAGTGTGTATGAGTGTTTGTGTATCTGTTGGGCTTTGAAGGGCACTGTTTAAAAAAAAAAAAGTGGTGGAGTTTATGACCCACGTCGTCCTTCAACTTCAGTATCACCTTACGATTATTTAAAAAGACCCAATAACTTATGTATTATCACGTAATATGAATTTCAATGTTTTCTGACACTTCTGCTTAAAGGATGGTTCGCTTAGAAATTAAATTTGCTGATAATTTACTCACCCTTAGGCTATTTCCAAGATGTAGGTGAGTGATTATTTTCCTTCAGCAAAATATTAAAGAATATTTTTAGCTGAAACCATGATGCTTGGCTTATAAAATGTATAAAATTCATTTCAAGAGCCAGCAGTACTTTGAGTATTAAAAAAAAAAATATATATATATATATATATATATATATATATATACACTAATCATCTTGTCGTCTATCCCAGTTTTAAGAGCAACAAATAATAACTTGACTTCTAGTTGATCATTTGGAAAAGTGGCAGAAGGTAGATTTTTCAGATGAATCATCTGTTGAACTGCATCCCAATCATCACAAATACTGCAGAAGACCTATTGGAACCCGCATGGACCCAAGATTCTAACACAAATCTGTCAAGTTTGGTGAAGGAAAAATCATGGCTTGGGGTTACATTCAGTAAGAGGCTTGTGAGAGACCTGCAGAGTGGATGGCAACATCAACAGCTTGAGGTATCAAGACATTTGTGCTGCCCATTATATTACAAACCACAGCAGAGGGCAAATTCTTCAGCAGGATAGCGCTCCTTCTCATACTTCAGCCTCCACATCAAAGTTCCTGAAAGAAAAGAAGGTCAAGGAGCTCCAGGATTGGCCAGCCCAGTCACTAGACATGAACATTATTGAGCATGTCTGGGGTAAGATGAAGGAGGAGGCATTGAAGAGTCTTGATGAACTCTGGGAGTCCTGCAAGAACGCTTTCTTTGCCATTCCAGATGACTTTATTAATAAGTTGATTGAGTCATTGCAGAGATGTATGAATGCAGTTATCCAAGATCATGGGAGTCATATCCACTGCACCATGACTTTATATTCTATGCTGTACATTATTTCTGTTGACAAGACTTTTCTCTATGTCAGACCTTACTGTCCTAATTAAATAATTATTAAAAATCAAGACATGATCATATTTTATTTTGGTAATATAAGCATAATTTAGAGGCCTTTGCCTTTCATATAAGCCACTTCTGATACTAAATGATCAACTAAAAGTCAAGTTATTATTTGTTGTTCCTAAAACTTGGATAGGCGACAATACTTTTGTCAGGTAGTGTACATGCAAAAGAAAATATGCAAATCTCCTGACAATACATTGACTTTTTGTCAAGTGTGTGGATTAAAAGTAATAATGTTATAAATAAAGTTCAGTTTCTTGCACAAATTTCATTCTTCATTTCATAAGACTTGTGTCTTAAGTATCTCAATTATCAATGTATCATCAGGAACCACAGACTTTCAAAGTGCCGGTAGCCCTTGAATTTTATGACTCACCATGCAAGAACCTATTTTTCAGCTAAAAAAGTCTTTAATGTTTTACTAAAGAAAAAAATCAAAGAAGTCCAAAGCAACATTGCAGCACTTTGACTTTCAGTATGTGGGCAATAAAAATGGTGTTAATCCCATGCCATTTGTGATACTGCAGTGAAATCTGTAACATTAGCTAATTTTTGTGGATTAAAAAAATTGCATTGTGACCTGACATGGTAAATATACTGTATAGTAGGTAAACTTAGTTCAAGACCATGCAAAAATGAAAATTCTGTTATTAATTACTCACCTTCATGTTATTCCAATGCCCTGAGACCTTTGTTCATCTTCAGAATACAAATTAAGATATTTTTATAGAAATCCGAGAGCTCCCTCATCCTCCATAAAAAGCAATGGTGCAGAAATGTTCAATGTCCAAAAAACCAAACCGTTAAAACAGTATTTGTGACTTTAGGGATTCAACTGTAATCATACAAAGCTCCAAGAACACTTTTGTGTGCCAAAAAAGACTTTGTTTATCAATGTCTTCTCTTCTACATCAGGTCCGGGTATGCATTTACTAGCAATTATTTAGGATTTTAAATGTCTCAGAACCATTGTTTTATATGGAGGATCAAGGAAGTCTCAGATTTGATCTAAAATAACTTCTTTTGTATTCTAAGGATGAACAAAGGACTCAGGGGACTGGAATGACATTAGACTAAGTAACTAATAACAAAATTTTATTTTTTGAGTGAAAGAATTGCTCCATTATATATATATATATATATATATATATATATATATATATATATATATATATATATATATATATATATATATATATATATATATATATATATATATATTAGTGGTGGGCCGTTATCGGCGTCAACGTGCTGTGTCAGCCTGATCTCACGAGGAAACGTAAGTATTTTACGTTTTGTCAGTTTAGTGGCTAATTCGTACGAATTCGTACGAGTTCAGTCGTACGAAAATGTACGATTTTAAAAAGGAGACGTGGCACCTAACCCCACCCCTAACCCCAACCGTCATTGGGTGATGGGCAAATCGTACTAATTTGTACGAATTAGTTCAGTCGTACGAAAATGTACGATTTTAAAAAGGAGACGTGGCACCTAACCCCACCCCTAACCCCAACCGTCATTGGGTGATGGGCAAATCGTACTAATTTGTACGAATTAGATCGTACGAATTCATACGAATTAGCCACTAATCAAAAAGTTACGAATTGGCCGTGAGATAACGTTGGATGTGTTGATGCGAGACTCTTATCGGGAGATAAAAAAATATCGCCATTAATCTATTCTCAAAGTTGGGTTAGGAGCTGGGTCTATTCTACTTAAGCTATGATGACTTTCACCTTGATTATTTATCGTGGATGTATACCTGACCGGTGAGCCGTCTGAAAAAAAGTGCCCTTCTGAATCAAATCAGCAGGATGCCCTTCTGGATCTTTAACTTACTATGAAGACACTACTGACTGCGTTTACATGGACATCTGTAATCTAGTTATTTGCCTTAATAGACACTAATATAATTAAGGTGTTTATGTGAAGTGCTTTCATGTAAGAGTTTACTTTAATTTTGGGTGATTTTAACTGCAGTTCGGCAGTTTCACATTCACTATTGAACATTTCATCCATGCCTTGACAAACAAGGGTATTAGACGCAAATAAGGAGTAAGGACTGGTGAGAGTGTTATGGAATTTATTAATGCACGCTGAATGAAAAGAAAAAACTTCCGCATTTCGCGATGTGTGTGTGCGTATGCGGTGTTGCGGTCCTTTACTGACAGCCGCGTTTATGAATCTTTTTGGAAAATAAGGCGAAAAGTCATACATGATGCAATAGTTTGATTTCGGTTTTTACTTTAATAATGCCACTAATATATGCATACTCCAAGTCTTAATTCCATTTCTATTCAGTTATGACTAGTCAGATTAAGGTAATCAAAAACCGTTGTTTCGAGCTTATGTAGGCCTACAGTTCAAAATTCCTGTTTAACTGAATAAACAGTTAGTAAACACAAGTACATCTTATTAAACATAATTTATTTTCATCACCAATTATCATAGTAGAACAGTTTTTCAAGCAGTTTGTGATGCATTTCAGAAACAGGAGATGAGCCCCTGGTCTATAATGCACCACCTGGCTTGAGAAACCCATTCTCAAAGACTTACTTTTAGTCTTTATTTAGGTAGCACACATATTCTGAATGCCTTCGGCAGAATTCAAATGAGCCATTTTAATCTAGATTTATTCCAAGATTACAGTGAGATTAATCTAGATTAAAAAAATTAATCTATGCCCGGTTGCCCACCTATAATATATATATATATAGTATGAATGTGTGGAGTGTGAATAATAGTGCCATCTATTATCACTGTCATGTATTCTATGCTCTATGCCATTATTTGTTTCATAATTCCTCATGAGATAGCACAGTGATCAGACAATTGTGCATCTCATAATCTCACCATACATAGTGGATCATCTAAGTAAAGTACTTTTTGCTTATTTGCACATCTTTTAGGCACAAAAATTATCACTGTAAAACTTTTCAAAATGTTTATATACCTTAGTGAAGTTTAGTTATAAACTAATTTCGAGAGGATCACATGCTTATGATTGCTTGCGGCTGGTCCCGAATTATCCAATTTATGATTCACCAATCAGACGATTCCTAAACCACTATGAATACCCTAAGTTCCATATCACAACCATCTTCGTTTTGAAGAATCCCCCCTTTCACCCCTACTCCTCCTACTTTCCCAGATGGGTGGCACGGTGGCCCAGTGGTTAGCACTGTTGCCTCACAGCAAGAACGTGACTGGTTCTAGTCCTTACCAAGCCAGCTGACATTTCTGAGCAGAGTTTACTTGTTCTCCTCGTGCTCACATGGGTTCCCCCGGGTTCCCCGGTTTCCTCCCACCCCCCAAAAACATGCAACTTAAGTAATCGACTAATCCAAATCGGTATCAAACTCCCCTCTCGTCTTGCAAAATGGGAGGGAGCCCCGGGCTTGAGGATCTTATGAGCTCAGGGCTCTCTCCCGGGACAGCATACCAAACATGCTTTATAATCAATCATCAGCAAAGTGTAAACTCTCGTAAGCATCTTTATTGGTATACCTTAAAGTCTGCATAAACTGGAAGTTGCTGAGATTTTATTTCAGTATGTTGATGTACTTCCAACTAGAGAAGGGCTGAGTTTTCGTTATAAAAGTTTTTTACAAACTTTTTCTTTAAACTAATGGAGGGATGTGGTTAAGAAAATCGTCGCTGAAGCCGTCAAATTGACATAAGCAAAGTAGGACCGCCGTTTTAAAAGCAGAAGCAAATAGTCAGATTTTGATTGAAGATTATCAAAACACACAGTGGATTAACTTGCATGGATTAATAAATCACCTAAAGAAAAACAATGTGCATTAGCAAAATAAACATTGTAAATTTGGATTTTACACAGACAAAGACAAATTCTGAAGACTACATTCATTCATTTTCTTCTCCTTATCCGGTAAAGTCTAGATACTGTATTAGTTCTTTAAAAGTACAGAGTATGTTGTGAAAAGATGAGTAACCGCTTTTGTACCATTAATTCTGAGACAGTATAATATGGAAGTATGTACGGTGGCTGAAAGAGCTTAACATGCTGCAATTTAAGAAAACACGTGCAATTACAAAAAACGGCAGCAAATTAAGAAAAGATTTTCATCAGTTTGACAGCACATGTGCTGCAAACCCTCACCACGCAAAGACATTTTTTCACAACACAAACAATTTACGAAAACGCGCTGCATTTTCTCACAATACTTTCAAATAACATGGGACGTTAAAACATGATGGACCGGGCTATTTAGGTTATGGTTGTTTAAGCTAATAAAATACAAAAGACTAGGGAATCAGGATGTTAAAATAAACAAACAAAAAACTCACCTTTCAAATATCACCTACACTAAGCAATAGTGATGGCACAGCGGCGTCCATCACGTTTTTGGGTACCCTTGAAAAATTTCCATTGTATTGCGTTGTTTTTGCAAATGTTGTGAAAATGCAGTGCGCTTTTGTCATTTGTTTGCACTGTGAGAAAATGCAGCAACTTATTTAAAAGTGTATACATTTTAAGGATTTGCTGTAAAACAGATGAAGATCTTTTTTTAATTTGCTTGCGTTTTTTGTAATTAATTGCGTGTGTTTTCTTAAATTGCAGCACGTTAAGCTCTCTCTGCCACCATAAGTATGCCTATTTGGGCACAGGGAATGATTTTACCCATTAAAATGACAATAGCTGAACACTGATAAATGTGACCATACCAAATATATATATATTTTTTTTTTTTAATGAAACATCTTGTTTTATGTTCTGCAGAAAGTCATAAAGGTTTGAAGCAAAATGAAGGACACCAAATGATGACAGAATTTTCATTTTTGGGTGAACTATCCCCTCATGTACGAGAAAGCAATGAGAGTGGGAAAAAATCAGCCGAGCTAGTTATTTTCAAGAAATTTCTGACAACACAAAAAAGCACAGACAGACTTACAGCCGAAAAAACACGAGGCAAAAATTGCTGATATCTCCCGTCCTCCGTCTCCGACGAGCATGTTGTCTCTCTCCACCTGTCTACCTGTAGCTGTCAACGACAATACTGAGGCTTTGCCCATAAGGCATCCTCGCCTTGATCTCCTGCTGACATTTACCATTTGAAGTCCTGTCCTAAGCAGCAGACAATAACACAAACACGCTGACTCCCTCCGCATTTGTGGCGGCGTGTGGGTGTGTGGACGTGTTTGATCCGGGGACGGTTTGTTGTTGAGAGGGCGATGCATTCAAAAAGTTTCGTGCTAGTGAGGGGTGAGGAGGATTATTTGCGTTTGAGCGGCGAGTAGTAAATAATAAATGTGCTGGTGCGGACCTCTGTAAAATATTTTCCTCCTGTTTTCCTTCCTTTCCAGCTGCTATCATGCCCTCATCAGATCTGTTACTCTACCGACCGCTGATCTAATATTGAACAGTCAGAAAGGAATGGGGAAACCCGCTTAGTGGAGATTACATTGAATCCGACACACTTAAACACAATAACCTGTCTCTTGACCCTTTGCAGTTCCCGAACGAGGCCGATGGCAGAAGCGCCAGAGGTTAGAGCGCCAAATTCCTTCACGCTGTAAAAACGTTTCCACTTGCTTCAGCTAACAAAACGTAAAGGGTTAGTTCATCCAGAAATGAAAATTCAGTCATCATTTACTCAACCTCCACTTGTTCCGAACAGAGTTTCTATCTTCTGTTGAACATAAAAGAAGATATTTTGAAGAGTTGGAAACTGGTAGTCATTTAAGTCTATAGTAGGAAAATAAATATTATGGAAGTCAATGACTACCAGTTTCCATCATCTTCTTTTGTGAAGCTCAGAAATGTTTGGAAGCTCTGAGAAAATGGTGATATTTTTGGGTGGATAGAATTCAATTCCTACAGAGAAATCTGATATTTGGCAATGTATGCAATTTACATATACAGTTATATAAGTTATAAGTTCATATTTGAATTTCACATTTATAAAATAATGTTATAAATGCAACATATATTTCAACAAATGTAAATTTTTTAACCATTGGAATTACAATTACTTACATATATGTTGATATATTTATACAACAGTTCTGTCTAGTTCTCGAATCTGATTGGCTGATAGCTTTATGATATTCTGCAATAACAGCACTTGTACAGCCTCCTCACCCTTCTGTATTACTCCGTTTGTGAAGTAGCAATGGTTTTTGCTGTTCTGATGTCAGCTGCAGATGGGAATGAATGGCAGAAAAAAGTAGTTCCTCATAAAATAGGATTTTTAGACTTCCGTGTTTGATTTTTAGTTTTTTTATACACGATTATGCAGTCGAACTGTTGTATAAATGCAATATCACAGTCGTAGCAGTGCGATACGGCTGTATATCATCACTGGTTGGACAAGGGACACTAGGGCATGCCTCGTTCTTTCTGGTGCGTTCTTTCTTTTTAAGAATGTTCCAAACAGTTGTTTTGGCCACGCCTAATGTTTTGCTATCTCTCTGATGGGTTTGTTTTGTTTTTTTCAGCCTAATGATGGCTTGCTTGACTGATAGTGACAGTTCTTTGGATCTCATCTTGAGAGTTGACAGCAACAGGTTCCAAATGCAAAAAGCACACATGAAATGAGCTCTAGACCTTTTGTCTGTTCATTGCAATTGGGATAATGATGGAATAACACACACCTGGCCATGGAACAGTTGAAAAGCCAATTGTCCAATTAATTTTGGACCCTTAACAAGTGGGAGGCACATGTGCAAACTGTTGTAAAGCTGCGGTCACATATATATATATATATATATATATATATATATATATATATATATATATATTTACAAGTGGCCATTTTTGCAATAAATAGGTATATATTCCAAATATGGACTTATACAGTATGTAATGTCATATGCATAATTTGCATATATTTCCCTGTATCATATTTCCATATGGATTTCAAATAACTTAAAGTTGCTGAATTGGTTTAATTGTTTTGATGAGTTAAAGTATTGGAAAAAAACATATGCCTTATATGCCTAAAGTAATACAAGCAGTTTTCCAAAGCTATAAAATGTTTTGCCTATTATCTGCCACACAATCAGTTCATGGTAATGAACAGCGCTGGTAATCATCATTAACTGTGCCAAGAGAATAATCCAGACAAGAAGATTTTACAGTTGTTTAGCTAAATATTTAGAGATGGAGACAGATGGAAAGTGGAAACCATTAAAAAAAATGAAATCGCCGAAATGTATTATATACTCCAAACGTCACATCTTTGTAATGAGACTGCCTTGATCTCTTGTTCTCGCCATGTGAGACCATTTTACACAAATTAGCTGCTAAATACACCACGTATGTATCGCCATCGTCCTCAAAAGAGGTTTATTTTTTCTCTGGGTTTACAGGCTGCCTTGCTAATGTGCTCTATCTTGCGCGGCTGGCAGGCCAAGAGGGGTGCAATTTAAGGTGTATTCAAGACTTTGGCTGCCTGGAATAAATTGGTATCTATTTTCCTGACATCTGGTCTTTTAGAAAGATCATTACTTTGATCTTTTTATACTTTACCACAAGAGCGGGTTCTGAGACTTGTTACTCAGCACACTGTCGTTTCATTCCCTTAACACATTCTCACTTCCCTACTTTCTACATCTGTCCATTCTCTCGCCATTTCCAGACCATGATTCTCACATTTTCTGCGAAAAAAAAGAAGTATGTAAGTAAATTAAAGGAATATTTCATCTAAAAATGAACATCGCTTTTTCACCCTCGAGTCAAAACGAAACCCGTGTGAGTTTCTTTTTTTAAGCACAGAGGTCGGACTGCTCACAGATCATCAGATTATTTGTTGTTGCTGATTATGTAAGAGTTTTGTTGTATCTTTCTAAGGAGATTCACCTTGTCAGTCACCTTTAGCTCGCTTACCGAGGGTTTTATGGCAATATTCTTAGTAAAGCTGCTTAGTAACAAAATATGGGTTATATTTATTATAAACAAATACATTGAATTGGAATTGGAACTGCCTTGCACAAACAGTGGATGTAAAAGGATACACAGTTTATTTAAAGAGATAGTTCATCCAAAAATGTACTCAATTTTTTTTCTCAAGTGGTTCAAAACCTTAATCTGTTACTTTCTTCTGTTGAAAACAAAAGACTATATTTTGATGAAAGCTGAAAACCTGTAACTGTTGACTTCCATAGTAGGAAAAACAAATTCTATGAAAGTCAGGAGTCATGGTTTCCAGTTTACTTCAAAATATATTATTTTGCAGGCTTGCAGATAGCTGGTAAACATGCACCATCACCCAGACTACAAATCTGTCTCCTTATGAACTACAAATCCTGTCATGCACTTTACACACACACCTGTTTCCAAAACTCTGATTATTACACACACAGCTGGTAGCTGATCTAAGATATAGGCTGTTTCTCAATTCCAAGAATGCAGAGAACAGACTTGCGTTCTTGTGAACACTGGTCTTGCCAGGTCACCTTGGAAGAACAAATTTGGGAGACCGCGAGAACATAGAACACGTCCTGCGAGAAATGAAATGCTGCGTTCTTCCTGATGGTCACGTTTCGTTTTTAACCGAAAATTATTTAAAAATTGCAGCATTCATACAATGATTTATTGTTTTTCCCCTTTTCACAATAGACCTTACAAATATACAATTATACAAGTATACAAATAAAACAGATTTAATACGAATTTCAGCACATAAACACCCTTAATTTGTTTATGCCTTTATTAAGATTTTCATGTTAATGTTTACTTTCACCATTTCATTTAGGGAAACTCCTGTGATTAATAAGTTATATCTATGAACTTTAATAATAAATCTATATAAAATGCTGTGCTTCCCACCTCCAGTCACAATGACTTCTGGGACTTCTAGAGCGAGTTCGGTGCTCAAGTCTACATTGATTACATCCGGGAACTTTCATGCATCCTCCATTCTTGCGGTCTTGAGTTTTGGAACTGAACTTTGGCAGTTGATAATGATGTTACACAAGAACTTGAGGACACAAGAACGCTGAAGAATGCATATGAAGAAACAGCCATGGACTATTTATACAGCTCACATTCCCATACACTTTGCTGAGTCTTGTTGGTTAATCCCTGTAACATTATAAAGAGTTTCTTTTATCTAGTCTTTCCGTGTTCCTTGACCCTTGCCTTGTTTTCGTTGTTTGCTCCCTGTATGGACCTTATTAACTGTGACCTCGACTATACGCTTCTGGATTTCCCTGTACCCATTTGCTCCTGTTATTGACCATTGCCTGTCTGACATTTCTAATTATAGCTGAATGCGGATGCTCAAAAGTTGTACTCCAACTCCATCTGTTACAACATGATGACAGAAATTTCATTTTTTTCATTGGGTGAACTGTCTCTTTAATACAAAGTAAACATTTTCCAGATAATACCTTAATACCATTTGGTATTATTTGGCTCAGGTATAGTGATAGTATTAAGGTCAGTTATTTACTACGAACATGCAGGTATTTATTTTTAACAGAGAATGCAAACAACAGTGCTGATTTTTAGAGTTCTGGGAAGGGCTGTAAATATATTATGGATAAAGATATTGTATGTAAAATACAATGTTGACTTCTTTTAATGTTGAAATTTTAGCTGTTTAACAAAGTTACTTTTATTGGCATTCTTTGTAGTTTTAAACTATATATAATTTTAATAATAAATAATTTTGAGAAATAAATCTGTATATTACAGAAAAGTACTGCCAACTCATTACTGGTTTTTATACTGTAATCTACATGAATAACCCAGTCTTAAAATTGTTTCAGACTACTTATTTTCTTATTTGCTTTATTTTGGCTTGAATAAAACAGTTTTTATTTTTTTTAAACAATGATAAAGTCAATATTATTAGCCCCCTTAAGCTATTTTTTTTTTTCGATTGTCTACAAAAAACACTGTTATACAACATAAATAACCCAGACATAATATTGTTTCAGACTACTAAAATGTCAATCAAAGTTACTTTACATCAATATACAATTGAAGTTAGAATTATTAGCCCTCCTGTGATATATTAAACATTATGTATAACAGAATAGGAATATTTCTTGTATTTACTATAATATTTTGTCCTTTGGAGAAAGTCTTATTTGCTTTATTTTGGCTAGAATAAAACAGTTTGTATTTTTATAAAAAAAATAATAAGGTCAATATTATTAGCCCCTTTAAGCAAAATTTTTTTTCGATTGTCTACAAAAAAAAACACTGTTATACAATGACTTGCCTAATTACCCTAACTTGCCTAATTAACCTAGTTAGACCTTTAAATTGCACTTTAAGCTGAATACTAGTATCCTGAAAAATTATTATTAAATGTTATGTACTGGTATCATGGCAAAGATAAAAGAAATCATTCATTCACTTTCCTTTGGCTAAGTCCCTTTATTCATCAGGGGTCGCCACAACGGAATGAACCGGCAACTTATCCAACATATGTTTTACACAGTGGATACCCTTCCAGCTGCAATCCAGTACTGGAAAACACACTCATTCACACACATACACTACAGCCAATTTAGCTTATTCCATTCACCTATACTGAATGTCTTTGGACTTTGGGGGAAACCGGAGCACTTGGAGGACACCCACGTGAACACGGGAAAGACATGCAAACTCTACACAGAAACGCCAACTGACCCAGCTAGGACTTGAACCAGTGACCTTCTTGCTGTGAGGTGACTGTGCTAACCACTGAGCCACCGTGTCACCCTAAAAGAAATCAGTTATTAGAAATTAGTTATTAAAACTTATGTTTAGAAATGTGTTGAAAAAATATTATTTCCATTAAACAGAAATTGGGGGAAAAATACAGTGGGGCTAATAATTCAGGAGGGCTTATAATTCTGACTTCAACTGTACGTATGACAAATATTGTTTTACAATGTTGATTTTGCCCATTCATGAGCAAGAAGTGTTTAATCACTAAAATACAATCAAATTTAGTATGATCATTTATACTTGAATACATTTGTTGTTTTGTAAACAGTTGCTGCTTTTGAGGAAACTGATATCTTTTAAGGACTCTTCTAAAAAAAAATATTATAAACATCTAAACAAACTAAAATCTTAATTTATTAGTGTTAAAAAAGAAGAAAATACTAATAATTAATTAATTAATAAATAAACAAAACAAGTAAATAGATAAAAAATTTAATGAAAATACATACATACTATGACATACCATCACTCAAATACTGGTTAATGATACAACAAAAAGGCTAGAATGTCAAACAGACAGGCAAAATGTCCAACTGGGAGATCTAAAATCAAAGACAAGGAGTCAGACTGTAGTGGAAGTTCAATCATACGTCTCATACAAGTAACAACTTATAACTACATGTAATAAGCTTTATTTACAGCCACCTAAGTAAATACATCCACGTTGGTAGCTTACATTTAACAAATTATGGTAAATTACTACTCTTAAATTTGCTTTTTTGTGTGATATAAATATATATTTTATACATATAAAATATATACAGCCGCTTGATTTCTATCATGGAAATAGAATCATGGATTTGGATTTTGGAACGAAACGTGAGATGAGTAAATCATGCTGTATTTTGAGTGAACTGTGTCATTCCTTCAGTCATGTACTTGGCATTTTGCGTGTTTTAAATAACAGCTTGTTTGCCAGATTGTATATAGATGCGTGCCTGTTATTTTGTGTAATTTTACAAAGTACACACAACACAACTCCTCCCATGCTCACACCTGTGTCTCAGGAATATCTATACCGCAGGCCAGTCTGATGTTTTCATTCCCTCTCATATATATTTCCCATGGATCTCAGTCTCTATCTCTCTTTTTTTACTACGTTCCCTCCTCTTCTCATCTCCGTTCCTTTCCTCCTCTTCTACCAGATGGCTGACCCATCTGCTCCTTCTCTCTCGCTATCCCTGCCTTTACCTCCATCTCCATCTCTCCTGATACCCCTTGGCTTTTGGAGTGTAGGTCCAAACCACACAGTTCATACATTTCATAAATGTCAAAGTCACACCAAATTAACCCCAAGGTTATACATAGACACACGGCCTCGAGGATGGGGAGCAAAAAAATGATAGAAGGAGAGCGTAATCTATGTTTCCAATCTTTTTAGCTTTATCTCAAGCGTCTCTCGTGCTGGGTAATGCTGCATATCTCAAGCGGCGTGTTCGGTTATAAGCTGATCTGATCAGAGTGAGGTTCTTCCATCTCTGCCAGAATGTCTCTCGCTCCCACCATATGCAACTTTGGCCTTCATAATCTGTTTGTGCAAGCAGGATTTTAGAGTATCCAATTCAGTTTTTCCAGACACAGAAAGCTTGTGTATGTTAAAAATGTGTCTACCGATATGCCTATGGAAAAAATCAACACAGGTTCATTGTGGATACGTACCCCTGTATACATTTCTGGAGAGCACGAATTATGAAGCCAGAGCTACGTATGGCTGCATTTTGTCTTTAAAATTAACGCTACGGTGTGGTATGATGCTGCCGGCGGCTTATGTTTCTTTTCACGCTACCAGCTGACCACTTACCTCCGTATGGATGGCTTTTCCGCTGTTACCAGTTTGTCCAGTAGCTCGCCATGTACGTCGGCAGACTTGAGATACAGAGAGGAGTTAATTGTGATGATGGGGTTCGAGTCTGGTGAAGAATGGTTCCAGAAAGCAGGTAAAATAAAAGGCAAAAAATACAATAAACAAGTAAATAACAGGTTACGACTGTGGTAAGCTCTGAAAACATGGTAAAAATCAGGTGGCCGTGAGGGCTTTGCTTTTTCTGGATTGCTTTTGAAAACACTGTCGATTGGGTTTAGGGAAGGGGGTGATCAGGTCAGTCGGTGCTTTTAAAAACACTATTGGTTGGGTTTAGGGAAAGAGGAGGGTGGGTCAGTCAGTCAGTCGACAGCAGCCTCTGGTGGATTTTCGCAAGTAAAGCAGGTGGCACTCGCGAAAGAAATTTGAGATCTGAAAAAGCATACACAGCGGTCTCTGGTGGATTTGCGAAAACAAAAACTGCAAAAAAACATACCTACTGGGACATATTTCGCGATCTCCCGATATGTGTATAGGGTTTCATAATAAGTATGAGCCTGGGTTGAAAAAACGGTCACACTTCACAATAAGGTTAATCTTAGTTTATGTATTTACTAGCAAAAACAGTATATTTATTACTGTATTCAGTAATCTTTGTTAACGTCAATGAAAATAAAATTGTTCGTTGTTAGTTCATGTTAACTCAGAGTGCGTTAGCTAATGTTAACAAGCATAAATTTGGATTTTAATAACACATGAATTAATACTGAACTATAATTAATAAATGCTGTACTAGTATTGTTCATGCTTTGTTCATGTTAGTAAATACATTAGTTAACTAACATTAACTAATGAAACCTTAGTGTAAAGTGAGACAGAAAAAACTTGACTTCGAGTGTTTACATGTTTTTCAGTCAAAAACTTAGGAATAGTCAATGTGTTTTGCATGTTCATTTACACAAAAATGGTGTGTAAACACCCAAAAATGAAAGTCTTTGAAAATATGATGTTATGCATGTGAATGTTGTATGTTTAGGGGAGTGTATGTAACACAAAAATAATGGCCTATACAGTATGTAATACAGCGTTTTTGACCTAAAACTTACATGAAACTTGTATAACATGCAACGGAAAACTTTTTCATTTTTGGCATCGTTGTAATGTAAGTGTACTAGGACTGCACAATATATCGTTTTAGCATCGATATCACAATCTGCACATCCACAATAGTCAGAATCTGCAATGTTCAGTTATGATTATAGTTAACCAGGAGAAACCATTTAGGATACATGTGAATTGTGTAGTTAATGCCAATATAGGCTCTTTCTGAAAACGTACCCCTATATACATTTCTGGAGATCACGCATTATGTAGCCAGAAGTACATATTCCTGCATTTTGTCTTTAAAACGAATGCCACCGGGCAGTATGACACCGATCCTTTTCGCGCTTACGAGCTGACCGCTTACCTCAGTGTGGACGGCTTTCCTGCTGTTACCAGTTTGTCCAGTTAGCTCGCCATGTATGTCGGCAGGCTTGAGACGCAGAGAGCAGTTGACTATGACAATGGGGTTCGACTCTGGCAAAGAACAATTTCAGAAAGTGGGTATGACAGAAACAAAAGCCAAAAAATAAATAAAAATAAAAAAAATAAATATCAGGGTGAGAATGTGGTAAAAACTGAAAACATGGTACAAATCAGGTGAGAGCTTTTCTTTTTCTGGATTGCTTTTTTAAAACTGTCTGTTGGGTTTAGGGAAGTGGATGGGCAAGGCAATCGGTGCTTTTGAAAACACTATTGGTTGGGTTTATGGAAGGAGGAGGGTGGGTCAGTCAGTCAGTCAGTGAATCAGTCAGTCGACAGCGGCTTCTGGTGGATTTACGCGAGAACGCAAGAAAAAATTTTAATCTGAAGAAGTGTACACAGCAGCCTCTGGTGGACTCCAATAAAACGAACATCCTGGGACGTATTTGGCGCTCTCCAGAAATGTATACAGAGGTACGTTTTCAGTATGAGCCTGTTTCAACCTAACTAAGCCATTAATAACTGAATGGGAGGGTAACCAGTGAATAAAGACATACATTTCTGTGTGTTCCTCACTATCATTTGACTTTAGGTGACTTTGAATATAGTGCATGTAGTCAAATGGACCCCTTTTATAATGCTTTTCACTCCTTTTTAAAGCTTTGGGGGCCTCAGTGCCCATGAGGACTAATTGCATGGGGGAAAAGTAGACCTCCTGCATTCATCAGTTCAGTGTTTGATGGAAAAAGAAAGTCATACAGGTTTGGAATGACATGAGGTTAATTATTTTTAGGTGAACAAGTCCCATAATTATTTCCCGGAGGTCCACTTATCATTTAAGTGTAAAGTTTTTTGTGTGTGTGCTATAAAGAACCATAATTTAGTCTTTCAGTGACATTTTCCACCCTGTACTTGCAAATGCCTGCTTTATGATGTTATAGTTTCAAAAGAAAATTCCTCTGAAATTATTAGTTAAATACTAGATGATGATCTTGGATATTATTTAAAGAGTCAGTTAAATGGACAACATCACAAACGCAACATACCATACAAATAATACTGAATTATATGCAGTGTTGTGCAAGTTACTTCCAAACTGTAATACATTACAGATTACTTGTTACTGTTATTTAAAAGTAATGCCTTACATTACAATATTACTGTCTCAAAATTGTAATATGTTACATTACTCATATTACTTTTTAGTTACTTTCACCAAAATAACTACAGAATTAGAACTTAAGATTCTAAAACGATCAAATGTACTGCAGAGCATCCAGTAGAAAGCGATATGATGTAGCAGAATGACTGTGACCTATCCAGGCAACTAACAATATAGTATATAATTGGCAACGTTAAAACTTAAGACAATGCAAGAAAGAATGACAGTCAGATTCACAAATGATCTGTTAAAAGTATGGTAGAGGTAAAGTGGTTATCTGGCAATATCTGTGAATAGCTTGACTATATTCATATCAGACACAACAGGCCTCTATGTAAACTCCAATGCCATGAAAAAATGTTGTTGCCATTATTGTATTCACTTTAAATTCAAGTGGCTCACAACACAAAACTGTCATGCACAAAGTGAGCATGATGAACATAGCTTTCTCAATATAATGCTCATGCACGGATTTCCTCTGTTTGTGGACAAAACTGCTTGCAAGCTCTCAATATACGCTGCTCGCGTGCAAATTTTCTAACGTTCTCTCAAATATGCACTGCTCACACACAAATGTTCTTGCGCGCTCTCAGTACACTCGCTCAATGAGATTATATGCAGACTCACAATTGTGTCTAGTTTCCTCTTCCTTTTGTGCTTTTTGATATGATTTATATTGGTGCACTATTTATTAACAATAACCAAAATGCTAAAATAGACTTATAATTTTTAATCTAATAAACCATAACATTTTTGGCTGTGTATGATATTTATATGTAATACTATAGTTGCTATGGTAACACAACAAGTGTAATATAAACAAATGACCCAGTGCTGTAGTTTTTGTTTTTTACAATATAGGGTATATTATACTACAATTCACCACATTTTACTGTAAAACTACACTTTGTAGTTAATTACATTCAGAGTTCACTATTCTTAATACTACAGTATGCTGAAGCATTCATTAACAAGTTGTAAATAATACTAGCCTAAAACATATGCAGTATACCTACCTAACACTCAAAAACACTAGTATTATAAAATTTACCTGTAGAAAATACCTGTAGGTAAATAGTGCAGCAATATATAAACCATATCAACATTCTTGAGATAACAATTTGACAGGAGGATCTCTGGAGAGCAAAAGCACGAAAAGAGCAGGAAACAAGGCAGAAACTGTGAGTCTGCATCATCTGACGGAGCGAGAGCAGATCATTCACACGTGAGCAGCCAGTGTTTTGAGTGCACGCGAAGAGTTTTGTCCACGGACAGAGGAAACTGGCGCATTCGCTCGCTCGTCTTACATAATTGCGCTCTCGACTTGTAAAACTGCGCTTACGATATTTGTCAGTGAAACAACGCCATGCACGTACGTCCATCTCGCGAATGTAATTCTGCCATTTTCATCTATTTGCCGCTTTTCCGCTGCGCGTTAGGGCTTAACGTTACTGCGAACCGGGCTGAGCCAATAGCCCCGGACCTCAAGCTCAGAGGCTGAAATCATGCCGCGTTCAAAGTAAAAAGTTCCAATAGCCAGAGGGAGATTAATTAAAGACAACACACACGTATATTCACTCACCACGAACAGGAAATAGAACTGCGGTATTTATTTGTTAATGTCTTGCCGGCGAAAATTTTGTTGTAACGCACGTGTTACTGAACATGTACCGAGTAAAATATTACTGAAAATGAATTAGTAATGCCTTACACTACTGCGTTACTTGAAAATGTAATACGTTACTGTAATACATTACTTTTGTAACGCATTACTCCCAACACTGATTATATGGCGTCTTAGTTTCATTTGAATGCAGGATTTTAACTGATATGTACGAAAAAACTTGATGGTCTCTTTTAGAAACTTATTGATGTGCATTTTTTATTGATCTGGCCAGAAAAGATGCATTACACTTTCCACATAGTATTAACGTCTTCAATTGCTTCAAAAAAAAAATGTGTGTTCAGATTTTGTTGAGACAATACTTATACTGTACAATACAATACTCAAAGCAGTACTTTCTGTATTGTTTTGTCACATTTGGGACCGTAGCCAGCCTAGTGAAAGGGGTGGTTCTTTTATTCTCAAAAAGTGGACTTTTAGCAGTTATTCGACTCATTTTATATTTAATTATATATGTATTTAATTTAAATACTGCAATTTTGTGACATTTTAAGCACATTTTCACGATTTTTTTTAGCTTTTCTTGTAAAAAAGAACATTTGAAAATTTATAGATTACAACAATAGCCTAATAAGTATTAATATGGGTGGCTTTGGTGCTTGACAACTTTTAATTGCTCATTTTTATTTCAAGAATAAGGTCCAAGATTTAAAATAAAAGTTACTTGTAAAATGTTTTCTCTATAACAACAATACAGTGAAAGTTGACTTTACTTGCATCAGATTCCGTTTGGTCTTAAAGCCTTTTTCGATGGGTTATTTTGATAACTTATGATGGCATAACAGTAATAGGACAACTGAGCTCATGTATGGGACAAATACTGGACCTTTGTCAGTGGTAGAGTGGGTCTTTCGAACCACCTGAATCCCCCACCCCCCAGCAACGAGCCTGTACTATTGAATAAATAATCCAATAGCTGGGTTTCCATCTTAATGTGAAGCGTATCTTTTCAAAGTCCCAAACACGAAATAAGTGCATTTCCATCAAGTTGTTAAAGTGGCCAACTGTAGTATTGGTAACCTAGTAACCAACAGTAAACAGAGTGAGCATAATGGAAACAGATGATTAGTCATTTGGGTTCAATACGTCAGAGTTTATTTAGGAAATGCATTTCCATCTACCCTTGAAGGGGTTTGAAAGGAAGGGGTTTTTATTTGTTTCATCACTCATTTCTCATGCGATACTTCAAAATATGCATCAACACAGAGGGATGGAAACCCAGCTAATGTTTCACAGCTTAAAATGAGTGAGCAGAAAACAAGTGAATGAAAAGGCTGTGGATGCCAACTGCAGTTTTAGTTGTGATTTGTGTGTTTTGTGGAGTGTAAATACCTTGTTTTTGTGCACTTTTCACAGCACATCCCATAATAATCACATGTTAGGGCCGTAGGTGGTGAGTAGATGGTTTCACACAAAGCTCAGTCTAATGCAATCTGATTGACATAAATGCATATACTGCAGGACAAACAAAAAAAGTTTACAAAGAACATTTTTTAGAAAGAAAAGTTTTACAAAAAAAAAAACAGCATAGAGATCTGCTTTGAAAAAGTTGCCTCTTCAAACACATATCACCATCAGCAGCCACAATTCTGCAAAACTGCGTTGAATATGCAATAGATAAGTGAGCACTGTTGAGGCCAGAAGTTCCCTATGGCCTGCCCCCATCTTTCCAATTGCTTAGTGCTGATGCATTCATCCATCTAAAATCAGACAGCTCAGAGCAAGCAGTTTTTGCAGTTTAGTTTCAATAAATCAAATTCAATATCGGATGCTCTGAGTCTCAACAATTGAAATTGTGATAGTGTGACAGTGTGTTTCACAGCACACAAAGCTCTTTTATATTAAAGATCAAAGAAAAATGAATGATCGTTGTGATGTGACCGCTTTAAAGGTCAGTATACTGGCGAACGGCAAACCATGGAATTTCTGGCCACATAAATTCCAAGAAAACATACAGTGCTCAACATATACGAGTACGCCCCTCACAAATCTCTTATTTAGATGAATATTTTCTCCAAGCTTTACAAAATTATATTTGTGCATATACATTAGTACTGAAGCCAAATCTGGAGCTAATCTAACAAAATTTCTTATGATAACAGTCCAAAATTAATACACCCAAATTTATATGTTAGGAAAATATTAAACAAAAAGATTTAAAGGTGTAAAATTCAAGAGAAATCAAAAACTTCTCAAATTTTGTTGAAATTTTGTAGGTTTTTTCCAATTTATCATATCAATTTAAATGTATTATCTTTCTATTTCTAAAGATGCTCGGTGACTAAAATACTATTTATATATTTATATCCGTTTAAAAAAATTCAGAAAAATCATTTACTCTCCCTTTACTTGTCACAAATCTGTTTGAGTTTCAATCTTCTGTTGAGCACAAAAGAAGATATTTTAAAAAACATTGGAAACTGTTAACCATTGACCTCCATAGTATTTGTTTTTCAATGGTTTGTAACATTCTTCAGAATATCTTCTTTTGTATTCAACAGAAAAAGGGATTCATAACCACTTGAGGTAAATAGTGAATACATTTTGATTTTGAAGTATATTATCCCTTTAAGTTTGCAAATGATTTTAAATAGGTTTTGAGGGTGCTTGTATTTGTAACTGAATAATTTAAATAACTACACAAGTAGGAATAAAGCATGTCAACTGAACAAAATACAGAAAATGTATCGCTCACTTAACTTTATTTCAGAGTTTCCCAGTAGTGGTTCAGGTGCAGTTCAGGAAACTCTTATTTACAATAATTGTATAATACATTTGCATGAGTCTTCAAGTCTTGTCAGTTTAAAATCCTAATATTCATTCATTTTCCTTCGTCATAGTCCCTTTATTCATCAGGGTTCGCCACAGCAAAATGAACCGCTAACTTATCCAGCATATGCTTTACGCAACAGATGCCCTTCCAGCCACAACCAATCACTGGGAAACATCCATACACACTTGCATCAAACACACTCATACACTACGGCCAATTTAGCTTATTCAATTCACCTATAGCGCATGTCTTTGGACTGTGGGGAAAACTGGAGCACCCGGAGAAACACCAACTGACCCAGCCGGGGCTCAAACCAGCGACCTTCTTGCTGTGATGCGACAGTGCCAATCACTGAGCCACCACTTCTGATATACAGACATAATAAAGTGTTTTATATCTGTGCAACAGCATCTATCAGACATTGCAACAACAAACACTAATGAAAATAAACCATGTCTTGTTCCCTTTGGCAGGAATGATTAAATTCAGGTCAACAATGTAGACATTTAAAGGATTTCAGAACTGACATAGACTGACATAAAGAACAACTCCATAAATGATCCTTTGTATTTTGCAGATATTTTGTTTAAACAGCAATGTTGTAGATGCTAAAATGAGAACTTAAAGAAGTTAAAGGGATAGTTCAGCCCAAAATTCTAATCTTAATGTTTTCTCACCCTCAACAGTTTCCAAAGCTAAGCAAGAGTCTTTTTTCTGTTGAACACAAAAGAAGATATTTTGAAGAATGTTAGCAACATTTACCCATACAAAAAAAAAATAAAAAATACTATGGAAGTCAGTGGTTACAAGTTTCCAAGATTTTTAAAAATAACTTCTTGTGTGACAAAGTGAAAGGTGAGTAAACTTCAGAACTTCAGTTTAAAGAGCATAATTTTATTTTCAGATTAAAAATTATAAACATATTCATACATTCCAGAATAACGAAAGGTCACCTAAAGTAGACCAGGCATCAAAAAGACTCAGCGCATGACAAATATGCGTCATAAGTCATATGTCGGAACAATTAGCCACTTCCAGGTCAATTTAACCCATTTACACCAACAGTGATAATGGAACTCGATGGACAGTGACAACATCTATACCCTGGAGGCTCAATTTCCCAGTCATTCGGCAGCTCTTCCATGGATTCGGAGACACCTGCGCACCGCCTTGCAGCCTCTCCACTATCTGCCTCTGCTGATGAGCGCTGCTCCAGCTGTCTCCAGCATATTGGGGGAGGAGGAGGATGAGGAGCATGATGAAGCACGGGACGTCTGCCCCTTCATCTCATTTCCCACGCTGACGCATCAGTTAGGCATCCGGAGGCATTCAGCTCGAGGCTTGGTATCCAGCCCAGGCCTTATGGTGTTCCTGCGAGCTCCCAGCGCAGCACAGATTTGCCAATTAATAAGATGAAAGCCAAATCTACACGGGCACGATCACAGCAAAGAATTACCGAAGTCAGGTGATCCAAACAAACAAACCGTCGAGATCAGAAACGGAGCAGACGTCGATGTGCGGCAGGTCGTGTTCGGCGGAGAGCGATTGTGCACGTCTTGAGCAGACACGGGGACTTAGTAAAACTAATTAAAGCTGCAAATGGGAATGAAGACAGAAGCGGCAAGGGTGAAGAGAAGTGGTAAACAGCAGATTAGGAGTCATTTTGTCTTTATTAAACCTTGTCTCTCAGAAAAGGGCATTTTAGGCAGCACATACACACAGTGATAATGCGCACGCTGGTGTAACAACACAATTAATTACGGCACAGATGCACTACCAGACACTTAATATCTACTAATAAGGTAAATAAATCTGAGAGCTGAAGGAAGAATCCCTGTACGGTGGTTTTTTTGCAAGTACCCATGGGGTGCAACGGTCTGGATCTTTTCCTAAGCTTTCAAAGGCGCACACGTCCAGGATGCTACAAGTAATAATAAACCTGTCCTTGATTTACTGGATCAGATGAGCCAGCATTGGCTGAAATAAATCCTCTCAAGGTAAGGCTGGATCAGCTACTTGATTGGAGGATTCTGATTTAAGTACTCGAATGGGGGAAAGACAAAGACATCTTGATTTTTTGTTTTTTTTCTTATAGTTAAGGACAAAATGTTTTTGCTGATTTGCTGAAAACAAATTGAGTGCTGCAGTCGTGACGTCAAAACATGAAAGATTTGCAAACCAGGCTCAACGTAAACCCTATATACATATTTGGAGAGTGCCAAATACATCCCAGAAGGTACATTTTTTGCAGTTCTTGTTTTCACAAATCCCCCAGAGGCAGCTGTGTACACTTTTTGAGATCTCAAATTTTGCGAGTGCCATTCGCGCCTGCTGTTCTCGTGTAAATCCACCAGAGGCCGCTGTCGACTGACTAACCGATCTACTGACCCACCCTCCTCCTTCCCTAAACCCAGCCAATAGTGTTTTCAAAAGCACAGATTGACTCGCCCACCCACTGTCCTAAACCAAACCGACAGTTTTGAAAAGAAATCCAGGAAAAAAGAAAAGCCTTCACCTGATTTTTACCACATTTTCAGATTTTACCACATTCTCACCCTGTTATTTACTTGTTTATTTTATTTTTTGGCTTCTGTTTTTGCTTTCTGGAATCGTTCTTTGCCAGACTCGAACCCCATTGTCATGATCAACTCCTCTTTGCGTCTCAAGTCAGCCAACATACATGGCGAGCTACTGGAAAAACTTGTAACAGCAGGAAAGCCGTCCGTAGAGATAAGTGGTCAGCTGGTGGTAAGCGCGAAAAGGAATAGTGTCATACCGCCCCGTAGTGTTCATTTTAAAGACGAAATGCAGCCATACGCACTCCTGGCTACATAATTCACAATCTCCATTAATGTATATAGGGCTACATTTTCAAAATAAGCCTATGTTGCAGACTAATCAATGATTTCTCCAATGAATTTTAACTGCACATTTTCACATTTGTCTAAGTACTAAAAATGCAACAAAACTACTACAGAATTTAAGTTTTTGTTATGAGTGTGTGCAATTATCAAGTTATGTTTAGCACACATATGCTTGTCATGTGGTCCGCCATATGTTGTCCCAGAAGTAATTGGGATAAACAATACTGTCATTTTCAAAGGATAGTTCATGCAAAATGAAAAATCTGTCATTAATTACTCGCTCTTATGTTGTTCCAAACTTAAAAGACTTTCATTCAGCCTCAGAGCACAATTTAGGACTTTTAAATGAAATCTGAGAGGCTTCACTTTCACTTTGAAGGCCCAGAAAGGCAGTGAAAACATCATCGAAGTAACCCAGTGGTTAAACTTTAATTTGTAAGTAATAGGAGTGATTTTCTCCAAAAGCATGTTCACAAGAGCTTCTTCTTTCATCCAGGAGAGCTCTACGAATATCCCTTTAATAATATTTTATCTCACTGATTATATTATAATAATGTAATAGTGTTTTCATCATTTATTCTGTGTTAACAAATACTCGTCTGACTTAACAAATACTATACAGATAACATATCACAATGGATTATAGTATGTATAGGCTGACAAAAGGTTGCTGCTGCCTTAAATTGTTAAAAGTGTCATAACCTGGCTCATAGATTATGACAAAAAAAGGAAATAATGATAATTTAAACAAAAGATACAATTTATTTTACAAACCAAAACTATGAACCAACACAAATGCCAGGTGAAATATAATGATGGGACGAAGAAAAGGAGAAAAGCCAAAGTTTTTATAACAAGGAGAGACTCCGGGGCCCAGGTGTCCTCCACCCAAATTCAGACTGTAGCCCCACTCCACTGAAACACAAACATCAGCAGAAATAGGCAGGTAGGCCTACACTATGCAAGCTGTCACAAAAGTCATTTGTAACTTGCATTGACTTAAAACATCAAGTTATATCTTGTATTAGCCATGACATTCCATGTTTTTTTTGTGTGTGTTACTTTAACTTATTAAATTCAGTTATTGTTTCAACTTCATTTTATAAATTATAAGAGATATAACTTAATGTTTTAAGCCACTTTAACGCAGGCTTATTCTGAAAACGTACCACTATATACATTTCTGGAGAACATCAAATACGTCCCAGGAGATCCTTTTTTTTTTTTTGTAGTTTTTGTTTTCGCGAATCCACCAGAGGCCGCTGTGTATGTTCTTTGTACATGGCGAGCTACTGGACAAACTGATAACAGCGGGAAAGCCATCTATACAGAGGTAAGCCGTCAGCTGGTAAGCACGAAAAGGAACAACATCATACCACCACCCCTCGTAGCATTCATTTTAAATATGAAATGCAGCCATACGTACTTCCAGCTACATAATTTGCAATCTCCAGAAATGTATATAGGGAGATGTTTTCAGAATGAGTATCTTGCTTGAACGTATTATAAGTTGAAATTACTTACAAAATTAATTTGACTGAATTTGAACTTAAAGATTTTAGGCAGCCAGTACATGTTGTACAGTGTAAGCAACACTATCTCAAGGCAATTCAAAACTTTATGATTTAGTGGCTAATTCGTATGAATTTTTATGATCTCATTCATGCAATTCAATACGATTTGCTCACTCCCCAATGTTGGGTTTAGGGGTGGAGTTTATTTTCGTCATGAGATCAGGCTGGTGTAACATCATAATCAGTGAGCTTTTAACTGAAGTAAAAAAAAATTCTAGAGATTTTCTCATTCATAGTATTTTAAAACAATCTATGTGACATCTAAATTCTACAACTTTTATTGCCTTTAAAAATATTTTGACACACATTGTAGTCTACTATTACATGTGCATAATTGAATGCCCCAGCATTCAAATGTGCTATTGGTATTAAAAATTACTTTGACACTTTTAGTGCGACTAATGTTAACAGAACATGTTTTGAGAGGAAGGGAAAATTGTGGGCAATGTGATATCTGTGACATCAATTTTTTCTTTTCTTCACATTTTGTACTCATTTTGGTGGAAAATCTGAGAAGTAGATTTAAACAGTAAAAACGAACTGTGATAATTGAGCTGCAAGTACCTTAAACATAATCAAATTAGCTTAAAATTTGATAAACAAAAAGAACAAGTGAGGGAGAGGTGACATGCAGAACCGAAGATAGAAAACACTTGCTTTTTTTTTTTTTTTACAATTTGTTCTTTGCTGCAGTGGAATACATTTTGAGCATGGCTTAAATGTCCAGATATTTTTTGGGGACACTGCATAATAGTCTTTGCCAGAGGCATTTTCTCTAAAGAGGCTAGAGAGACAAGAACAAATCTGGATGAGAACATAATGGACTCTGCAGAAATAAAACAAAATGCATATTAAAAAACATGAGTTGAACTGGTGCATACAGCAACTGTCCAGCAGTCTCTGCAACACTGACACGACTTTCACATTGACATAGCGTGTCTTAAATGACAACATGCGAGTTAAAAGTTAAGTGAGAAAGAGAAAGTGTCTCACTTACGCTTTGATTGGCCTTTTACCCTGTCATTGTGATAATGTGTCTGTGTTCTCTTCATCACTGATTGGCTTATTATTCTGTCACTGCAGAAAAGGCCACATTCATGTTGACAATCAGTCTAAATTCAGCCAGAAAAGGCCCTTTTGAAAAAACAAAATGGCACAACAACAGCTGTCACTATGCTATACATTAACCCTTGTATTAACCCCAAGTAGTGCATTTTTGAGTAACACTTTACAATAACAGCACATGATTAATGATGTGTTCATATGTAAACTATTACTTTATTATGAACTAATGATGAGTTAATGCATGTGCTATTCATAAACGAATCTTTAACTACAACATGAGTTGCATGAGTTCATTTGTGAACAATGGCTACCTTAATTACATGTTAGCACATGGTTGTTTGTTAATAAATGTATTAATTAGTTCATGATTAATTTATCCATCATGAACTGTCGACATGTTAATGTATAATTATATCATGACTTTATTTGGAGGGTACATCATTAACCCATTCTTAACTACTCATGAACACTTTATGTACGTCCGTCTAGACCAGGGATGTCAAAGTCTATTCCTGGAGGGCCGGAACCCTGCAGAGTTTAGTTCCAGCCCTGCTTCAACACACCTATCTGTAGGTATCAAACAAGCCTAAAGCACTCAATTAGTTTGATCAGGTGTGTTTAATTGGGGTTGGAACTAAACTGTGCAGAGCTCTGGCCCTTCAGGAACTGGCTTTGACACATGTGGCCTAGACCATTTACACTCAACAATAATATAAATTTTTTGTCAACATCAACAGTTGAAACACAGTTCATGAGTAGTTAAGAATGGGTTAATGGTGATGTGCCCATCCAAGTAAAGTCATGACATACCTATACATTAACAGCTCATGAGTTCATGTTGGTGACATTTAGCTTAAACTTAAATGTTAATTAATACATTAATTAACAGCATGTACTAACAATTAATTAAGATTATTCAAACATAAACTCTTGTGTCTCATCTTGTAGTTAAAGTTAGTTCATGATTAGTGTGCGCCTTAACTCATCATTAACTCAAAATAAAGTAATGTTTACATATTAACACATCAATATTAATGTACTGTTATTGTAAAGTGTGTGTGTGTATATATATATATATGATCAATGAAATTGCCTTTTTTTTTCGTTGGATGAAACTCAAAAACCCCAAGTAACACTGCAAGGTTTTTCCAATGAGTATTTCAATGAGTGGCCTATAAATGGTTAAAGTGTATTTATTAGTTCCTAAGTGATGTATGTATATATATATATATATATTACTACCAAGGACAGCTGTGGTAGCATTTGTCTGAGAAATTAGACTTTGTAAGAAAATGGACTAATTTAAGTACAGAGCTCGCTCATTCATATTAAAGGATTTGAAAAGATGATTTGAAAGTGAGACTGTTTTTAATTTCTCGCAACTGCATGTTTGCAATTAGCATGACACCCTGCAAGGTTTTAAATTGACTTGTCTGCAACATCTTAAATAAAAATACAATTTAAGATACCTCCAAAATGTGGAATAAAATGCATTTTTACTCCACACAGCCATATCACCCTGCAGCCCAAGACTGGTTGCTCACTGAAGCTAAGCAGACCTGAGCATGGTTAGTACCTTGATAGAGGAACAGAAGTGAAAACTGTTGGAAGTTGTGTTAGTAAAGCCCCCTGCCCATCCTGAGGTGTGCATCCTAATGCCCCAGTATAGCCATGTAATGTAATGTAAAATATAAGGTGTGTATTTATATAGCGCATTTATTGTGTATGGCCATACACCCAAAGCACTTCACAATCACAAGGGGGGTCTCTCCACACCACCACTAGTGTGAAGCATCCACTTGGATGATGCCTCACGACAACGGCGCCAGTGCGCTCACCACACACCAGCTATAGGTGGAGTGGAGAGACAGTAATACAGCTAATTTGGTCGGATGGATTGGTAGGTTACACCCCTACTCTTTACGAGAAGTGCCATGGAATTTTTAGTTACCACAGAGAGTCAGGACCTTGGTTTAACGTCTCATCTGAAAGACGGCGCCCACTGACAGTATAGTGTCCCCTTCACTTTTACTGGGGCAGTAGGACTCACGCAGACTACAGGTTGAGCGCCCCCTGCTGGCCTCACTAACACCACTTCCAACAGCAACCTAGTTTTCCCATGTGGTCTCCCATCCATATGACCAGTTTGTGTGTGGTGAAGCAGTGGCATTTTTGGCTGGTATCAGTCTTCTATTGGTCACATGCTCTCATGTAATGTAAAACTGAGTTTTGGAGTTCATGAAACTCATGAAATGTGCTTTGCACAAGCTTGCATGCTTGGTCCCTGACATTGGTATGAATGGCAGTCTGTGGAGCGAAAAGCATGATGTAACTGCACCTTAACATGTACATTCTTAAAAATATATATTTCAAAGTTTCAGTGCACAACAAACCCTGGCAGCATCCGAGAGCTTTAAAATGCAGCCTTAGGAGGTAGCATTCCAAGGCAGGAAGGCATCAAGGCACGTCCAGATGGAAATTTTGCTTCACTTCCTGTCTCTGGAGGTACTTTTATGTGATTGAATTTCGAAAGGAGCACAGATGTGTCCTTTGCTGCCTTCGATATCCCACAATCCTGTGCATTCAATTTCTGACAGTTGAGCTAAAAAAATAAACATGGAATATTGAAGCACTGCTTTGGTGTCAATTTGTTTGTAAATGTATGTTTTTACCAGCATTTTCCAATTTTAATGCTATTTCTAGCAAGAAGTTAGTATTTTAGTAAGTAAATATTCCATTATTTATCACAAATGTAATTATAAAGTAAACACAAAACAAAAGTATCCATCTGCAGCTCCTCTGTGGGACTCAACACCTGTTAAACCTTTGTGCCACCAGCCTTGCTCTTCTCTCATGGCCCCACCAACATTCATTACAGTTGCAAAGTTGACTAATCCATGTCATCGCGACATTAGTGACAGTTTTTGAGAGTTGCGGGTCAGGGTTCAGGTTAGGGTATGGCGAAGGGTATGTGACACTGTTCCATGCACGTACACTTGACGCATAAGTATAAATTGGCCTCACGCTTTCAGTTACTGCCTTCATATTGCTTCTGTTTCAGGTCTTTTGTACAGTATATGGTTTGTAAATGTGCAACAGTTTTACTCAAGAAAAAAAGTTGGTTCTTGTTTATAGTATTTATTTGTTTAGTATGAATGTAATCAACATAATCAAAGATTATACATTTACCATGTTGTCATCAACACATTCACAAACCCTCTCCTGTGGCTTCATATGATTTTTAAAGTATCCCTCACACACACAATTAAAAATCTTGCTGGAATTAGTAGATCATCAAGGTAGTTTTTGACAAATCCTTTATGGATTCTGATAATTTAGACATTCACTCTTGAAAGTAGAGGTTCCATCACGGTGGTTTTGCAACGATATCATAAAAGAACTATTTTTGGTTCCGTAAAAAGACTTTCAGGCAGCGCTGTGGCTCAGTATTTAGCACTATCGCCTCACAGCAAGAAGGTCACTGGTTCGAGTCCTGGCTGGGCCAATTGGCATTTATTTGTGGAGTTTGCATGTTCTCTCCATGTTCGTGTGGGTTTCCTCCAGGTGCTCCAGTTTCACAGTACAAAGACATGCGGTGTAAGTGAATTGGATTAACTAAATTGACTGTAGCGCATGGGTGTCTGTGAATGTGAGAGTGTATGGGTGTTTCCCAGTACTGGGTTCTGGCTGGAAATACTATGCCGAAATATTTGGTGGTTCATTCTGCTATGGCGACCCCTGATATATAAGAAACTAAGCCGAAGGAAAATGAATGAATGAAATAGACTTTCAGTAAATTATTATAGAAATAACCAGTTGCGTTAATAATCCAGTTGCAGTTATTTTTTGGTGTTTATCTTCAGGAAATCACTGAAGGCAAATATCATGTTATCATAATGATATAATGTGACAATAAGATCGTAACTGTACTGTGCATTTACACCATGGCCATATTCATCTATGTAAATACCGGAAAACTACATTAACATTATACCAGACGCTGTAAAAGGTCATTCCCAGCCACTAGACATTGCTGACAGGGTAATCGAGTGTCATCAAGTGTCAGATGTGAAAGTATGTTGTGGGACTGCTATACAGGAGTCATTATTATGGATTATAGATAGCAAAATTTAGCAGGTTTTATTTTAGCATTATTTTTAAAGCATGACGGTAAAACATGAATGCCGTTATGAATGTATTAAAACGTATGTTTGTTTGTTGTAAAAATTCGTAATAATGACAAAAAATACCAATTTGTGCATCTCTTGGCTTTCGTGTGCAGCTATGCAGCCACTGTAGATGGTATATTCTAGGAAATTTTTGTACCCCTTGGTTTCGAGTGTGGTCCTGAATAATCTTTGCTTCAAGGGCTATCTAGCCCTTCCCCTTAGCCCTACGCCTTTAAGCTAAAGAGAATTAGAGTAAGGAGAAGGGCTAAGGGGGAGAATTGTGATTGGGCCTTATTCACATACTACAGCAGAGAAGTATGCTATTTCAGATGCAGCCTTTGTGTTACATTATCTGTTATATCAGGTGAGAAGGAAAAATCATTCATCTGATCAACATTAAACAGCACAAAGAGCTGTTTTGTACAGCTGAAAATCAATGGAAGTATATGAGAATGGAAGCATCTCAAACATTTTGTTACAATCCCATTGACTGCACTTGCCAGAAAAATAAAGTGGATAACATTTAGTTTAATGCTATTTTAAATGTGCAGTCTGTTAGAATGTATCCCTCTGACCTATGTATAAACCTATATCAGTCATCATAGTCACATCGGGGCTACCCATAATGGAGCAGCAAAAGTCTAAATGCAAAGATACTTCTGAAGTCAAAAGTGAAAACTCTGCTTCACTCAGTGAAGAACATGATGAATAGATTAGTCAATCACATTTCAGCTACAAGAATAAATGACACCACACTGAAATCGTATATGTAGTGTGAAAAATACCAGAGCTAAGTTGCATAGATGTAGGTCAAAATCCTTTAAGTGGCTCCATTAAGAATTTTAAATCGCTTTCAAGGTGACTTGAATGTGCAGAACCGACCCTAAAACGGCATCGCCATGGCAACTGAATTCTTTCCAACACAATGCAAAAGGGGAAAGCGAAGGCCAAAGGTTATCGTAAAGTACCAAGTGTCTGACTCAAAACATCACATCAAGGTCAAACGCCAACTCTTAGTAAAGCACTAGACACCCTATAGGTCACAGAATCAAAGTGTATCTTTAGCTAAGAGCGCGTGTAGGTGTGTGTATATAAGCAAATTTGTGGACCGAGGCATCACCGTGTGCCCTTGAACAGACAAACAGTCCATGAGCAGACTGCAGAAAAAGGCCTTGGAGAGGCACTAGGGAAAGAACACCAGTGAACTGAATCATCACCATCACCATAATGAGAGGAGATCTGTCCTCTCTGAGAACGAGAGAGATCGTAAAATGAAAAAAAAAATGGGGTGGGTAGAAAAGCGAGAGCGTGATAAAGCAGAGATTCTAGGGAGAATAACCAAAAAGAGTCAAATACAGACAAACACCGGAGTAGATAGACAGGAAGGGAAGCAGAAGATAAGCACAGCATATGTAGTTATTCAGGGATACAGCTTCAGTGCTGACAAGCCGACATTATAGGCTAGATAGCAACTGGCGGGGTTTTAGCACAGCTGGATATTTGAGCCCGCTCTCGAAAGAAAGGCAAACCGAAAAAAAGTGCAGTCAGGTAAACAGAATGTGCAAAGGACAGTGACATGGGCTTTCAAGGTAAAGGACGAGCCAAAAATACGGCAGAAATTTGCATAACGCATTCCCGTACCTCAGTCTATTGTGTCCCATACAAAGTCGGTTCATTTCCATAACATGATCTATTCATTTCCACTGCAGCCGACACCGAATAAGAACGATAGGAATCTAATCTCGTCACCCGCGAACCGTCGACCTTGTCACTCTTTCCCAATCCTCCACCCATCCGACTACAACTTTCGCACAATCCACTACTAGATCCGTCAATTACACCCAATACTGTCTGGTGGCTGTCAATCACAGTCTTGACGTCCTGCCCACTAGATCATCCATCAGTGGTTGGCAGGTCGAACGCATCCCTTCTCATTACCCTCATGTCGCCGGCCAGGAGAATTACAAGTGCACTGACGGTGAAGAGTCCTGCAGCCGAGGGGAATGGCTTGAGTAACGAGCTGGAGGGCCTTAATTAAAGCTAGTCCTCCAGTGCCAGGAGGAGGGTTGAGGCATTGATTAGCCTGAACAGGAGCGCAGGGGGAGATGGCCAATGAGACGGGGTGCTCAGGGGAGATTAAGTAGGAAACTACAGGAAAGGAGAGGACTTCACGCCTCAGAGACTCGGGCCGTAGGTGAGCAGGAGAGGCTGCTTCTGCATATCTAACATCCCTGTCACAGCAGCCACAAAGATGTTAAACTATCCCAACTAACGCGAGTAAAAAGCACTCTGTGCAAATACACAGATGGGAATGATTGGCCAAGCGAATGGTGCTGCTGATGTAACGGATGCAGCTATGTTTGGAACTTTGGCTGTGACAAACTACAGTACTTAAAGTTGCAATGTATTGGATTATGTATTATGACGTGCAGCCAAGTGGAACGGATTATTTAAAAATGAAAAAAGCAGAGCAGGGACTTGATGCTACCTATAGAGACATGCAGAGACTTTCTAAGCGGCTGGGGTTATATCACAATATCACATATGTATATCTGTGTGGGTACATCTCTTGAAAAAAAATGAGACCAATTCTAAGTTTCTCTTAATGTACTAGATTTACTAGGTATGACATTTCAAATGCTAGGACAGTTAGTCAAAAGATGTTCCCACTGGTCTAGTGGGAGTCGTGGGACAATAGTAGGGGGCTGCTTGGTGATTTAAAAAAGTCAAATACATTTTAGTAAACTATTAGAATTACAATATTTTAACCATAACCCACAGAAGATTAAAAACAGTAGTTTTTAATAGTAAAAAACAACATGCAAATGAAAAGCCATCAGCTTTTAATTTTTTTTTATAGGATCAGTGTGTTAACATTAGATTTCCAACACAGCAATACCATCAGCTACAGCAGATTGATTTTATGGCACCAGGCTAAACTTTCGGACACCTTTATGGCAGTTAAATACATTAAAAATAAATACATGTGTGTGTATGGATGTTTCCCAGTGATGGGTTGCAGCTAGAAGGGCATCAACATATGCTGGATAAGTTGGCGGTTCATTTCGCTGTGGCGACCCCAGATTAATAAGGGACTAAGCCAAAAAGAAAATGAATGAATGACTATAAAAATGATATGGTTGTTAGACTGTTTTACTTTTTTGTGTTGTCAATATGCTCATGTTTAAATAGACCTATTGTTTATATAGTTTATATAGACCTATTGTTGTATGAGCAACGTTTGCATATTTGAAGAGTTTAGATGCAAAAACCTCTAAATGCCGTCCAAAATTTTCCTTTAAATTGAGCATTTTTATCAGGCTCCTGTGTGTATGTTAAGTAATATCACTTTAAGCATAAGTCCTTTATTCTGGCTGAGAAAAATGTTCATTTTTGATGGAAATCTCAGGCAGCACTTAGAGGTTTTTGCATACGAACTCTTTGGAAAAAGGAATATATTTTTTATTATTTTTGTCTCTTTTTCTTTTCATTAAACAATTATTTGTATCGTTCATTTAAAGGTCATATATTAACTGAAGATTTTCTCGAGTCTGATGTTTTGCATATTAATGAAGCATTTTTGCAGTAGATAAATGCTGGTCCAAAATTAAATTCAGCTCTGCAGTAACTTCCTGTCAGCAGAAAGGGGTTAAAACTGAACACAGAAAGTCTTATGCTTTTAATGTTGTGCAGAGAATTCATAGAAAAAGAGGACCTATGTCTGGGGTGTGGCCAATAAAGGACTGGAGAATGATTGACAAGTGACAAATTCCACCTGTTATAATCAGTAATAAAGTCAGGAAATGAAAGTTGTTGCGCACCTCCTTGATGTAACTTTTGCATTGCATTGAGGATAACAGAATTCTATTAATCGAATTATTCATTTGTATCCAATAAATGGTTACGATTTTTCACATTGAAGAAAACCCTCTCCTGACCTTTTTTATTGAACACGCATGGAATTGATTCAATATTCCAACAGAACTCTTCATTTATAACCACCTAAAAGGAATTTGGCGGTCACGAGTCACTAGCATTGTTATTTTAGGAGTCGCGGGTTGAAAAGTTTGGGAACCCCTGGTCTAGTGAAAGTGTCGTGAGCCTTGTCAAGTATGGTTTTACCCATACTTGAAATTGGTTCTCTACTTTTAACCCAATCAAAGTGCACACATACATTTTGAGTGAAAAGTGAAAGCAAACACACACACTTTGAACATACACCCAGAGCAGTGGGCCCACTGGGCAGCAATTAAGTGTTAGTTGCCTTGCTCAAGGGCACTTGAGCTGGGTGAATAGAGAAAATGAAAAGAGTGTGGTTTAATTTCTGCCATGCCCAGGAATCGAACCAGCAACCTTTAGGTTCAACTCACTAACCATTAGGCTACAACTGCCCCCATCCATTTATAATAGAGAACATTGTCAGTATTTAGTATTTAGATCAGTAACTATTCCATTAAATATTTTATCCTTACAGGACCAAGATCGGCAACGCAGTGGCGCAGTAGGTAGTGCTGTTGCCTCACAGCAAGAACGTCACTGGGTCGCAGGTTCAAACCTCGGCTGGGCTGGGTCAGTTGGCATTTCTGTGTGGAGTTTGCATTTTCTCCCTGCGTTCGCGTGGGTTTCCTCCGGGTGCTCTGGTTTCCCCCACAGTCCAAAGACATGCAGTACAGGTGAATTGGGTAAGCTAAATTGTCCATAGTGTATGAGTGTGAATGAGTGTGTGGAAGTTCCCAGAGATGGGTTGCTGCTGGAAGGGCATCCGCTGCGTAAAATCGTGCTGGATAAGTTGGCGGTTCATTCCGCTGTGGCGACCACGCAAGGGACAAAGCCGACAAGAAAATGAATGAATGAATGAAGGACCAAGATCAGATTTCGAAGTCGTGAATCAATAATTTCAGGTATTGCTAAGGACAGTAACTGTACGTTCACACTGAAAGCGGCGAGAGCGTCAAAGTAGCTGGAAGTCATTCATTTTCAATGGGAACCGGCGGCGATAAGCAGCGAGAAGCAGTACGGCGTGTCTTCTTGAGTTGAAATCAAGTCAACTTTATGGTAATGAGCTATGACGCAGTTCGGTTGCCCTTCCAGTTGCAACCCAACACTGGGAAACACCCACACACTCTTGCATACATACACATACACTATGCCCAATTTAGTTTATTCAATTAACCTATAGCGCATGTCTTTGGACTGTGGGGGAAACCAGAGCACCCAGAGAAAACTCACGCGAACACAGGGAGAACATGCAAACTCCACACAGAAACGAGGTTCAAACCAGCGACCTTCTTGCTGCGAGGCGATTGTGCTACCCACTACGCCACCATGAAGCCCATCTAAAATACATTAGATGAATAATTTGATTGTTTCATACACCAGCAACAATTCACCATTACTCAGTCATAAATGTTTGCTACTTTATTCTGTACCTGGGGTGCGTTTCCCAAACAACGACGTAACTCACGGCTGAACTATCATAGTACGATGCATTGTTTGGGAAAAGAACGATGTAGTGACGAGTGTTTTCCAAAACCCTTAGTTTCTCTGTCACAGATCCATGGTTTGAACCACGTTATTATAACGTAAAACGCCCATAATGATGCTCTAAACGGGGTGGAGTAACAACTTCTTTAGAGAAGAACCCCATCATTTCTTTGTGCAAATTATATTGTTACGCATTTAAAATAAAATCCAATATTAGTTTTGGTAAAAACATGCACTCGTTTTCCATATTAATTGAAATATATGTAAATGGCAGATATAGGGCCTGTGTTTGCTTTACTAATATTATTGAGAACATTACATATTCTATTCTAAAACATAAAATTACTTAAAATTACTAATAAGCTAACACGCATTCTAATATCATATATAAATCATATAAATAAATAAATAATGAGGCTATTTATTAAGAAATGAAATGTAATAGTTATTATTTATTAGAAAATGAAAAAAAAATCCTATTTTAATGATGATGATGATTATTATTATTATTAAGTAGGATATTGTTCATTTATTTTTTGAAAAGTCTGCTTTTACAATTTGAGCACGTGCAAACCACTGCAGATATACTCTAACCAGCAGGCCCATGTCATATACAGTACAGATATTTAATAAATAACCTACTATAAATTAAAAGCATTAACGTATGCTATGTTTTTTGTTTTCACAAGCTTTGGAGACGTAACATAAATTCCGCTTTTAAAAAATAGTCACCTATAGCTTTTGTCATGAGGCTGTGTTCAAAATGACATCAAGGTTTTCAAAGTGCACTGCAAAGGGAGCGCAATTGTAAACATGAAGGTCGCTAAAACTGAACTGTAAAAATACTTTGAAAGCAAATTACACCTAAGAGAGTTTACCTTAATGCTTTTTTATTTTTAATCATTCCAACTTTGAATGTTAGAATGTTCTAAATGAATAGGGCATAGGGGGGATAAGTGAGAATAGAACACAGCCAGGAACTACGTTTCTAACTACAGCTCCAGAGGTGTCGTTTCAAGTGCTCAAGTTTGCGACGCAGTTTGCGAATGTTCGTTGAAGCGATGGATTTGAGAAACGGCAAATCAACAAACTATCTTTGTAACGACGGAACTTGCGACCTTAGTTGGCTAACGATGGTTTTGGGAAACGCATTCCTGTCTAGCTATATGTTAATTTATGGTTAAATATAAATAAATAATGCTTGGTTATTTTCACTGAGTTGGTTCATGTGATTCATGTTTCAAACTTTTGAACTACCATTAAAGGAACAAACCCACCAAGCAATAGATGTTTAACAGATGTCTAAACATGGATGCTTGGCTAAATTCGGGCTGTCAATGAAAGTCTAATGGACGTTTAAGAATAGCCCAAAATGAAACTATTGATTTATAGTGTAGTCATTCATTTTTGTGTATATGTTGACTAGTCTAGTTATGGGCTTTTCTTAGACTTCTATTAGATTTTCTGAGAGCATGGAGATTTTCACAGTGCATTATGAGATCTTTAAGGGAGTGAACATTTCAGTGGACTTAAAGTGACAGAATTCCTAATCACCCTCGCTACTGAATAAGGATGCAGATTGAGACACACCTTTCGATTATTGAACCCTTCATTTTACTGAACCCCATCATTTTATACTTGAAATTATAACATTTCTATTTTAAATTTATAACAAATGTCATCAATAGTTTCCAGAACAAAGTTAAAATTACATTTTACTCAAACACATTTTGATTCCATTTTATTTTGATAAAATTAACAAACAAAATGCATTTAAGTGAGCCTTAATCTAATGGGTCCCATTCAATTCATACTACTCAACTGCCATTGGCTCACCTGTGTTCAAGGGGAGGGCCTTACAACAGCACAGACCAGTAGTAGTTGGTTACCAGCTGAAAAAAACTTTTCTGAAACAATTAAAAAGATTTTCTAATGATTTTGTTTTAAATAAACTCACAACAGTTCCTTCATCGATTTCACAATTGACTGAACTGACCTGAGAGAAAAATGCATAGAATACCGTTTGAGCAAGAATAACTAACATTTTACAAATAAGTATGGCTAAGGCTGATTATATGGTATGAAATAGAAAAAACTATTATTTGAGTCCTTGATGCATGCTAAATACAAAAAAGCTCCAGTGCAAGTGTATATGGGTAGAATAGTAAGTGTGTTGTGTTTAGCTCAGTGGGTTACTTTCTACATTTGACAGTAGATCGCCACACCAGTCTAGCCCCAGCATCCGGCCTCTGCCATTCAGCTTGATGCTCAGTGCCGCATACTCCTCCTTGACCCGCTGTGAAAAGCAATAAAGGGCTTTTTTTGCCGGTCGTGTCCGTAGGGCATGCTCAAAAGGACACAGAGAGCAAAGGAACAAAAACACACAAAACCAAAGTGACCACAGCCGCAAACATCAGTCTTAAACTGATCCTCTGACAACGGCATCATCCGCCTCCTGTCTCCAGGGCCTATAAGGCCAGCGCACTCTTGAAACAGAGACACTGATAATAAAACAAACAGACACGCTGCGTTTATACAGTCAAGAGTCATGAGAAAGAGGTGAAGGGCTCGAGTCAATGTAGTCACTCAAATGACAGGTGATGACTAATGATGCTCTGTCCACCTACTTCATCGCCAGCATCTGAAACCACCATCATCAAGTGCAGTTTTACAGGTATAATAGTTGTGTGTTTCAGGTGTTTCACTAAATTGTAACTTTTGTTTTATCCTGTAACTTATTTCATGTAAGACATTTCCTCCAAATTTAAAGAGCCCCTATAGTAGGATTTTGAAAATGACCTTCCATGCAGTGTGTAACACAGCTTTAAGTGAATAAAATATCCAGGTTCTGAAAGTGCACCTTGTTTAAAAATCAAGTCGTTTAAATGATTCATTGTTCGTCCAAATCTTTTGCCCGTTCGTATCGACATGAACACGAAACAATACCAAATATGAAGTGCCGGATCTGGTAAAACGTGAACGCTCCTTTCCCTTTGAAACCTAGCGGAGTGTTGTTGGTTGTGGGATTGATCATGGCTGAAGAGGAGTGAACATTAATGCAGATGAAGATTCTGGTGATTAATGCAATAACCTACCCTGTAAGGTGGGAGTCGGGATTAAAAGAGGTGGGATTAAAATATGTGCGGAACTTATGTCAGTACACAGTTCATATGGACCTGTTTCTTCTTCCTCCGGATCTCAAGCTGTAAGTGTAGTTAAAATGGTTGCTTCCTTGTTTTCTCTAGCTTGCAAAATATGTATTTATTTGGGTTTTGTTACTTGTAATCGCTCCATGCGGCTTGTACTGTATCTGGTTAACTCTTTATATTAACATATCGCGTCTAAAGCCACAGTGAAAATGCGATGGGTGCCATTTTCTTTACTGATTTAATTGTGTTTCTGAGCTCGCGATTCCCAGCTGTTTGTCATTGCTATGGCCACCATCAGCTGTTTCTACACATGTGCTGTGGTCAGGTTTCAAAATAGTTCAGCTTTTGCCACTGTGTGGAATAATACTGAATGTGTGTCATTGTTATCACTTGGGGTTAAGGTTAAGAATAGAGTATTTGCTGGTGTTTAACTGCATTGCTTTAATGCATTTTCTGCATTATGCTCACACATATACTCTGTACTCTGGCTACATCATAACCATGGGGGGCGTTTCTTTCTGTCTTGTTCTGAATGTAGTCAACCAATCACAACAAACTGGGTCATCAGATCAATAACCGCAGATAAGCATCATGCAAAAAAGGGAACAAATGAATCGCTGAACAAATCATATAGAAGTTGTTGGGATAGTTAGGTAAAAATAAATGCATATTATAAGTGTTTTTTGACCTTGCATGCATATCAGCCTGTTGTTGGAGACCCCCAAAACCAAAATATGACCTATTATAATGCATAATAGGGGCTCTTTAAAACAAGAATGTTATTATTTCTGCCTGGTGCAGCCTGTCAAGCCAAAACAATTTTTTATCCACATCTGATTGGAATCTGATTATGTTTAGATTGTCTGAATGGCAAAAAAAACATGAAAATGATTTTTTTACATTTTCATTTTTGAGCTCCTTTCTTTGCATAATAACAACAAAAAAATGATATGTTTATATTCATATTTAGACAAAACAATACCAATGTTTTACTGAAGAAGAGTTCAGCAATCTCTACTGGCAGCAAGCTCTCTGCAACTCTCACATGATCACCCACTGAAGCTAAGCAGGGCTGTGCCCTGTCAGTACCTGGATGGGAGACCACATGGGAAAGCTAGGTTGCTGCCAGAAGTGGTGTTAGTGAGACCAGCAGGGGGCGCTCAACCTGCAGTCTGTGTGGGTCCTAACACGGCAGTATATTGATCGGCACTCTATACTGCACCGTCGGATGAGATGTTAAACTGAGGCCCTGACTCTATGTGGTCGTAAAAGAAATTGCAGGATGTCCTTTAAAAAAAGTAAGGGTTTAATTTGCCCACTGGCCTCTATCCATCATTGCCTCCTAACCAGGGGTGGAGTGGACATTTTAAAAGTGGGGGGGACAGCTGTATGAAATCCAAAAGTTTACATTTTTAATCACCTGTTTCTAAATAGTCTGTCTCTAAAAGTGAGGGGGACAAATCCCTCCCATCCCCCCCGGTTGCTACGCCCCTGCTCCTAACCATGCCCATATCATAATTGGCTTCATCACACTGTCTCCTCTCCGCCAATCAGCTGGTGTGTGGTGTGCTGTCTGGCGCAATATGGCTGCTGTCGCGTCATACAGGTGGATGCTGCACACAGGTGGCGGATGAGGAGAATCCCCCCAAAAAAGAGTAAAGCACTATGAGTGTCCGGAAAGCGCTATATAAATGTAAGGATTAATTATTATTATTATTATTAGTAGTAGTAGTAGTAGTAGTAGTAGTAGTAGTAGTAAGAGTTAAGAAATCAATATTTGGTGGAATAACTCTGATTTTTACCAACAAATGATTTTATCAGTTGTCATTTTCTGGGGAATTTATTTTGAATAATCAGTCTTAACATACCTAATAAGTAGGCCCACACAGAATCTACGCGCACAGAATTCCGCAGATTTCTGCAGATTTCTAGCCTATCTAGTCTATTTATTTACTTGAGTAAATGTGTGTAAATTTATATTTATTCAGTTTTTAAATTAATTACAGTAATATTATTGACTAATATGAAAATATTTATATGATTTATTTACAATACAGTTTAATTGTAATATTTTCTGTCTTTTAGTAGAGATATTATGTGAGAGACTTGCTTTGTTTATTAAATAAGCAGATCTGCATTGTAAACAATAAATAAAAGTAAAATTTTAAAAAGTTATTTTATATATTAAGATTTTAGTTATGATACTCCCAAAATAATTCCACATAAATCCGCAGATCTTTAACAAAAGTCTGCACAGAAATAGAAAAAAAATGTCCGCAGATTCCGTCTGGCCCTACTAATAAGTCCAGTAAATGTTGAAAAACTGAGTTTATACCGTATAGTTTCAAACTATATATCTATATGCAAGGTTTCCACTACATTCATTCTTCCATGGCGGGGCGCCACACTCAAATTCATCCCGCCACGTCCACATTACAGCTTCTCATTCAAAACATTGTCGTTTTTTTTTTTAAATAGCGGGTTATAATCGCACCAAAACATATAAAAGGTAAGTGAATTATAACAGCGCAAACTTTTCTGTAACCGTAGTAGTGCTGTGCGTTATTTGTTTAACCCTTTAAGGTGACATGCTGACTGACTGACTGACTGACTGACTGACAGGTGCATGATGCGTGAGGCCAGCAAACACGGCGTATAGCTTTCAATTAGAATAAACACTTATAAACACATATACTTTATTTATAGATAAAGGTCTATGGCTCTGCAAACAAAAAACAAAGACTTTATCTTGCTGAAGTTTATAGCCGTTTCACGTTTTTGAGGGCGTGCAAGAAGTTTTGTGCACGGGCAGAGGAAATCGGCGCACAAGCAAAGAAATTTGCATGCTCGTATTACATGCATGTGATCTCGATTTGTAATACTGCGCTCATGACACTTGTCATTGAAATAACGTGATAGGTAGTTGGTAGAACTGTCTAAAAGGCCTGCCGCCACAGCTGGAAAATATCCTAGAGGATACACTGTATATGTATGCGTGTGTCATATCAATGATTTCTGAAGATTGGAGTAATGTAATGCTGCTTAAAAGTCTAGTTTGAAGGAAAATATATCTTTTTTAATAAACAGAAAATAAATAACCTTTTATTCAGTCGTCATTTGAAATTAATTAGTTGTCACCTTGGGTAAGTGTGAGCTTAGGTTGCTTTGTTTCACTCTGTTCATACTTCACCTTGGGTTACTAATTAATGTAGTAGTGAAGTTTTAAGATTTCACACTGCACATTTGTAAACCCTGGATTAAAGTTATTTGCATATGTATAAGGTTGATAACACTGATTGAACAAACACAGCATGCAAACTGTTTTAATAGCTGCCTGTCCGTCTGTGAAAATGCGGAACATTGGGGCCATGTCTCCCAGGAACTAAACGAATATTCCAGGTTCTGAATGACTATAAGGCCGACTGACAGCGCCTGTGGCATAATCTTGATTACCAAAAATTCACTAGGCTCAATTTTATTTTAATAATAAAAAAAGCAAAATCTGTGTTTTAGTACAGAAGTGAATGGGGCTGATCTGTACACATTAAAATACTGTTTAAATAAACTTGAACAGTTAGTGTGAAGAGGGAAACGACTCAACGTTTTCTGTTAAATTTGATAGCAACATCCTCATGTAGCATATCCTGCATAAAACAGAATAAAATAAATGTCAAAGTCTGATTTAAACAGCTTTCAGAGCAAAATTAGTCAAGAGGTTTAATACACGGTAATTAATGTTTTTACATCTGAGAGCTTGAAGTATTTTAAAACATGCGTAAAAAGTGTCTCTTCATCAATTAACATGTTTGGTGTTGCTGCACGGCGTTTTTAACTCATCCCTTCAGACATGAAGACACAGCATGAAGCAGCATGAAAGTCTGTGCGAATGTATAAGCATATAAGCATATGAATATTTAATGAGATATGAGCAGTTTACGATTGGCTGTCTTGTCTCTAGGGCAGGGTTTTACAATTCAGGGTTAAAAGGGCTGCTAACCTCCTTTAGTGTAAAAGGCTTAACATTAAATCATCTTGGTTTTCAGACAGATATAGATATAGATAGAGATAGAGCAGACAGACAGACAAATTCTGCCCAAGGTCTTTGAGGGATAATTCACCCAAAAATGAAATTTACTCAAGTTATTTCAAACCTATATGAATTTCTTTTTCTGTTAAACAAAATATGTTACTTAGAAAAATGTTAGAAGCCTGTAACCATTGACTTCCATAGTAAAAAGAAATACTGTGGAAGTTACTGGTTATAAGATTACTATGAAGCCGGATCAGTCTCTAAAATAATACATTTACGAAATAAAATTCATACATGCACAGCACAATTCACATTTACAAAATCCAATTTGTAAATTCAGAACACAATTCATAAATGCAACACTGAATTCTAGAATAAATGAATTCACAAGTAAAAATCATAAATATTTTCACCAAATGAATTGGATTTGTGTATATTATGAACCGTGTTTTGAATTTACGAATTGGATTTGTGTATTTTTGAATAGTGTTTTAAATTTACGAATATGGATTTGTGTATTTTTGAATAGTGTTTTAAATTTACGAATATGGTTTTGTGTATTTTTTTATTTTTTGTTTTGAATTTACATATTGGATTTGTGTATTTTTTAATAATGGTTTAATCAGGGTATCAATCAGGGTATCTTCCATCCATTCCATATCCGTTTTCAAACCAAAAACATAAAATTAAGAAAATCGTTTTTTCTTATGCTCACAAAAAACGGGAAAAAAAGAGATTTTGGCTTGATTTTTGTTTTTTAATTTAGGGTAGGAAAACGGATAAATGACTTTAAAATTCATTATACACATGTAGGCGGTGCTGAAACGGCCATTTCCCTCTGATTCCTCTGGTCAATCAAATTTGAGCTTGTGACCTCAAAATAAGAGCCCTCTGCGGACCATCACCCAGGCTTTTAATTATTATTATTTAATTATATATATAAACTAAGATTACATATTATGTCATTTGATCGATTCAATTCAATTCACCTTTATTTGTATAGCGCTTTTACAATGTAGATTGTGTCAAAGCAGCTTCACATAGACGATTATAGTGAATTGAAACAGTGTCAGTTCAGTTTTCAGTGTTTAAGTTCAGTTCAGTTTAGCTCAGTTCAGTGTGGGTTAATAATCACTACTGAGAGTCCAAACACTGAGGAGCAATTCCATCGATGCACAGCTCTACAGATCCCGAACCGTGCAAGCCAGTGGCGACAGCGGCAAGGAAAAAACTTCACCAATTGGCGTAAGTGAAGAGTTTAGAAAACCTTGAGAGAAACGTGGCTCAGTTGGGCACGACCATTTCTCCTATGGCCAAACGTCTTGTGCAGAGCTGCAGTCTAGGAGCCGGAGGCTGGAGAATGCTGGACCTCAGCGAAGACTCGTCTGTCTCATGCTCTCCACTCCCCCAAGACCACCACAGCAGCTGCTCAGGATACGGCCTGGTCCAGGATTATTAAAACCTTGGGATCATCTCGTCGCTGGTCTTGGATCGCATCAGTGGTGCTGCATAGGCTGAGGGCCTCAGGATGAGTACCCCCAGGTGGAAATAGAGAATAAAGAGAATAATTTGCGTAGCTGCTGTTCATAGTCTATATAAACGAGATGCAAAAAACCTGCGTGGGGCACACTCACGCATGATACTGCTAAGTAATGCACTGAGTGTATGCTTTGCTAAAAAGATACATTTTTAATCTAGTTTTGAACTGCGAGAGTGTGTCTGAGCCTCGGACATTATCAGGAAGGCTATTCCAGAGTTTAGGGGCCATAAATGAGAAGGCTCGACCTGAGTTTTGAGATCTTAAAGAGCGGGTTGGATTGTAGCAAGACAGAAGGTTGGTTAGATAAACAGGAGCTAGATTATTTAAGGCTTTATAGGTAAGAAGCAATATTTTATACTCAATACAAAACTTAACAGGCAGCCAGTGTAAGGAGGATAAAATTGGGGTGATATGATCATATTTTCTAGACCTGGTAAGAACTCTGGCAGCTGCGTTTTGTACTAGCTGAAGTTTGTTAATAGAGGATGCTGAGCAACCAGCAAACAGAGCATTACAGTAGTCCAGCCTAGAAGTCATAAAAGCATGAACTAGCTTTTCTGCATCTGATATGGACAGCATAATTTGTAACTTCGCAATATTTCTGAGATAAAAGAAGGCAGTTTTTGTGACATGGGAGATATGATTTTTGAAAGTTAAATTGCTGTCTAGTATGACACCCAGATCTTTTATAGTAGAGCTAACGCTAACTTTGTATCCCTCAAATTGCAGGTCGAGTTTGTTTGATTTGTGTATTTTTAAATCCCGTTTTGAATTTACGAATATGAATTTGTGTATTTTTGAAACGTGTTTTGAATTCACGAATTGGATTTGTGTATTTTTTAATTGTTTTAAATTTATGAATTGGACTTGTCTATTTATGAAATGTGTTTTGAATTTATGAATTAGATTTGTGTATTTTTGAATTGTGTTTTGAATTCACTAATTGGATTTGTGTATTTTGGAATTGTGTCTTGAATTTACAAATTATATTTTGTAAATGTGAATTGTGCTGTGCATGTATAATTTATGTTTTGTAAATGTAATACTCTTGAGACTGATCTGGCTTCATAGATTCCAGCTTTCATCAATATACAGTTAAAGTCACAATTATTAGCCCCCCTTTGATTTTTTTTTTCTTTTTTAAATATTTCCCAAATGATGTTTAACAAAGCAAGGAAAATGTTCACAGTATGTCTGATAATATTTTTTCATCTGGAGAAAGTCTTATTTGTTTTATTTCGGCTAGAATAGAAGCAGTTTTTAATTATTTAAAAGCCATTTTAAGGAAAAAATTATTAGCCCATTTAAGCAAATTTTTTTCTCGATAGTCTACAGAACAAACCATTGTTATACAATAACTTGCCTAATTACCCTAACCTGCCTAGTTAACCTAATTAACCTAGTTAAGCCTTTAAATGTCACTTTAAGCGGTACAGAAGTGTCTTGAAAAATATCTAGTAAAATATTATTTACTGTCATCATGGCAAAGATAAAATAGATCAGTTATTAGAAATGAGTTATTAAAACTATTATGATTAGAAATGTGTTGAAAAAATCTTCTCTCCGTTAAACAGAAATTGGGGGGAAAAATAAACAGGGGGACTAATAATTCAGGGGGGCTAATAATTCTGACTTCAACTGTGTATATTATTCATCAAAGTGACAGCAATAGAAAAACACAGTCTGCTTAAACTAATACCACACAAACATTATATGTTTTTATGTTTTTATTGCACACAACATGTAAACCATTCACAGTGCATTCACAGCCTAGGCTAATGACTTCTCCAAGAGCTAATTGGAGCCAGAAGTCAGCCAACCTAAAGTCCAATCAATGTGATACGATCAAGAATTGTTCGCTTGCATGAAACTGGAAAGGGTCTCTAAAAGCCTTGATGTTCATGTGTCCACTGTAAGACAGACTGTCTACAAATGGAGAAAGTTCAGCACTGTTGCTACTCTCTCTATAGGCATGGACGTCCTGTAAAGATGAGTGCAAGATCGCAACACAGAATGCTCAATGAGGCGAAGAAGAATCCCAGAGTGTCAGCTCTAGAAATCCCAAGAATATTGCTGAACTAAAAGAGTTTTGTAAAGAGGAATGATCCAAAATCCCTCCTGACCATTGTACTGGTCTGATCTGCAACTACAGGAAACGCTTGGTTGAGGTTATTGCTGCCTAAGGAGGGACAACCAGTTATAAAACCCAAAGGTTAACATACATTTTCCATCCTGCGCTGTGAATGTTTACATGTTGTATTTATTAAAAACATGAAAACATATCATATATGTGTGTTATTAGTTTAGGAAGACTAATTAGTTTTCATTGTATATACAGGAGAAAGAAACTCAGGCAGGTTTGTGAAAAGTGAAGAGTAAATGATGACAGAATATTTAGGGTGAAATATCCCTTTAAGGGATCCCATGGTTTTAGGTTATTTTTTAAAACACTCTTTCTTCTGAATTAATGAACACAAGCACAATTATTGAAACATTATTTTGAAAAGGTAAGTGCAGAAAGAAGGAGGGATGACAAGCAGCAGAAACTATGAGCGTGTCCGTGATGTGCAGTGAAATGAAAAATGGCACCTCTCACCGTGGAGCGGCCACGACTCCTCACACACACACATATACACACACACAGTGAGACAGCAATGCACGAGTGGCACCAAACGTTATTACACGAGGCGCGAGCTCAAGGACTGAAGTCTGCCGATTACACAAAGCCTCGAGAGTCTTTAGGTGGATGCTGTATCGGACTGAAAGTGATTTCCTGTCAAACTGACCTCTCATTTGTTTTCGATCTGGAACAGACCCGTTTTATTCTAGTAAACTCAATCACAAACACGGACTTACATCAGGCACCACTGTAGTTTTCTCCTTTAATCTTGTGCGTACTTCTACCAAGGAATTACATTTTCTAGAAAGCAACACAATTTATTTTGAGTCTGAATTTAAACCTGACAACCCCTGTGGTTTCAAAGACAGCTTAGACCAGTTAGATGGTTTGCTGGTCTTATCTGGCTTAAGATGGGCTCTCAGTCGGAACAGCTGGGGGAAAAACACTGCTTAAACCAGCATAAGCTGATTTTGGAAATTTAGATGGTTCAAGATATCCCAACTTGACAAGCTGAAGTGTGTCCAAAATGACTCTAAAACTAGCATGAACAGGCTTAGCGACCAACAAATCAGTCAATAGACTGATTTAAGGTCAGCAGGTCAAAAATTGACTAACATTTGCCAACAGACCGGCAAAAAAAAGAGGACCAGTGAATGTGATTGATAATTTTACTGGTTGTAGCAAGACCAATCAATAGTCCAGTGTGATAAGAAAACCTTTAAGTGTCTAAAAAATCACTGCGTTGGTGGTCTTAACTGTTTTAAATGAGGCTCCCTTCTAAATTGCTTTGAGGAATACTTCTTAAATCAGCTTAAGCAGATTTTACTATGCCAGGCTGCGCAGCTGAAGTGTGTCTACTCTAAAGCCATTTTGTTCAGCTCTGAGAATATTGAAAATGTGTCTAAAATCTGCCAAGAAACTAGCATAGACACCTGGTAATAAAGTGCCTCTATTATGGATTTTTGAAAAACACCTTTTATGCAGTGTGCAAAACAGCACTAAGTGAATGGAAACATCCTGCAAAGTTTTAAAACTGAAAGTGCAACATGTATAAAGTTATCGCTTCTTAAAAGTAATGGTTGGCTCCGAGAAGTTTAAAGGATTAGTTCAAAATATATATCAAGCAGACTCGTTTTATTCTTCGTCCACTTGGATAACATCATGTTGCGAAGACACTATGCTCTGCACTGTGAGGATAAATGCCCTTTTTTTACCTATCATTTTACCAATGTCTGCTATAGCAATCTAAATGCATACAATGTGGTATTAGCAAGCCAGCTATTATTGAAAGAAGGTTGATCAGCAACTTTTGATTCTTCCTCCATGTTGTCTGTTAAAATCTTCAACACTTTAAAAACTGTAATCCAGTAATGGTGATGGGCGTTCCATTTCCAACATGTGCTGCAGTAACCCATCACAACAGACTGGGTCATCGGACCAATCGCCGCAGATTAGTGACATGCAAGAGAATGGTTTGGGAAAACGTTTCATTGAGTGACTCATTTGGGAGTCTTCGAACAAATAAGATAAAATTAATGCATATTGTGGTGGCACAGTGGTTAGCACTGTCGCTTCACAGCAAGAAGGTGGTTAGTTGAGTGACTCATTTGGGAGTCTTTGGGCCAGTGGGCATTTCTGTGTAGAGTTTGCATGTTCTCCTTGTGTTTTCCCCACAGTCCAAAGACATAGATGACATAGATGAATTGGGTAAACAAAATAGACCTTGGTGTATGAATGTGAGAGTGTATGAGTGTTTCCCAGTATTGGGTTGCGGCTGAAAGGGCATCCGCTGCGTAAACATATGCTGGAATAGTTGGCAGTTCATTTAGCTGTAAGGCCCCTGATAAATAAGGGACTAAGCCGAAGGAAAATGAATGAATGAATGAATGAATGAATGAATGCATATTATAACTGTTCGTTTACACCGAAGGCAGCAAGAGCGTCAAAGTTCGCTCTGGCCAGCCTGGCGACAATGTTGTCTGCTTTCCCTGCTCCGCCGGCAAGAGCATTAAAATTCCCTACATTGATCTCGTATTTAAAGGTCCGCTGTAGCATATCAGCAAATCAGTTACATTCCCAAATAAAAAACGTGATTTCTAGCGTGAAAATGTTGCGTGCTTTTTTTCAAATTCATATAACTATGAAGATCAAGTTGTTGTGTGTGGTGTGGCTTTGCTCCACTTATCCAATGTGTCCATATGTCTGAAATATTCTTAAGCAGCAATACTGTTTTGTATTGTTGCATGAGATTCCCACTTTATAATATATATACTGTATATATATATAAGATTAATTCACATCAGTAACTGGCAGTAACTTTTTTTATGTATGTCCCTGTAAGACAACATCGTAAATAATTGGAAATCTGACGACCGCAATAATCAAACCCTTGGGGAACAACTGTGGTCGTAACCAAAGTTCACAGTGACTGTGTTCTCTCTGGACTCCTCTCAAGTGGAGGACTTCTACATTCCAATTGCTTGCCGCCAAATGCGTCATAGCTCATTACCATAAAGTTGACTTGATTTTAACTCTTCTCTATCCCCACACCGGCGAAGACGCGCCACTTCTCGGCGCCAGCTCCCATTAAGATGAATTACTTCAGGCTACTCTGACGCTCTTGCCGCTATCGGTGTGAATGCACAGTAACATAATGATAGTGTTTTGGAGAAGTTGTTGTTGGGGACCCAAAAAAAATGAACCTTTCATAATACAATGTAAAAAAAAATGCAGGGTTCCATACAATTCCTACATGTTCCCAACACAAACTGATTAATTTAACATAATTGTTTTTACAAATACAAGTGATTGAACATAAAACAATTAAGTTGTCCTGCCAAAGAACTGTGTTGTTTCAACTCATTTTAAATGAGTAGTTTGAATGAGCAACAAAAGTCATTTTTTTAAATGTAGTGGCGGCACAACATGCAATTTGTTTTTATTAAATTATCCAAAAAAAACACTAGAACAGCGTTATATATTTAGCTGACTTTTGTACTAACATTATCCTAAATGTGTGGAAGAACGTTCAAATAAAGAGCCATACTAATGATGTCATAGACCCTTGATTTCCAGTTTGTTTTGTTAGAAAACAGGGAAATGGCAAAGACATGTTGTTTGTTTTATTAGACTGCACAGAGCAGTTTTAGTTTCTTTTTTCTGCTGCAGACAAAAGATTAGATTCTGAAGAATGTTGAAAACATTTAGCCATTGCAATTGCATTGCAATTGTGTGTTACTAATGATTACCATTGAAATATTTTTTTCAACAGGAAAAAAGACTGGATACACTTGAAGCTGCGTAAATAACGAACAAATTAAACTATTTGTGTAATCTATACCATTAAGATGAATTTTGTCAATCCAACCGCAAGGGGATAACACTAAATACAGGTGTAAAATGGGTTAAATAATTTTGAGAGAGGTAACTAAAGTAAACAAGCTCATATTGTTTTGCATTAACCTAATACACAATTACAATCCCAATAGTTGTTGTCATCCACAACGTTTAATTTGCTTGTTTTCCCACTCACTCATAAGCTACCCTACTGTATCATGAGTTGTTCATTCAACAGTACTTGTGTGTCGCACTGAGAACAAAACACTCCAAAACAAACATGATGAACAATGTGACAATATTCAAACACAAGTGGTTAGAAGTGGTGCCTCTGAACACATGTAAATACACTTAGCCAAACAAGTCTAATAGGAGAGACCAACCAACATTAACCATCTTAAGCCATTTTTCATCCAGGGTATACTGTGAAATATAAGCAAATTTAATTCACAGCAGCTCAAACTAAAGCCAGTGAGATTTATGATGTATGCTATGGCCACCTGACAGATGGTGGCACGTGGGTGCATTGGGGTTATTTTTTGACACTGTGAAAATCATCTCGCTGGCACCTAACAAACTAACCAGCTGGTCTCGCGCACAATCCTATTCTTCGCTTTGGCTATGGTTAAGATGCAGTTTGATTATCCAAATCACTACAGACTTACGTGGATTGTATCACAATGCTTGTTGAATCACAGGACAAACAGTGTGAAAAATGATCCATAAATATCATCAGCGCACATGCCGGTCTTGAAATTTCAAGTAGCTCATCCTACGTTTGTAGACCCTGAAGTGGAGGTTTACAAATTGCTCATGAAAGAGACCAATGGTAACTGGGTCATCAAGGTTTTTCCCATTACAATGCACCCAGCAACAATATTTCCCTATAATATGTGCCATTTGCATTTCCTAAAAGCTAACCATTAAGGGTAATTAAGGTAAATAGTTGATGAGTATTCAAAGTGCTTTCAAGAGTGACCTGGCCAACATTTCGCCACTCCAAACAAATACATGTTTGATGCTGCAGATGTTTTGCAGCTAAATTACTTGATAAACATGATTAGTAAATGTGATTTGTGGCCGCGTTGTAAGCAACTCTCTCATCTCTTCATTTTAGCCAAGCAAAGTAATGGAGAAGAGCTCCCATTTACATTTATTGAAATCCCATTTGCTTTCCATCTGCTAACTAGCCACCTGTGAAACTAGTTTTTAACAATCATTGGGGCTCAGGGCCACCACATCGTCCCATAGCCTTTATTAGTGTTTATTTTCAGCTATAAAACTGCTGAGGGGGGCTGCGGCTAAACCTTGCATTGTAAAACAACGTGATGGAGCACATTTGGTGTTGAGAAAGTAGCCGTGCTGAAATGAAAAGCAGAAATAAATTTTCCCTCTAATTAAAAAACAAACAAAAAAAACAAGGCCTGAGTTCATAGACCCCCAAAGCCTGAAGACGATTGCAAAACAGCACAAAATACTATCAGTATTTTCCTTGTCAGCTTAAGGTGTTGATGATTGTTTACTTCAGTTCGGCAAGCGCAAGCACTAATAGCCCACAAGACATGACCGAAACGGACACAGACACAATGCACTATTTGCATCTCTAAAATAGTTTTACGAAGCACTAATGGCAAGAGGAAGGGAAAAAGTAAGACACTTAATTCAGAGCCTCGGGGCAAAAAGGGAAGACGAAAATATTCAGTTGCTGTGCTGATGGAGACAAATGGGCAAGATGGCGAAAAGAATTCTATTACGGACAATGGTGTTTTTAAAAAGCTTTCTGAGCGTGTATTAAAAGGGTTCACCTAGAAACCAAACCTGAAAAAAATGGCGCTAAAATGTATAAATGTCAGTTTGTGACAATGTATTATAACCCCTCCTGTGATTTTTTTTTTCTTATTCAAATATTTCCCAAATTATGTTAACTGAGAAAGAAATTTTTCACAGTATTTCCTATAATATTTTTTTTCTTCTGGAGAAAGTCTTATTTGTTTTATTTTGACTAGAATAAAAGCAGTTTTTATTTATTTACTTTTTTTTTTTTTTTACATTTTAAGGTCAATATTTTTAGCCCCCTTAAGCAATATTGTTTTTTCAATTATCTACAGAACAATGATTGGTCTAATTACCATTATTAACCAAGTTAAGCCTTTACATTGCACTTTAAGCTAAATACTAGTATTTTAAAATATCTAGTAAAATATTATGTACTGTCATCATGGCAAAGATGAAAGAAATCAGTTACTGGAAATTAGTTATTCAAACTATTATGTTTAGAAATGTGTTGAAAAAAATCTTTGTTAATATATAACAATATATATATATATATATATATATATATATATATATATATATATATATATATATATATATATATATATATATATATATATATATATATATATATATAATAAATAAAAAAGTCCACATTATCTTGAGGATTTTTCCCACAAAATATTGAGAAATTCAAGACATGACATTATTGTGGCAAAAACATGATGTTGGTATTTCAAGCTTCAGCTGCTCCGAAAATAGAAAAATCCCTTAAGGAATTTAAGTATGGGTCAGGGGGCATGATTAATTGTGTTAATTTTCGACAGCATATTGTTGTATATAATTAATCACGATTTAATTGACAGCCGTAACTTGATCAAACCAAGTAGCATTTATTTGCACCAAGTTTTCTTTCTGTCAAAAAGAAGTTTGGATTTTAAATTGAGACCATTTTCGAGGGTCGTATTTACCAGAACAGTATTAAAAGGCCTCCCTAGTCTCTATACTGATACTTATTTTGACAGTGAAATTAGAATTAACTATAGGGATTTTTACACAGTCAAGCTGCTCTATGGATGCTCAAATGTTTGTGTAAAGATGCAATGGTCTGCATTATAGTATTGTATAATAAAGCATGCAAAATGCCGTTGTGCTAAATGGCACATACAAAGTGTTTGTGTTCTACCTTCAGTTTAAATTTCTCTTCTTTAGAGTTTGACAGAATAAAAAAAAACTCTTGATGGTGAGTAAACAGTAGGGTTGGGTACCGAAACCCAGTGCCATACCCATGTAATGGATATGCACCGACCAAATCAGCATATGAATTTCGGTGCCTAATTTTGCTGCCCTGGTGCTGTAACAAGGACGCAAGAAGCATCAAGGGGCACACATTCTTACGCGTTGTCACACCATCTCTAAACATTTACGTTTAAACAATTTTGGGGGGATAAACACCAACGGCGATGTTAGGCATTTGTTCTTGTTGCTTAAGGAACGCACACTTGTAGGTAGCATGCACAGTACATCGCATCCAGTGACCGACTCCCTTTAGATTCATCAACACACATGATCACGTTCATCAAATTTGCTTAAACTAAGTGTTCCTCCAATTTAAAAAACACCCTCCCACCAGTCCTTACTTTATATTCTCATCCAATACCTCAGTTTGTCACGGGGCATGAAGTATACAGGAAGTGCAGAATTATTAGGAAAGTTGTATTTTTAGGATTAATTTTATTATTGAACAACAACCATGTTCTCAATGAACCCAAAAAACTCAATATCAAAGTTGAATATTGTTGGAAGTAGTTTTTAGTTTGTTTTTAGTTTTAGATATTTTAGGAGGATATCTGTGTGTGCAGGTGACTATTACTGTGCATAATTATTAGGCAACTTAACAAAAAACAAATATATACCCATTTCAATTATTTATTTTAGCATTCACAAATATACATTTCTGACATTCAAAAACAAAATAAAAACAAATCAGTGACCAATATAGCCACCTTTCTTTGCAAGGACACTCAAAAGCCTGCCATCCATGGATTCTGTCAGTGTTTTGATCTGTTCACCATCAACATTGCGTGCAGCAGCAACCACAGCCTCCCAGACACTGTTCAGAGAGGTGTACTGTTTTCCCTCCTTGTAAATCTCACATTTGATGATGGACCACGGGTTCTCTATGGGGTTCAGCTCAGGTGAACAAGGACGCCGTGTCATAGTTGTTCTTCTTTTAGACCCTTTCTTGCCAGCCACGTTGTGGAGTACTTGGACGCGTGTGATGGAGCATTGTCCTGCATGAAAATCATGTTTTTCTTGAAGGATGCAGACTTCTTCCTGTACCACTGCTTGAAGAAGGTGTCTTCCAGAAACTGGCAGTAGGACTGGGAGTTGAGCTTGACTCCATCCTCAACCCGAAAAGGCCCCACAAGCTCATCTTTGATGATACCAGCCCAAACCAGTACTCCACCTCCACCTTGCTGGCGTCTGAGTCGGACTGGAGCTCTCTGCCCTTTACCGATCCAGCCACGGGCCCGTCAAGACTCACTCTCATTTCATCAGTCCATAAAACCTTAGAAAAATCAGTCTTGAGATATTTCTTGGCCCAGTCTTGACGTTTCAGCTTGTGTGTCTTGTTCGGTGGTGGTCATTTCAGCCTTTCTTACCTTGGCCATGTCTCTGAGTATTGCACACCTTGTGCTTTTGGGCACTCCAGTGATGTTGCAGCTCTGAAATATGGCAAAACTGGTGGCAAGTGGCATCTTAGCAGCTGCACGCTTGACTTTTCTCAGTTCATGGGCAGTTTATTTTGTGCCTTGATTTTTCCACACGCTTCTTGTGACCCTGTTGACTATTTTGAATGAAACGCTTGATTGTTCGATGATCACGCTTCAGAAGGAGTTTTTTAGGAGTTTTTTTAGGAGTGCTGCATCCCTCTGCAAGATATCTCACTATTTTTCACTTTTCGGAGCCTGTCAAGTCCTTCTTTTGACCCATTTTGCCAAAGGAAAGGAAGTTGCCTAATAATTATGCACACCTGATATAGGGTGTTGATGTCATTAGACCACACCCCTTCTCATTACAGAGATGCACATCACCTAATCTGCTTAATTGGTAGTAGGCTTTCGAGCCTATACAGCTTGGAGTAAGACAACATGCATAAAGAGGATGATGTGGTCAAATTCCTTTTTGCCTAATAATTCTGCACTCCCTGTATGTTGCTGAATAAAAGTGAAATTGCCGAACTGCAGTTAAAATTAAAAATGACATCCGAATATATAAAACGCTGGATAGTGTGGTGACGCAATGACGTAAATCAATCTATGTGCTATAACATGTAAAAGGAGATCATGAAAGGAACATTCAAAAAGAAACTCATATAAACACCTTAATCATATTACTGTTTTATTCAAATAAAGCAAATAATTTGATCACTTATGTCCATGTAAACGTAGACACAAGCCACAATCTTAGAAAAAAGGTGTTGCCTGATTTTGATGACAGCCTTTCCACCGGTTAGTAGGAAGCTATTGTAATGTTAATTGCATAATGCAAACCTTAAATTCATGCCAACAAATGATCAAAAGGAGTATATTAATGCAATTTGATTCAAATATATAAAATATGAATTGATGTATACTTTAAACTTTAATTATATTGTTCAATTAAAAATATATAAAGATTTTTCTAGAGTCATGGACCATAATTTTGTGGCTTAAAAGTATCAGTTCTGGCCTCGTTTTGGTACCATTTTAAAAGTATCGATTTATCATTATATTGAAATAATCCCAAACGATACCCAATGCTAGAAAACATTAGCTATGTTTCCATCCACCTATTTTTATGCACATTTTGAAGATGTGCATAAAAAATGGGTTGATGGAAACGCCAAGATGCGCATCAATTTTGAAAATGTGCATTAAAAACATTTGCGCATAACTGAGTAGGATAAACTTCTTATTTGATAAAAAGAGATGCGCATAAACTATAATGGAAACACTTTTACCAAACAAATTCTGGTATGCGCATTAAAAAAAATTAATGTGATTTTGTTATGTGAGATCATGTGATGATAAAAATGTGTGTGAATGGACAAACCAGCAGGCTGAGCACATTGTAAAACATCTGAAATGTTGTTTGAGTCATTCTAAAATGCTTTAACCATTTCAGCATTAGTGATACTATATTATTAATTACCTCCAGAACTGTCAAGAGCATCTGTGTCCCGCGTTTCACGCCTTCAAACGTTACCACATGTTCATTGCGTGTTGGCATACTGTCTTCTGCGGCACAAGTCATTTATTAAATAAAGAAAAGATTCATGCAGGCTCTCCTACCGCAGCAAATTCTGATTTTACTTTTGAAATTTGGTGCCAGTTAATCAGGAAATGACGATTTTGTTCTCTATGAATCATTGGATGGAATCTTTTATGTAATGTTCCAGTTTTGCTAATCAAGGTAATTCGCATTTTTGGATGGAAACATAGCTAGTGAGTGCATTTTCATTTTTGGTTGAACTGTCCCTTTAAACTACAACATTTTGACATTCAGAAAGTCAAAAATGTTGTATACATGTTCATGACTCTAAAGAACATTTATTTTTAAAAACTTTTTTCTTTTTACAAAAGCAGAGTATTTCTGATATCAGTGTCAAGCTGACCCAGAACAATATATAAATATAAGGTTTACAAAAAAATTTAAATTAAGACTGCACTAATCCTGTAGTCGCAATTAAAACTAATATTGAGAAAGTTGTCTGAAAGTAATGTGTAGTCCAGGGAAAAGTAGTTTCATTATTTAATCTGCACTTTCCATATACAGCTGGTTTGATAATTTTCCATTTAGTGCAACGACCTTCATATCTTATGCGTGACTCGAGTTTCCAAATACAACTTCTGAATACCCGTCAAAACACATACCAACCAATGCATCAGGATCCTGAAAAAAAAAAACACTTAAATAGCAAAAAAAATCCAAGGTTTTATTGAGAGTAGGTTTAGTAACTGTGGAAACAGCAGATACATGTGAGAAGAACAGAAGCCCACTCCCACTCAGTGAGAGTCGGCCAACTACTAGAGTTTTGGCTTGTCGTTAGTGTCCATTGGGAGACAGCGCCCTCCCTTATTTTATAATCATAAACAACAATTGCAACTAGAATGGCTGGGGTTTTAATACTACTGAAACTGTGGATGAAAACTCAACAAATAACATACGTGAGAAAAATAACGGAAATAACTTTGAGAAGAAGAGAGACAGCTTTGCTCACGTTCCCAGAGAAGCCGGCTCTTACAAAAGAGTTGGCATTAACTTTCATAGAAGCGGATTTGATTTCATTAAGTTAACCCAAGTGCCTTTCAGGTCATATCAATAATCTGTTATTCATTCCTCATCTGACTGGTCTTACCCTTCCTTTTGAAACTCAACTGCTGTCGGTCTTCCCTCATCTCCTCTACTCTTCGCTCTAAGCTTTCTCACTCTGGTATTTTTGGTGCAACTGAAGCACGTCTTCCTGTGAGACTCTTTCCCAGCCCTCGCTGTGGACGCGGTAGAGGTTGACTTGGCCTCCGCTGTAGGCGTCACGGTAAGTAGCTTGGTAGATGGCACGGCGGCCCAGGTCACAAGCCTCATCTATGGTCAAGTCGTATCGAAGGCCGCTGTCGACAACACCGTAGGCATACATGGACCCCGAACCAACAGCGAACAGGTCACCGCATACGCGATTGCCCTCTGAATCCACATAGTAGAGTCCTGCAATCAGAAAAAAAGAAGGAAAAGCATAAGACAGACTATCAGCGCTGCTTTACGTCCTGCAGAGTTAAAAAGACAGGCGCCTCCACGAAAGATGAAAAAAAGACAGAAAAAAAAAAAAACTTAAGAGAGAATTCAGTAGATCGATCTAATGTTATGAACACAGGGTTATAAATAATGGTTTGAACAACACAAGGTCAAATCCATTTCAGTGAGTACATGTGTGAGAAGGAATCATGGGAAACGGGTGGTTGACTTTTTTTTCTTTCTTTTTTTTCTGACAGCCGGATGCTTGGTAGTTGGAGCTCGGTCTTGGGGGTACCAAGGGGTTTCAGCATGAAAGCTGGAAGGAAAAGCATGACGAATTACAAAAGGAGAGCTTACGTCTTTCTAATATTAAAAGAGACCCTATTATGCTTTTTACATTTTCAACTTCCTTTGGTGGGTAATGTAGTTGTTTGAACATGAAAAAGATCTGCAGTGACAAAAGTACAAAGTCCACTTAATAGGGAATATTCTCTATATCAGTAAGCAGCGTTTCTCCTTTAAATGCTTAGATGTAGTCCTAAGTTTCCCTTGGGGAATGTACATATAGGAGTAGGGGCTTTTGCAGTGGTCAGCTACAAGTTGTCAGGAACCAGGCCCAGTTCCCCAAGAACTAATTTTTCCCAGAGCATTTTCCTGGTTGCATTGACACCATCGAAGGATGCAAAGTGACGCAAGGCAGGTGACAGCAACATCAAGTACAGCGTACAACATATTCAACAACTGAAGGATGGAGGACACCATAATCAAAACAGTACAATTTTCATTCATTCATTCATTTTACGGCTTAGTCCCTTTATTAATCAGGGGTCGCCACAGCGGAATGAACCGCCAACTTATCCAGCAGTTTTACGCAGCGGATGTCCCTCCAGCTGCAACCCAACACTGGGAAACACTAATACACTCATTCACACACATACACTACGGACAATTTAGCTTACCCAATTCACCTATGGTGCACCTGGATGAAACCCACGTCAACACAGGGAGAACATGTAAACTCCACACAGAAATGCCAACTGACCCAGCTGAGGCTTGAACCAGCAATCTTCTTGCTGTGAGGCGATAGCGCTACCCACTGCAACCCCAAATTGCAATCATAAGGATAAAAATGTTGCAACAAAAGAGGGTATTTCTTATTCATAGTTCTAGGAACTGTGAAAAAGTTGTCAAAGCCCCTACTACACCAAATACAACATTTTAATTCCCACCTAAGTTACACCATAGAGCCTGGTTGCGTTGTGTTAGTACTGAGTTGTGAGGCAGAATGCATTTATTATGGAGGAAAAACAGGTAAATTGGTTTGTAAGTTCACTTGCAGGAACTTTTTATTATTTACATATCATTCAGAGAAAGCGACAATGAGTATGTTTACATGGACACCAATAATCCGATTAAAAGTCTACCATGTAAACAGCGATTTTTGATCAATCCGTTTAAGGTCATAGTCGAACTAAACAGAAATCGAACTAAGACGTGGAATATGCCGATTTTAGTCGCATTATTGAAGTGCAGTACAGGCATGTAAACACCTTAATCAAACTATTACCACCATGTAAGACTTTTTGCTGTGTTTTGCGATAGTCTATACACACACAGGTGTTTGACACTATTCCCTGCACCTACAGAGTCAGTGAAGGAAAACAGCGACCTGCATCGTGAAATGTGGAGTTTTTTTCTCCCATTCATCGTGCGGTATCAAATTCCATTAAAACAACACTCTTCCAGCAGTTCATACACGCATCCAATATCTCGTTTGTCACGGGGGCAAGCATCAAACGTTCCTGAATGAAAGTGAAAGGGCCAAACTGCAGTTAAAGTCGACAAATTAAAAATGAAACACCCGAAACTACATGAAACTGCGAAGGAAATGTGGATTGTGCGGTAAAGCAAAGATGTAATCGAATTATGTGATATAATATGTGAAACAGGATCATGAAAGAAACATTCAAAAATAAACTCATGTAACAGGGCTCGAAATTGTGACCAAAATTTTATCTATGAGACCTCAAAATATATTTGGGAGCATTTGTGCGAGTGCATAAAATTGATGTTGTGCGACCAGTTTCCACAGCAAAATGTTCACTACATGCACAGAATTAGGAGGCATTCATGCATTAAGCATCTTGCACCTAAAAACACCAAACGCAGTGCTCAGGAATGGTTTAGAACCGTTGACATGGCAACTTGCTGCAGTAAACAAAGCCCGCAATGCTTGCCCCACCTTCAAGCTCTTCTTATTGGCCAACTGCACTAGAATAGAAATTAATATCAGCTGTCAATCACTCAGTTCCGATGACAGGGAGCTAAAGCCGTGAAAACGCAAAAGGTCTGGATCCAAGAGAATGAAAACAACACTGGCAGATTTCGTTTTAGAAACCACCTTAAGTTACAAATAATGGCACATCTGATTAGTGATCATGTAATGAATGTCAATCCAGCATTTACACTTTTGGAAGAGTGGATAAAAGACTTCCAGTGTTTAAAGTCCGCTATGAAAATGACTACATACACCGTAAAGCCGGTGGGACGGAGTTTTTAGGTAACAGTGTTTGCCACTGAATCTACACATTTTAAGCACGAGATGTTCTAACGTTATTTAATCCTTCATTTAATCATCACGATGCAGTCAGTCGTGCGACTGACACCGTGCTCACCATCGCTAAAGAGCATGCATTCACTGAGATGAAACTAATATTGCAGCTCATGAAAAGACCGTTATTGCTATTAAAAAGACGTATGCAAATAATAAGTTATATGTCGATATCATCTGTGCAATATCAGACACCACCCGTGAGAACAGCACAGTTATTATTGTTAATTCAGTTAATCTCATTCATGTCAAGAAGTGTGTGCAGGGCCTGTGAGCGTATGCAGATTTTTGTTTATTTGTTAGTTTTGATTAAAGTTGATTTCAAATGCAATAAGTCTGTTAATATAAAATGTGTAGTAACGGTGCTCATAATTTTTGGTGGGTGCGACTAAATTTTGTCTGGTGCGTCTAAATTTTTTAAGTTAGGAGCACCGGTGCTACCAAGAAAAATGGTTAATTTCGAGCCCTGTGTAAACACCTTAAATGACAATATTGTCTTATTCAGATTAAGGCAAATAATTCGATTACTGATGCCAGTGTTTTTATCTTGTACACATGGAACGAAAACAGTGCTTTATGCATCATTTTTGTGCACAAGTAAAATATGCACCTTTTGATGGAAATGTAGTGTTTCACCGATTTAATGTAGTGATTTACATGCTTTTCTACTCCATGTGAACTTTGAGTTTGGACTTTTGACATTTGTTTATTTTACATTAAAGAGAAACTTATTTCTCAAAAATGTGCGTTTACAACAGCAAAAAAAAAAAGTGTTTGATGTACTTTGAACTAAAACTTTACACACAGAAACACCTGATACTTGGAGAACATTTAAAATTACAATGTGTACTACGAAAAGGTCATAATAGGACCCCTTTAAGTAATCTAAAAACAAACTGCTGATCAGGCACAGGCGAACACAGTGTCCACCTTGTGGCATTGCCCGAGGCGCCATCGATCGCTCCAAAAACACCAGAATTAATTATTGATCTATATCTGAAGACCCGACCTCTCACCAGACATGATGGACGATGCAGATCACATTCGATGAACTGGTGGTTCACTGTCTGGTCCAGGAGCAGATCACCTCAAGGCAGGTTTTAAGTGTCCTAGAGGCTGTGCTATGACAGGACACGCTCCCACAGCAATGGTGACTATGTTCCATCTGTGCTCCAGCAGAACCAGGCTGCAGATGGGCCAGTAATCGGATGGTTCACCCAAAAATTTATGCAGTCATTGTTTACTCACTATTTGGAACGCAAAAGATATTTTAAGGAATATTTGAACTGCTTTGTCCACACAGTAAATATCACCCTTCAAAAACAACATTATTGACTCATTGTACAGAAAAACTAAAAGATAGGTCTTCTGTGTTCTACAGAAGAAAGTCATGGAACATGAGGATGAGTAAACTATTTCATAGGCTCATGACAACCATAATCCAACATCTGCGAAAAGTGAATGATTCAGAGGGATAGTTCACCAAAAAACATCTATTCTGTCATCATTTAGGGTGTACTCAGACTAGGCTATCCGAGCCATGCCCAGGCGCATTTAATATGGATTTATTAATCATTCTTACTTTTCAATGCATGAAAACTGTCATAGTTTATTAAAGATGCAAACTCTCTGCTGCAAGACAGCTGCCACCTTCAGCAAACCTCCCAATACGTGCAGCACGATGACTTTGAGCATCAAAAGTGGTGGATCTGTTCAGCAAGATTTGAATGTGTCATTGCATCCCAAACGACTTAAAATAATACAAAACAATATAACTAAAGCAATCTCCATTGTACGGAGTGAGAGTGCTTCTTCTGAACAGTCTTCTAAAGCCTAATTTACACAACGACGACTCGCAACAGCAAAGCAACAAGTGACTGTTCATTTCAACAGAGAGCAAGCTACTTCCAGCGACATGAGTCTACGCAAGCGTCAGTAACCGGCGACCAGGTGGGTGCGTCAAACGACATGACAAAGTTGAGAATCCTTCAACTTTATGCAAATGAAGAGTGACTTTCTTGAGCGACAGCCAATAGGAGCAATGGAAGTCAATGATTACAGGAATATCTCCTTATGTGTTCAGCAGAATCAAGAAACTTAAAAGTTTGTAACGAGTTGAGAATAAGCAAATATTTAGTGCACTGAAATATTTGGGGCGAGCTATCCCTTTAATATTTAAAAAAAGTTACAAAAACATCAAAGTTAAGGCAACTGAGATAGAAGACATCAAACTGAACATGTGAATTTACTTTAAAGGTGCAGGTCATTTTGGTAAGTTTGACACCCAGTGGTCGAACTAGATATTTCACTCCTGGATCAACACACACGGAAGCGCAGGTTGCTAGATTTACGAAATCAACAGGAGTGTGCCTGACTATCGAGTCTAAATACTGATTTAAAGTGTATTTAAACCATGTTCTAAATAAAAGCAACAGCACCCGATAGAAGGAATATTTTAATATTAAAAGGAGTTTTTGTTTTAACCAAGACCTGAAATTTCTATTTTAGAAACGGCTTCTATTTCTTGCAGCTGAACAAAAGAAAACTGACAATGATCACCTCAGGTACACCTCATGTGCTTTATTCAGTGTTAAATGCTAAAAATGTGAGTTTGAATGTCATGTAACATGACATTTATTGCCATACTACTGAAAGCAGCAGCAGATAGTTCACCTCAGATCTTGAAAATAAACCGTTTGAAATTGATGTGTTGGTTTTGAGTCTAAAGTTCAGTGATTCAGCATCTACATTTAATATTGTTAAAGACATTTAATATGTATTAATTAGATCATAAACCTTACCATTTTGTGCTTCTGAATGGCTATATTTAAATTTCTGTCGTGTTGTGTCTGGTGCAAACAGCCAAACTGCTTATCACAGCAATCTTGTCATGTAGTGTGTTGTTAGGACACGAGGTTACAATGTGATAGGGCTGCAACTAAAGATTATTTTAATAATCGATTAATCTGTCGATTGCTTCTTCGATTAATCGGATTTAAAAACAAACAAGAAAAGCATTAATTTCCAACCCTTTATTCAAAAAAGCTCATCCCTGAGCTGTTAGAATAATAATAATAAAAAACTAAGTAGTTTTGTCCTGTTTTCAATCCAAATATCTAAAAATAAAATTAATCAAGATACATACAGTACTAGACACATTAAGTAGCATAAGAAATTGTCATGTTTTCTGAAAAAAAAAAAAACACCAAGTGATTATTTGCTTAAAACAGGCTAAATTATTTGCCAATTGGGTAAGAAAAACAATCTTAAAATATAATCTCAAACAGAAGTTAAGAATCACTTTTTTTTCACAATTTTCTCATGTCATTTTTCTTGTCTGTTCTTGATTTAAGATTTTTTTACATATTTGGACTGGGAACGAGACGAAATGGAAAAGGAAGGAAGGAAGGAAGTGTAGCAGTGAAGCTATACATGACAACAGATGGAAAAATGAATGATCAAAAAAGGCGAGTGAATAAAAACGTGTCATTAGTCTTGCAAAGTGCAAAGTAACTATACCATCACTGTTTTACTTCTGTTATTAATCCTTTTGCTGGTGGGTTTAAAATATTCTGAATCCAGGAGTCAATTTTTCTAGGCAACCATTATTTTAGAACATTCACCCTTAATGTTTCTGTGGCGACGTGTCATGTTTGTCACTTGACACCGCAGCCACAATAGCGCTGTATGACAGATGTATCTCTTTTATTTAGTTTTTTCCGTTTTAACTCAACATATTGACACGCTTGCTCATCATGTCATCAACTACCTGATATTCCAATTCACATAAACGTGTAAGTGATCGTGATCTATAACGTGAGATGGGCGTCGCCATGTTTACTTGCGGCCGCACGTTTGCCTCAATAAAAGTAGAACACGCAGGATTCAGCACGTACATTCATAAGTTACTCCCAAAATACATGCAAGTAAGTAGCTGGTGAACTTAGAAAAGAAGAGATTCAACTTTATAGTTGCTTTCACTGTGTATCTGATATGAATAAAACACATTGGAAAATTATATTTGAATGGATTGTTAGACTTCCTTGCGCGTTTTACAAACTCTAAATGTATTGTTTTACTAGTACTTGTGTGTATTTAAATGTCTAAAATATAAAATAAGCATTAGGCGGTTAAAACGCTGCATAATTGTGATAATATGACACGTCTTTCTCTGGCTCAGCGCCAGCCAACGCTCAGTTTGAATTTTTCAGTCGCTGCTGTAAGGGTAAACGAGCTAACGTTAACTTGTCATGCTTGTCACGCTGGATAAAGAGTAAAAACACCAGCACCAGGGACTTTACAGTCCTCACCTCAAAACGGAACAAAAGTAGGATTCTGTAGTGATTTACCCTGCTGTTGAACTCCCTTCCTCCTCATCTATGAGGCGCCGAACTCTGTATCAGTGCGCGAGAGAGACCGTGTCCACTCCGCTCCGCACTGAACTAAAGTGTTTTTCATTTAAATAATCAAACGTCCCCGTATCGCGCGACACAACGAATCGATTATGAAATTTGTTGCCAACGCTTTTAGCAAATCGATTTAATTGATTCGTTGTTGCAGCCCTACAATGTAACCTGCTCACCTAATGTTTACGTTCATAATACTTATACTATTAGCTAATTAATAACCTCATGTGAAACTCTGAATCTGCGTCTCATTTCGGAGTCTGCTACTGTCCACTGGAAGTCGCATTTCGGTCACGAACATGCTTTGAAAGCCTTTCTGACTGAATGAATGACATACGCATTTTTCTACCAAGGCAACCCGGGGTGTTGAAATATACTTGGCTAAACTGGCAGTGGGTGGGTTAAAAACCAAAACAAAGACAGATGTTCTGGTGCATAATTTTCAAAGCAGTATATCTGACTTTAGCATTATTTTTCAGATAAACAAGAATGTTCACTTGGCATGTTTCTTAAATATTTGCAAACATATTATGATATTTTTATTCTTTAGAAAAGTCAAAAACTTACATACAACACTTTTAAGTTGAAGAACGTGAGATAATGAACAAGCTGACACTCTCATAACAAACTAATCAGAAAAGAACATGAAATATGTCGCTTACCATTTCATTATCGTTTTTCATATCATATAAAACAAGCCATCACTTATTACGATTACACCTCATGCACCCTCATTGGGTAAAAACTCCCTATAAAAAGCGAGCAAACTCATCTGTTCCCAACTCACAAAGATCACTAGTACTAAGTCAAAAATAATCTAAAATATTCCTTTTGTACTCTGCCAACTTAAACCAAAGTTCAATCCCCTCAAATGAGCTCAGAGAGACATTTTGAGGACGTTCTAAAGAAAGTGAAGCTCAGATGTCTTCAACAAGCAATTTACACTCTCTGTATGCGTCGTTAGCTCGACCTGATAATCGTTACAGCTCCCTAAAAATATGCAAAGTAATTTGCCATTTTGTATACCCAAGTGTGACGACAAAAAAACAGGTTAAAAATGCAATAGTACGTCTTCTTTCACCTGCAAGGCACCCGGTCCTCATTAGGAGACGTATGCGAGGGTACTTGAGCAGACTGTTGTTTTTTTTACCATTTTTTTTTTTTTACGTACAACACCTGGGATCGCTTTATCACACAACGGTCGTCGCATGCTACCTGAGTCACTGAAAAAAGGGTGGGGAAGTAAAGGTGAACAAAAAAAGGCACTTGAATTTGCGAGCCCTCGTAAAGCAGAGGCGGCGAAGCGGGAGCGATGGCAGGATATGTTACGACAGCCCGGCTCCTTGCACTCCATCACAAAGGTGACAGGCAGTTAGATGTGCTAGACTGAAAGTGAGGCTGTCTGCATGTATGAATGGCAACTTCCAGACAAAAGGAAAGAGTCTACACAGGTGATTGGCTGACTGCTCTGCTGATTGTCACACGGCCATGGTTGGTTAAGAGTGCCGCTGATGAGAGCAGCTGCTCAGAAAGCAAAAGCAAGCGTGTGTACAGACGTGCGAGCATGCATGCACATCGGCGGTCCACGTCTGCAGAACATGAAAAGATGGCAGTTGAAAGAGCTCGGTACGTCTTTTAGATAACGGTCCGCTGATGTTTACAGCTCCTGGCAGGACAGACGCTGCCTATATTTTCACAGCAGGTGCGGAACGTGTAATAGGAGTTGAAATTAGAAAAAGGATGCGGGTCATCACTGTTGCTTTTAGAGAAATTGAGCACAATTTTTGAGAAATTGGCACTGAAGGATTGTTTGAATGTATTCGGTGGATCACCGGACTGAAAAGTTTTCAAGAATTGAGGCTTGTAATGATCTGAGTGCTAACAGAGAAAAGAAAAACTGAGTTAAGTGGTTGGAACAAAAAAAAATCTGTTTTACTAAGGTAACAGGTGATGAGCTATTTTAGATATTCAGTTAGAAAATCTCGACTACCTCAATCACCTTGCATGATACAAATTACCTGCATGCATTTTTGCATGTTTCAGAAATGTATTTTCATTCATTTTCCTTCGACTTTATTAATCTGGGGTCGCCACAGCGGAATGAACAGCCAATTTATCCAGCATAACTTTTACACAGCAGATGCCCTTCCAGCTGCAACCCAACACTGGGAAAGATACATGTAATTACATCAATTATTTTAATATAAGAAAGATGTAACTATTCTATTTACCTATTCTATTGATTTAACTATTCTATTGAGCTTTATTTTATTAATATTTTATTTTAAGATTTTAAAAAGATAACACTTTTTTTTTTTAGCTTTTTCATTTCAGATACAAGTAAACAATTTAATTATTTAACTATTAGGGTTTTAATCTTGTTATAAGAACAATCACAAGAGTGTCTGACCAAGAACAAAATAATTATAAACATGAATAAATTAAAATGTACATGAACAATAAAAATTAAACAAAATCGAATGCATAGTGTGTGTGCATGTGTACGGTTTGTACAGTATATAAACAATGGAAACCTATGTAATGTCCCCACATTTCACAAAAACAAACATGTGTGCGTATCAACAAATAACACTAAAATAAGCGTTAACGCTGTAAAAATATTTGTTAATTAACAGGTTCTGTATTTCATGATTTACAGTTTTTTTTTCCTGTTTATTTACGTTGGTGAATTGTATTGTAAGATGTTGAGCTCTGCTCTGTTGACTTTTTCAACTGTACATTTTATCAAAGTGACTATTACTAAAGTTTTACTGGTTTGAAACGACAACATTGTAGAATAAATACTATATAGAGAATTAAGTTGGTAAAATAACAGTTGATGTACTGGCAGTTCATTACAAGGTTTTTGTATCATAAGTTACAGCACCAAAACAGAAAATATATCACATCAAACTATTAAAAATGTCAATAAAAGTCACTTTTTCAAACTTTTCAACATCAAAACTTGCTGGCAGAAACATCAGGGTGCCATAATGCAATTAAAAAGGATAAATAAATGAACAAATAATAATAAACATGAATCACAAAAAACTATCTTTTTTAAAAGATATTTTTACAGCATACTATGACAAAAATGTGGGTGACATTTTATGCCTGCATAAATGTAAAACCATATTTAGCTCAATGCTTAATTGATAAATGAGCAGAACAATATCCACAAAACATATGACCCCCCTAGGATTGTTTTGGTCAAAGATTACGTGCACTTCGCACTTTCCCTTGTCACTGGATCACTTGAGACAAATTTTAATAGCAGTTATAAACCGTGCCCATAACTCAAGCAGCAAAGAGGGAAGCGGCGTTCCAATAACAGCCAGGCTAAAGCTCTGGGGCGTCAACAGTGGTCTCAGCGGACGCTGCACTGCATTAAATTTTATTATCAGCATCTTTTGTCAGAACCATATCACAGTTTTGTGTTCAATTTATTCCTCACAGCGACTTAAGACACTTCATCACGGGAATAAGCGCCAGACACTGTTAAAGCAGTAAATGTGCTTTGTTTAATCAAGATTGATTTAATTTGTGCAACATTTACCTCTCTGTTGAATCACAACGCATCGTAACAGCCAGTCCTGCTATTGAACTTCCAACAGCAATCATTACTTGCAGAATTGCCTGGAATATTTACCACATACATTTGTTAGCCTGTCAGGTGAAGGTTGTTTTTTTGGAAAGAGCCACACTGGCCTGTGTCACCGCATAAACCTCAATTGATCGAGCTGACGCGACTTTGCATGTGACCTGATCGCCCCGTCTGAAAGCCGCGTCCATCATGGTGCTGCTCCCTCCTGGCCCACAGTCACCGGAATATTGATTTCCCATTACTGTGTCAGTGTGCAGGGCCTTTTAAACACACTGGCCGTGATGTAGAGCAGTTACAGCACCTCAGTGTCTGCAGCTGAGGAATGCATCACTAGCACAGGACGCTGCGTCGCCATCTGCTGGTACAAGCTTAAATTAATCCCTGCTTTGCACACTCATGCTTACCATCTGCAATTTGTAGCAGTCATTTATCTTTGTGTGCGTATGCGTGTTGTTAAAACTAAAAGACAACACAAATACAGGTTTTACAAGTATTACATTACATAACATTTATAATTATACATATATTAATTTTAACCTAATCAATTATATAATAATTTTATATACACAGCACACCCTATTTTATTATATAAATTATAATTTTTTTATTAAAATTATTATTATTATTATTATTAAACATTAAATTAGATCATTAATAATATCTAATATACATAAATATTAGCAAGAAATGAGCAAAACAAATTATATTATATTAACATTATTAGTAATATATAAAATGTTGTGTGTTTGCTTTACAACAAATATACACATACAAGTCCATAATATTTTAAACATTTAAATGTTTTATATTAAATAACAACAACAAATTAATGTTAACAATTATTTACAATAATATTATATAATAAAATATAATATAATATAATGAACAATTAAACAATAATATTAATAATAAAACACATACTTATTAAAAAGTAAATGTTTTATATTAAATAATAACGATTATGATAATGATGATAATAATAACATTCTTATAACTTACAATAATATTATAATCAAATATAATATAATCAAATGTAATATAATATAATATAATCAACAATTAAACAATAATATTAATATTAATAATAAACATTTATGAAATAATAATAATAGTAATGATAATAATAGTAATAACAAACAATCTAATAAATTACAATAATAATATAATTAAATATAATATAATGAACATTGATTCATTTTCTTGTCGGCTTAGGCCCTTTATTAATCCGGGGTCGCCACAGCAGAATAAACCACCAACTTATCTTTACACCTTACGCAGCGGATGCCATTCCAGCTGCAACCCATCTCTGGGAAACATCCATACACACTCATTCACACACATATACTACGAACGATTTAGCCTACCCAATTTACCTGTACCGCATGTCTTTGGACTCTGGGGGAAACCGGAGCACCTGGCGGAAACCCACGCGAACGCGGGGAGAACATGCAAACTCCACACAGAAACGCCAACTGACCCAGCCGAGGCTCGAACCAGTGACCTTCTTGCTGTGACTTACTGCGCCACAGGTCGTAATAAAAACATTTATTAAAGTAAAATCTTAAAGTAAATGTTTCATATTAAATAATAATAATAATAATAATAATAATGATTATAATGATGCTAATAATAATATTAATAAACATCTAATAAATTACAATAATAATATAATCAAATATAATGTAATATAATGAACAATTAAACAATATTAATAATAAAAACATTTATTAAAGTAAAATTTTAAAGTAAATGTTTTATATTAAATAATGATGATGATGATGATGATGATAACAACATCTAATAAATTACAATAATAATATAATCAAATATAATATAATATAGTAATGAACAAACAATTCTATTAATAATAAAATGTTATTAAAAAGTAAGGTTTTATATAAAAATAATAATAATAATGATGATAATAATAATAATAATAATAATAATAACAAATAATAATAATAATAATAAAAAACAACATCTAGTAAATGACAATAATATAACATAACATAATTATAAGTACATGGGCGGTACAAAAAATCTACTAATTCTAAATACCTTTATTTTAAAAATGCATCTGTTGGAATGGGCTTAAACAACTCCCTGGTCTGCTTACGATCTGCAATTTCTAGCAGTAATTTCTCCTTGTCTTTCCCAGTCAGTATTAGCTTCATTTAGCTTTGCACTCCTCATGTTAGGAAGCAACAGAATGAACTGAAAATGCGCAGAGCTCACCATTAAGACCATTAGATTAAAAGCCTCTCATAGATCTAAATGCAATGTCCAATTAAGAAAAAATGGACATCAATCATGGTGTAGAAAAGCAAAGGTCTCGAGAGTCCATTAATGCGCAAGTTTTGTGATGCATCTTACAAACAAAGTCATAGTGCTGCATATTAAAACCAGATTCCGGCTACTGCTGGGGACTGGCAGGAAATTATGATGATAGAGCTATTTTTACAAAGCTATTCCAGCAGAAAGGGAGGTTCAAATCAGCAGAGAAAATAATCACATAATTTGTCCCCATGCCAACTGCAGCAATCATTGAAAACATAAATGGCGCAAAAAAAAAAATGTGGTCCCTTCTGACAATCTTTTGCATCACAAAGCTATTCCAGATGCAAACAGGTTACAGCTGGAATATTTCTGCTTAGTGCCTTTGATGGAGGCAGAGTAAAAACGAAAGAGGAAAACCACCTTTAATTAAAGGCAAACATTATTGTAAACAGCATTACGCAATATACAATTAGCATAATCCTTAGTCCCAGGGCTTGCTGGAACATTTTATACGAGCATATCAAGCAGGTAAGATGTATGAACAGCCATGGAATTTTTGCATGAAATTACGATAATGTTCATATAATGTCTTATATTGCAATACTACGACAAAAGCAACAACCATAGTTGAAGTCATAATTATTAGCCCTCCTGTTCAATTTCAATTTTTTTCCCACAATTTCTGTTTAAAGAATATTTTATTCAACACATTCCTAGACATAATTGTTTTAATAACTAATTTCTAATAACTGATTTCTTTTGTCTTTGCCATGATGGCAGTACATAATATTTCACTAGATATTTTTCAAGATACTAGTTCTGCTTAAAGTGCAATTTAAAGGCGTAACTAGATTAATTAGATTAATTAGGCAAGTTTAGAGTAATTAGGAAAGTCATTGAATAACTGGTTTGGTCTGTAGACAATCAAAAAAAAATATTGCTTAAGATGGCTAATAATATTGACCTTAAATGGTTTTTTTAAAAAAATAGGACTTTCTCCAAAATAAAAAATGTTAGAGGAAATGTTGTGAAAATGTCCTTAATCCATTAAATATCACTAATTATCAGGGCTAATAATTTTGTCTTCAACTGTACAGTATGTGTATGCAGGCCTGCAATAATAAAGAACTTTTGTTGTGCGATATATTGTCACAAAAATTGTTGCGATGAGCGTCATTATTGTCATTTTAAGATCATTTTACGCCACTGATTATATAATAATTATATAACAGCATAATAATGTAAATAGCCATAAACACTTAAAATATTCTTAAGGTTATTTAAATACTATAATTTGATGTAAAAAGTCAATGTCGTATTATATATACACTATTAAACATCGTATTAGGTAAATGTCCAATTATAAACTTTGACAGCAGTGAGGTTAAATGTAAATGTCATTGCAAAATGGCTTTAACATTATTTGTGAGTTTGTAAATATATATTGCAACGGCAAAAAATTATTGAGATCTCCAAGTATTACATAGATTATAGATTATTGTGACAGGCCTAAGTGTGTGTGTGAGTGTATAAAATAATAATAATAAAAATAACAATAAATTCACATATTTAATACTATATAGTATTTTACATTAGCATAAGATGACATAACATTCATAGCTATGTTCCATTTCTATATACATTATATTTTTTTAGAATTTTTACATACAATTTTATATTAAAATAAAAAAAATTATTGGTAAACAAATTATAAAAACATTGTATATTAAATTTAAATTATATTTAAATGTCACATACATTAATATAATCTAATATACTATGAATTAATCAAAAATATGCTAATAACTTTTATGTAATTTAAAATTTAAATAATATAATATATTTAATAGATATAATTTAGTCCAGCCTAGTGTAATAGGGCCCAAAATAATTGGAAGACATAAATGAATAGAAGGTTATGAGATCCAACTTAATAGGTGGCCTGTAAAGACGATAAATCTGAGGATAGGATGATAATATTTTATATTTTGCAGGGCCTTGTCAAAAAAAATCTAACAAATTTAAGTAACCAGTGAAAGATTTAATTTTAAAAATGTTGGTAACTAGATTTTAAAATGTACAAAGAGAAAGTTTTGAATTTGCCATATCAGCTTCTCTGGCAATTTCATGGCAAAACCAGAACATTCCATAAATATCACTTTTTTATAATAATAAAGAACTATGACAATAAAAAGACATCAAAACATGATGAACCAAAAAGTAAAAATGAATTAATCTATCAAGTGTTTATATGACCTTTCAACCCCTTTGAATGCAAGGAATTTATACTTTACAATTTATTTATGTGATAAAAAAAATAAAACTGTCTAATCCAGCAACAATTAACACATACATAACACTTAACACATGCATATGATAATTACCTGGCCCTCTTTTGTCCCAGCCGCAGACCATCGTGCCCATGCTGAGGCCCATGCCTTTGTACTGATACACCATGTTAGCCAGCAGTTTGGACGCAGCTGCCACTGAAATGCGCTCTTTGTTGCGGAGCTCATAAATGCGACACTGCCTGGCCAGCAGTCGCTCCCAGAAGCTGCAATCTGCTGCTCCTCCTGCCATGGTGCCAAGCAGGTACGGGTTGATTTCAATCACCTTCTTCACTGTCTGTGAAGCGATGTAGGCGCCCGCAGTTGCTCTCGAATCCACAGCCACAATCACGCCATGCTGAAACTGAGACAGATGACACAAATATATTGGTGAAGCTTGCAAATTGAACTTTTTTACTTTAAGTTTAATAACAGAAAATGACAAACCAAGGCTACCAAGAAACCAATGTGTGGCTGGTTGGTGTAAAACGGATAGCTGGCAGATGCTGAAACCATCTGGCTCTATAAAAGCTTTTTTGGTCTGTTGAGAGTCCTTCAAATAGCCATTTAGTCATTTTTGTTTAAATGCAATAATGTGTAATATTTAAAAGTAAAAATAGAAATATTTAAAGGTCCCATGAAGTGCTTTAAAATGTGCATCTTTATTGAAAGTTTGAAGTTTGACCTAAACAAGTGAAACAGGGAAGGATATATAGTAGCTCTTCCCTTTTTAAAAAACAGCCAATGATATTTTGATTTTATCACAGCTCTGCCAGTGAGAGTGGTTGAGATCAAGAGCATCAATTGAGAAGCAAATGAAAAGCATCTTGAAGGGGAAAGGACATGTCAGATACTAGAAAGCATATGATTGGTCTGAAGATTTGATGAGAAACTAAAGTATGAGGTGATGTAAAAAAAATTGTTTAACCATTTAGGCAGAAGTGACGATCTACCCGAAGCTGTGGATGTTTATATCTTCTAAATGGGAATTTTGTTACTGTTTTGGAGCACTACAGCTGATAGATATCTTTAAGACTGATTATTACTAACTAAAAAATCTTTAGTTAAAAAATAAAATAAAAATGTATTTTAATTTCACAGGACCTTTAAATTACGTTAATTCCCTTAGTCCATCGAAGATACTGATGACTTTTTTTATTGAGCAGAAAATTAAGGAAGATTTTATACTCAAATCGTGGCTCTTGGAGACCTATAACAATGCAAGTCAATGGCTCTGCTTTTGTGAAAGTCAAAAAAATAAACAGGTAAATCTAAAACCCGTTAAGGCTGTCATGATTAAAAGAAATTGTTGTGCGATATATTGTCACAGAAATTATTGCATTAAGTGATATTATTGTCATTTTAAGACCATTTTATTACAGTGATTACATGATTATATAATAGCATAATAATAGGCATAAAAACTTTCTAGGAATGAAAAAAATCTAGAGATTTAAAAAGTAAATGTCCTAATATAATGGACATTGGTGATGTAGTGTGTAAATGTCCTTGTAAAACGGCTTTAACCTCATTTGTAAATGTGTGCCATTTTGCACTGACACTTTTATTGAAGTGGACTGCCGCTCTGAAACAGAGCTCATTTGGACAACTTGTTCCAATCCATCAGTAGTTTTCAAGAAAATGTGAAAATTCACTTGTCAGTTAAACAATGTTCAGGGCTCACAAAACTGATAGCCTGACGTCCCGGGGCTATTATATTTTCCAGCCAGGCTGTCAAAAATTAATCCACACCACTTGTTGTATGGGTCTTAATGAGAGGAAAATATACCGCCTATTTCAGTGCTTTTGCATCATTTAAAAAATTGGGTAATTACGTTGTATGTGGCTTGCATGCATCGAGGAGCCACTATCAATATGTTTGAATTTGCATTTGTGCTAATTGGTGTTGTTAAAAGAACCAGTACTTCAGTACCAAGTTGCATTAAAAATTAATAAATAAAACAAAAAAAGGTAAACCTAATAAGTTTTTACATGATTTTGGTCACATGAAATATGGTCATTTTCAAAAACATATATGTAACTTATAATAAATGCCAGTATAAGTTATTTAGCTAATGTATGCATTTCTATTTATTTAGTAAACAATGACTTTCCATTCAGGCTATTTGAATTTATTTCAGGCCAACAAAATCTGAAGAGTGGCTGCCCGAAAAGCTATGAGGAATTTTGAGATTTTGCGAGCCCTGAAGTTTCTAAAAATGTTCCCTGAACTTGCATACACCTCAAACAGAGATCAGACATGATGACAAAGGCTGCACAATGAGATAAAATGTTAGTGAGACTTGATTTTATGCAAATATGATGGGCAATATTATTTTTTCAGTCATTTCCATTATTACACTAAAAGTCGATATGTTTATTATTGCGTCAGGCCTACAACTTAACCATAAATTTACCAATTAGTATCTAATTTTCCATGTGTTTTTAAGGCCTGTGACTGTGAGCATTTCAAGCCACTTTACATAATTTAGGCATAAGAAATTATGTTTGTAACTTGAAGATTAATTGTAGTTATGTGCATATATGATAAAGATACACTATACAGTATTATTTTACATTAAATCATTTAATTTGTGCCTGAATACTGCTAGACCCCAAGCAAAACCAAGCAACACTGTTTATTTCATTTGTGTTTTTGCTGTACTGAATTTATCAAGGCTTGTGATTTTTTTTTTTGGAGATACCCTCCCCTAAAAAAATCATCTCAATTAATCTATTTCCATGATTTATTTTTTAAATAGACCAATTTATTTAATCTAGTAAAATTATACTCAATATCAAAATATGTATTGCATAAAAACGAAATATTGGAAAATATTGCAATACTGTGCATGCCTAATTATTAGTCACACTGAAAAAAAGCAGTAAAAAAAGTTTAATATACAATTTATTCAGCAACTAGAGGGATTTCCTGGGTTTCTTCTATGAGGCTTATTTGAAGTTTCATGCAAGAGTGCCTTCTGTCCTTTGGAGAAAATTTACTATTGATAACAGAACCGAGCATCCCTGAAAACGTGTGTGACATTTTAATTTATCACCCAACCCTAATTTCAGTCATTGTGAACCTGTAAAATGTCATCTTCCAGATTCAGATTGTGCGCACAATCATTTCAATACAAGTTCCAGCATTCAGTGTAAGCACAGGCAAGGACCATTTTGATGAAAACAACATTATCATCTTACTGCTACATTGTCACTTAACAACAAATGCATAATTATTCGAGAATGTCATGTTCTTACTCAGTAGTACTTAGAAATAACATTTAGTCTCTTGCATGGTGTCCCATCATGAGACCTCAATGTACGATCAGGAGCCACAGGTAATAATTTGCGCCATTGTGCTTTTTTGACTCTCAAAGCTGTTTTCTTGCACCATAGTTCCTGCAAAAATGAACTGAAGAAAGAAACTGCACCTACATCTTGGAAAGCCTGAGGGTGAATAAATTAACAGCAAAAAATGTTTTTTTTTCATTTTTGGATGAAATATCCCTTTAATTTTAGTACATCATACCCCCTTTAATATTTTTTTAAGTTCTATCATGAGCACAAATTAATGTAGTCCTGTCTGCTTCTTTTTTACATCATTACAGTTCAAGGTAACTCCAAACTTACAAATTGACAGAATGATACTTGAAAAACTATTTTTCTAACTAGTTTTTTTTTAACTAATAGACTGACATAGGCTAGGGTTGGGCAATATGGCAAAAATACAATCTTAATAATTATTTTTCATATTGAATAATAACAATATATATTTCAATATAAGTTATTAATGCTTCCAGATTTAAAAGGAGTACCCCAACAATGACTGAAGCAACACAAATTAGAAGGTCCATTAAATGGCATAACATTTTCGGATGATAAATTTTCGGTGGCCGAAAAGACAGTACATCTCTAATATCAACACACTTTCAGATTCTCATTTTTGCACAATTCTGCTGTGTGATTGGCTCTTAGATCAATAAAGAGTAAAAAAAAGTCTGAGCTTATCATTGTTATTGACATAAATTTGGTTGCGATTCGATATAATATCGTTTATCGCCCAGCCCTAACATAAGTTTTATTTTAATACATTTAGTTGCCACTTATTCAAATAAACATTATTATGCAAAAAGAGCAGGCAAAATGGCAACTATTACGAAATTGTCATAGTTTTAATATGTAGACAACACATTTCTCAAACTCAAAGTCAGTTTAGTTCTAGTTGTAAATGTGTCAGTTACAATAATCAACACATGCATTGAGGTCTATATCTAAGATTACGATAAAAGCAAACTAATACAGGCACGCTGGAAACAGTAACAATGTAGGCCGCAATGAAAAAGCACATTTTAGGTGCTGTGTCATTATCGGTCTTGTCCTGACAGGCTTTACTTTTACATACTGAAGTAAAGCTGGAGTATGTAAACATCCATACTGTAATCAAATCCTATAATGCCTTTTTAATAAAAAATTTTTTTGCAGCCTTCGTAGAGCCATAAACAAATGTTAATACTGTTTATGACACTTACGTTAGTTTGCGGTTAGTGTTAGTAAAACAAAATGCGGGCGCTCTTCTTCAAGAATTACACCCAATAAACAACTCATCAAAACATATATCAAATATAATAACGTAAAAAAAGAGTGAAGGAGTGGACAGTGATGTAAACATAGCGACTGTGAGTAACTAACAGCCTCATGTTAGTTATTTATTGAACCCTTTCCTTTTCATCACACACACATCAGGTATAAATATGAGTGCAGTAGACACATGCTCTTGAATGTATAATTGTTATGTTTGAGAGAAGTTAGCTTTAAGGAAGAATGCACAGCTTTTAAACTGTTTAGATTATATTAGCTGTAGGCTAAATGAACTCACTTTGAATGCTAAGGTGGTCGTGCCGTGAAGAAACTCGATTTTTCTCTCCGGTTCATCGTCTTCACCCAGAGTTTTCACAGAGAAGTTCGGACTGTCACCCAGAGCGGCTCCAAAGCCGAGATTTGTCTGGGTTAAGCCACATCCGTGAGCAAAAGACCGGTCAAATTGATCTGAAAAATCCGCAGACTCATTCCGCAAAATACTAGACAGCGCCATGTTTCAGAAAACTGACCAGAAGCGGCGTCTGCTTCTTGTATGTTACATGTGAGTAAGTGAAACATCAAGGAACCACATCGCCATCTAACGCTCAGGATGACCGACTACAGCAAAATTGCCACACTTAATTCGAGCCTTTTAAGCAAACGAAATATGCTCAAAAATATTAATTAATTCCCTAAACGATACATGAAAGAGGCTGACATTGATCGTTTAGGGAATTAATTAATATTTTGAGCGTATCTTCTCAAGTCACCGATTGATCACACAACAATGATGCTAATGCTATGTGAACACAAGTAGTTAGCACAAATTATTCATTCATTCATTCATTCATTTTCCTTTGGCTTAGTCCTTTTATTCATCAGGGGTCACCACAGCGGAATGAAGCACCAACTTATCCAGCATATGTTTTACACAGCAGATGCCCTTCTGGAACCCAGCACTGGGAAACATTCATACACACTCATTTACACTCACACACTACGGCCAATTTAGTTTATTTAATTCACCTAATACCCACATGTCTTTGAACTGTGGGGAAAACTGGTGCACCCGGAGGAAACGAACATGCGTAGAACAAACTCCACACAGAAATGTCAACTGACCCAGCCAGGACTCAAACCAGTGACCTTCTTGCTGTGAGGTGACAGTGCTAACCACTTAGCCTCCATGTCGCCTTAGCACAAATAATGTTGTTAAGTATATATTTATATATTTTTTTCTGCAATTCACTCTTAAAATGATTTTTATAACAAAGTGGCTTCTGAAAATATTTCATGGCATCATAAAAACGGTAAAGGTAAAAGGTAAAAAGATAATTTAACCGCTTAAAGAGTTAATTAATATTTTGGTTTATCTGGTTTGATTATTAAATTGTAAATTTTTATCTACTTATTAAAATATCTAGACACATTTAACCAGTGGTGTCCAAACTCAGTCCTGGAGGGCCGGTGTCCTGCATTGTTTAGCTCTAACCCCAATCAGACACACCTAAGCCAGATAATCAAGTTCTTACTGGGCTTGCTAGAAACATCCTGGCAGGTGTGTTAAGGCAAGTTGGAGCTAAACTCTGCAGAACCGAGTTTGGGCACCGCTGCTTTTAAAATTTATTGTAGCCCAGGTTCTCCAAAATATACCCTGCTCTTATGTCATTCAACTAATATCATCCTCAGATGTATTATCTTTAATACATCTCATAACCTTCAACTCCAATATTACTTAAAATTTGAATAACAGCATGATAATTTTTCTACATGTGGTAGGCTATAGGCTGTACGTCTCAGAATAGGACTTGAGACCCTTAATCAACATTCAAACTAACAGTTCTTGTATTAATGATCACAGCATGCAATCATTGCTTTAATCATGTTCATAGATTTCTGCTGGAATATCGTCATTAGCAAACTGAATAATTTGTATCTTCTTTGGTCCCTGATGGACACTGACAGTCACCAAATTCCAAGTAACATGCATTTCTGTAAATTGTTTTTGAATCAATGTATTATGAACTTTATGAATAAACATGAATTTAATAGATTTTCTTACAAATAAATATTTTTAGTTATTGCAGATATATTAAAATTAGCAGAAAAAAATATGAAAAATAAATCCACTTTCACTTTCCTGTTGCCTAATAAAAATCTGAAATTAATAATCCTTACCGCTTAACTTACGATAACGGTCCAAAAACTAGTACACCCAAATGTATGTGTTATAGAAAAATATTAAATACAAATTTTAAAAAGAGGAAAAATCAAGAGAAGGAAAAAATTGAAAAATTGAGTTGAAATTTTGTAGTTTGTAATTTTTTTGCAATATTTTGCTTGAATTTTATTGTATTATCTTTCAATTTCTAAATATGTTTAGTGATTAAAATATTATTTTAATAAATATATCTGTTTAATAAATCTGTTTTGTTTAAATGCACAAAAATACATTGCCTATATTCACTGAGAAATGGATAAAAATATTCCTTTTCAAAATGGGGTGTACTCAATTATGCTGAGCACTGTATTAAGTTGGTATCAGGGGTGAGGCCAGAAACTGAGTGTACCTTAAATAGGGTGCATCTCTTTTTTTCCCTAAACTCATGTACTTTTTTTTTTAAAAATCTAATAAAAATCTGAAATAAAAACTATTATAAAAAATATTAATTTGGTTGAAAAAGATTCATAGGAACATATATATTTGCTTTCCCTGTGCATTGTGCATTCTGTTTTATGTGCTGTCAAATGACCAGCTTGACATTGTTCTACTCACGAATACTTCCACCCATCACATTCACATTCCATCCATGTATTTTTGTTTTTCAACCTCTTGTGTCCCTATCCGCATTGTACTGAATATACATCATCATCATCCCCTTCAACCAGCTCTCCCTTCTGTCTCTCTTCCTCCCTCTCCTTGATCTTCTCCCTCTCTCTCTCCCTTTCTCTGTAGTACTCCTCCTTTAGATCCTCTCTCTCTCTGCGTCTCCAGCCATGGGCAGTGATATAAAAAAGGTCTACATTATTCCCAGAGTAGGCATCCCAGTGAGTGGCTCTGAAAACAGCCTCCCGGGCCAGTCCCACTGCCTCATCTACAGTCATTCCCCATCTCCATCCGTCATCAAGCACGGCGTATGCATAGGGTGACCCTGAACCCACTGATATTATCTCTCCGTTCAGTTGCAGGCCGTCACTGCAAACATAGCACACCCTGGGACCAAACCGTCCTCCAAAAGTAGACTGATTCTGTTGATCTGGCACGTCCTTCAGGATTTCCTCCTGCTCACTTATTGAAGCTGTTTTTTCACTACCTAGAGCAGATTCATCTGAAATTGCAGATAAAGTGGAATCATGAGCCATTGATTCATTAACATTTACAGTTTCCACGCTTGTTTTCCATTGTATCTGAGATTCTTCTCCATCCCATCCACATAGAGTAGCTGCAACACAGACATTAGTGCCTTTGAATGGATGAAGCATCGTGGAGAGCAGCTTTGCAGCTCCATTTATGCTTAGTCTCGTTCGATGTCGAAGCTGGTAAAGCCTCATCTCACGTGTGAGGATCCGTTCCCACAGCATACAATCGGCACCGCTGCCTGAGGTGTTCACCACAAGGTGAGAGTGGATGGGCATAATCTTATGAGTTATCGGGCAGCAAACTAGACCTTTACAGCTGGCACGAGTGTCCGCAGCAGCTATTACACCATCCTGGAATATGAAACCCAAAGTGGTGGTACCATGTGACAAATGAAATGGTTGCTCGTGAGGTGAGAAAGTTGAAGAGAAAAGAGTTGGTGCGCTGTTTTTTCTGCGGCTCTGCTGAGGTGGAAAGTGAAAATTAAAAGAACTCTCTCTATCAAACTCGAATGGTGTCCTCCACATGTATCCCATCTCATTTGGTAGGTAACTGGATGAGTTGGTGTCATCAAATGTCTCTGTGAAACCACAAACATCCTGAAGAGCCATTTTAGCTGCTAAAGTGTGCCTTAAAAGCTAAACTGACTTTAAAGACTCCTCAGAGGCCTGATTTATATAGAAGGTGGAGAGTCTTATCGTCATATCCCTTACACACATGTGATGTCTCAGCAAAAAAAATCTTTGCTACCATTTATATCTGATATGCTTCTGTGGACACCAATGAGGCACAACAGTGAAGCGACTCTTCAAACATAATCATAAAGTGCTGAGATGAGAGTATAATGAGCTCCGTCTGCTTTTCTGCAGATCTCACCAAATATTTTGCAGGTTTGTAGCTGTGCAAATGAACCGTGTGGAATACAACACTGAATTCAGACAAAATGGTTAACTGTCTATGTAGTTAAAAATTGTTTTATGGACAGAACCAATTTTAATGCTTTGTTAGGTTTGGAGACAATGCTTTTGAGACTTCCCAAAACATTCAATACATCTTTTTAGTTGTGTTGATACAGTGCTTAGCATATACAGTATACTTTAAGTAGAGCCCTTACAAATCTATCTTTTATTCATTCATTCATTTTCGTTTCAGCTTAGCCCCTTTATTAATCTGGGGTTGCCACAGCGGAATGAACCGCCATCTATCTTTTAAGTTCATATTTTTAATAGGAAGCTATACAATATTATATTTGTGCATATACATTAAATTAGTCAGTACTGAAGCCAAATCTGGAGCATAACTTATGATAACGGTCCAAAAACTAGTACACCCAAATGTATACGTTATAGAAAGATGTTAAATACAAATTTAAAAAAAGAGGATAAATCAAGAGAAGCAAAAAAAATTGAAAAAATGTAGTTTTTTGCAATATTTTGCTTGAATTTAATTGTATTATCTTTCAATTTCTAAATATGTTTAGTGACTAAAATGGTATTTGAATAAATATAGCTGTTTAATAAATCTGTTTTGTTTAAATGCACAAAAATACATTGCCTATATTCACTGAGAAATGAATAAAAATATTTCTTTTCAAAATGGGGTGTACTCAATTATGCTGAGCACTGTATTAAGGTGGTATCAGGGGTGAGGCCAGAAACTGAGTGAACCTTAAATAGGGTGCATCCCTTTTTTCCCTAAACTCATGTACTATCTTTTATAAAATCTTTTACGAGACGTCACATCTTAAGGGGTTTATCCATAAGAATAAAATTTGTTGCAAAAGAGATTTAACTACTAAAAATGGTATTATCAGTTTTTGTGTATAAAAAAAGGCTGAGTATATAAAAAACGTATGAATAAATTGAAAAAGTGTTAGCTCTTGTACAACACTAGTCAAGTCAAGTCAAGTTGAGCGTCATTCACGTGTGGACATACATTGAAAGGAAATGTCATGTCCCTTCAGGACCACGGTGCACATAAATAAACATAATCATAAATATGAACACAACACTGAACATAAGAGCTTTTATAAAGCTACATAACAAAGTGGTACTCTGACTACTAACTACTAAATACATATAAATACTTAACTACACATAACCAGGGCCAGATTAACATAAGAGGTAGATGAGGCTCAAGCCCCAGGGCCCACGAAAGGAGGAGGCCCTTGATTGGCTGAAGAATTAATTTGTAGAATTAACCGTTTTTTGCAATCTGCTTTTGCATGTCGCTAATGTGAAGTATTCCTTTTGGCTTGCTGCTGTTCAAAAACATTGGCTTGGAGTGGCTGTAGCTAAATCCGAGTTTTGAATAGCCCTGTTTAGTCCCCCATAAGGGTGACCATATGTCCTGTTGTTTTCCCAGGAAAGTCCCTTATTTTCCAGCACAGTTCCTTATTTCGGCTCTACCATGAAAATGACCCAGTCAAAGGTAGGCTAGCCAAGCGCATCATAGAACAAAAAGTAACATTCAAACAGTATCTGTTTTTAACAAGCAGTAAGAGAGGACAGGATAGGCAGAATCATGCAGAACGGACTCATAACTGAACCAAAGTCTCAGCCGCACACCCTCACAATCCTGCCCTCTCATAACTGAGACAGTTTCCGACCAAAACAAATAGCCTACACACTGAATTTTCAAAATTTCCATCGCTTTGGAATATCTATCTCAAGAAAATACTTGGTTTAAGCTTAACTCAACCAGTTAGAAAGCAAACTTTTAAATGAAGGAATTTCCCCTCTTATAAAAATGACAGTAATAATCAAGAGCAATGAAATACTGGCGCTGATTTTCATCAGACCCTATAACTAAAGAAAAAACAAAAACAAGCTATAATTTATTGACTCAAGACCAAATGGGAAATTGGAAGAATGGATTTTAAAGATATTTTAAGGATTTCTGTTCAGCTAAAGTTTAAAGTAAACTTTTTAAAGATAACCCTAAAGTATTTATTGTAAAGCACTTCTTTAGGAAGTATTGCAAATGTGTGTGTGTGTTTACTGATTTTGCCAGCCTGTTCAAAACTTGAAGTTTATGTTATGTGACCATATTTTTGTACGCCTGCTTTGGTAAAATAGAAAACATTTATAATAATCAAATATAAAAATAAAATAGTGGAAAATTTAATAATAATAATTAGCAAATTATTAATAATAGCAACAACAACAAAAAAATTAGCTATAGCCCCAGGGTCCAAATATGTTCTTAATCTGGCCCTGCACATAACCTAAGACACACAAGTACGTTTACTGTACATAAGAGACAAGATTTTGAGCAAAAGATTTTAAGGTTGAAGAAAACAAGTAGTGCAACATGATTTGTGGCACATTCACAGGTAAACATTGTTTTCTTACTTAGTCTTTGTAAGATGGAGTTTAAGTAAAGTGTCTGGTGCATATATAAAGAAAACTGTTTCTACAGGTGGTTTGTCAAGCTCACTCACCTGTGTGAAGCACACTTCAAAATTGCACAATGTTTTTTTTCTAGAGATGGAGCGATTGTAAGAAAGTGTCTGGTGCAAATGTGGAAAACTGGTGCAAGTGTTAGTTAATGTGTTAGAGAGATGAAAAGGTCTTATGCCAAATATCATGGAAAGGTCTCATTAGCAATTTACATCAAGCATAAATGTTTCAGGTAGAGACCAACGACCGTTGATTCAAATGAGCCCAAACACAATACGACTAGAGGAGAATAGATACTGAGATAATCCTCATAAAGTGGAATTACATACTGCTTTGATAAAGCTATAGGACATCCAGGATTTGTGTCACAATGATAATGGTGCAGTGTTTTCCTATGTCATACATTTGATAATATCAGATAACTAAGCCAATAGAATTGATAAAAGCTTGTGGATGACAATTCACCAGGCGCACACAACTGTAAAGTCAGGATATATCAGGACCTTTTTATTTCTTATTTATTCTTTACATGTTTACTGGGCAGGATTGTTATTTCACATAAAAAAGGGGATAAATGTCTCCTTTTAATTGGTGTAACCAGTTGTGAGTCTGGCTCTGTAGTCAATGAGAATACATTAACGGTTAAAGGTTTCATTCAGATGACCATATCAAGTCATGTTGGTCCTTTTCATTTTATGTAAACCTGCCAAATATAATAGTGAAAAGACAACCAAGTAACTTGCGATTATAAGAGCTTCCACTATATGGGTCATTTTAAAATTTGAATAGCATATAATTTAATAAATTATAGAAATCAAAGGTAGCTAATGTAATGTTATTAGTAGTTATAACTTACAAATACTTAGAATGTTTAAAAAATGTCATATTGAGTGAAAAAAGTCCAAGTGAAGGAATTGATTCAGTCTGTTTTGGAGAGCTATTCCACTTCAGGCAATAGTAAAGCCCACAGATATTCTCTTCTTTGTGAAAAATCCAGCGCAAATCCATTTGCCACGGGTTTAATCTGGAAATATGCACTGCTCAGTTTAATTAAAATAACTCGTTGACGTGGTTATCGCTGCTGAGTTTATAATAATTAATCCTGTAGTATAAAAAAACAAGCTGATTATTACATAAACGACGCAATCCTTTAAAACTAATTAAACGTTCCCGTAAAATTACTGGAACAAATTAAAGTTCGTCTCAGAGAGCTCGTGTCGCCTCTCTTTCTAGCCTCTGTAGCATCACGTCTGCCCTGCCGGCCCCACAGTCTGACCTCGTTATGAAATCTCGCGAGAGACTCAAGAGAAACAGAAACTGCCTTGCAGGCAAACGCCATTTTGGATCCACACTCGCTTGTCTGCTAGAGTTCCTGCGCTCTTGTATTGAGCCAACATGACTTCAGTTTCTCCATAGTTCTGTTTCTGTTTAATTTTTCCCTCCCATCTCGTCTCCTAACGATGGCGTCCGGCAGTGCAGGTAGCAGGGTCTCCTGCGGGAGAGATTTGAGTTGTGTTCCTGAAGTGGCGGATACCCTTGCTGCGGTCGCCAAATTAGGGTAAGCAAAGCGAGCTATAGGCGCAGTAACTGGATCATATTTTGGTGTTATTCTTAAATGAAGTCAAGTGTGTTCAGTTTGAAGTTGGCTCGGCTAGGTCGCTGCACGTGATGCACATGAGCTTTGCTAGCTAATAGCGGCTTTTTCAGATCCACTTGTAATGCACATGCGTCTGCATCAGTTTAGGAAAATTTAGCATGGCTTTGTTTTGAAGCCTTTGCAACACCTCTACAAATGTTTTTAAAAATATATTTTGGCGCCGTCTAATTATATATAATTAGATTTTGAATGAACTCGTTCATTCCCGTTGTATATGAAGTATACATTTTAGCACAATAATTGTGATAGAAACATTACTGATTGCTTTCCAATGCCAAGGGTGGTTGGAGATGCTACAGTAGCAATTTCTTAAGAGGTTTGACCTCATTTACTGATGGGATTGATAAGCTTTTAATGACTGATCACTTGACAGCTGAATACATTCAAAGTCATTGTATTATAAACAAGTTATTTGAGCTTTCGGTCTTGTAATCTAACTAAGCAGGATGGTTTTAAGTTAAAAAAATGAATTATTTATAAAATGAAGAGGCCGGTATAAGATTCTGACGGTATGATAACCTTGGATAAAAATATCACGGTTTCACGGTATCACTGTATTGTGATTACTGCTCTAAAATATATTCTTTTTAAATGTCTGGGTAAAAAACTAAGTTTTTTCCCCTTTGAACACAATATATTTTATTTTGAGAAACATTTATAATATTTTGGAGCAGTAAACGTGCCAGGCTAAATAATGAAAATGAATCATTGACTTCTGCTGTCTTCATTAGTTTCAAAAACACAGATTTATTTACAATTTAAAATGGCATCTTTGGATATCTTTTCTGCTGGAGATTCTGTTGTTAAAAAAAATGTAAATAAAAAAATCTTACACATACCTTAGGAACGATATTAGAGAAAATTTTGGCAGTATGATAACCTTGACTTTTCCAAACAGCGGTATACCTTGAAAACGGTTATCGTCCCATGCCTAGAAGAGGCATCGATACATTCCAAGACCAAAATTCCAAGACCTGTCCTGTTTGATGAAATAAATGTGAATATACTCAATACCTAGACTGCTTGTGTAAATGCATGTAATTCTGTCCTACAGCTTTGATTTCCTGTGTATGCCGCTGTTCCACCCGCGGTTTCGAAGGGAAAATGAACTGGACCCTGCAAAGTCACGTCCAGGAGCCCAAACACGCTCTGACCTGCTGCTGTGTGGTAGAGGTGAGATATTATAAAAACTCTTTTCTGCATCTGAATATTCACACTTGAAATGTAGTCAGTTGCAAAAACATGTTTTCATAAAGTTTTTAAGCTCTTAAAGTGGTCCTGATGTAAAGTTTTTTTTGAGAGAGAGATCAATATACTATAAAAACGTATTTTTATGTTTTAAAACTTGGAAATAAAAAAATGACTTTGTTTTAACAAAGCTGCAAAAACACATCAGATTTGAAAACAAATGTCAAAGTTACAATGTCAATTTCAAGTTTTAGCTCAACTTATACTTAGTTTTTTACACATACACAAGGTTCTGAATACTAGGGCTTGACTATTCTGGGAAAATGTGCAATATATTGGATGTTGAGTATTGCGATTAACAATATTTCTTACAATATAAAATTTACCTTAATAAATGCTATTTTTTTAAGCTAGCTTTGTAATCATTTACTTATCTAGTGATATTGAAATAAACTAGTAAAAGAATTTATTCAGATCTAATTAATTATAATGAAAAAAAACTAAACTAAAAAACTGTCAAGGTGCAAACATTTAGTCTTTAAAACACTGTGAGTGAAAACCTCAGTAGATATTCTGACTCTGATTGGCTGTTGTCATTTTCCTTGCTCCTCTTCTGCCGCTCCAACCAATAGCAGAACAGCAACTACTGGGATAAAGATAGTAAGATCGCATTGGTCAAATTTCAGAGCTCGAAATTGCGACCGTTTTGGTTGCATATGCTCCCGAAATTTTATCTGTGCGACCTCAAAATATATTTGGGAGCATTTGTGCAAGTGCATAAAATTGTGGCCATACGACCAGCTTACACTGCGAAACGTTCACTGGATGCACAGATTTGGGATACATTCACGCAGAATGCATCTTTGTACCTCAAAATGTGAAATGCAGTGCTCAGGAATAGTTTAAAACATTCGTCACGTCAACTTTCTATAGGAAACAAATCCCGCAATGCTTGCCCTGCCTTCAAGCTCTTCTGATTGGCGCACTGCTCTAGTAATGAACGCGAATGGATTGGTTAATATCAGCTGTCAGTCATTCAGTCAATGCTTTCAGCCTAGGGTGAAGGGGAGCTACAGCTGTGAAAATGTAAAGCGTTGAAGATGAGAGGATGAAAAGCACACAGACAGATTTTGTTTTAGAAACCATCTAAAGTTGCAAATAATGGCACATGTGAATAATGATACACATTTTGAAGAGTGGATAAGACTTAAAGCCATTCACTGTAAAGTCTGTGTGACGGAGTCTTCAGGTAATGGTGTTTGCCACTGAATCTACACATTTTAAGACTGAGATGTTCTATTTAATCCTTCATGTAATCGTCAGGATGATTTAATATGCAGTAAATCTGTTAATATAAAACTTGTAGTAACGCTGCACATAATTTTTGGTGGGTGAGACTACATTTTGGCTGGTGTGACCACATTTTTAAATACGTGCACCAGTGCTACCAAGTAAAAATGTTAATTTCGAGCCCTGAATTTAGAAAACAACCAATGCATAAAATAAAAGTAGTTTATCATACATGTTTGTGATACGCAAATGTTTATACTGTTATCGTGGTAATGATAATTTAGCAATATATTGTGCAGCCCAATTGCAGACTCTACACAATGTGAATTTTGCCATTAGAAGAGTATGCTAATACTTTATGCAAACTGGCCAATTTTCATGACTTCATGCTTTTAATTGTTTTTGCACAAATTAGTTTGTCCACAAGGTGTCAACACTGAAATGAGCCATTCTTACAAACTGGTGTGTTCTAAACTTGGCATAGGCTTAACCTTATGTCTTTACTTGGATGAGCCTTTACTATACCTATGCCTATAGGCTTTACCCTCCGGAGTGACAGCTTCGAAAGGATTATAGCATGGGGATGATCCCTTCTGAATGAAATGTGCTGTTCAACACCAACAACTTCCCTGCGCAAAGCATCGTTGGGCCTGTAATGTCCATCAGTTGTACCAATTAAAATCCTTCAATCTGAAAGGCCCTACGGAGTGGCCAGTTTTGAGCACTTAATTTTGGATGTACACTTCAATATGTTGGCCATGATTGTGGGTGGTATATTCTAATTGGAAAGCACCGACTGTCTAAACCAGGGGTGTCCAAACTCGGTCCTGGAGGGCCAGTGTCCTGCATAGTTTAGCTCCAACTTCCTTCAACACACCACCCTGGAAGTTTCTAGTATACCTAGAAAGAGCTTATTTAGCTGTTTCAGGTGTGTTTATTTGGGGTTGGAACTAAAATATGCAGGACACTGGCCCTCCAGGACCGGGTTTGGACAGCCCTGGTCTAAACAAAAGTAACAAGAACTACCGAAGGCTGTATTTTAAGTAAGTAGAAAGATGTTTGTCAAAACTTTTGAAGGGAAAAGGTGCAGACGCTGGAGAAGGATGAATCTTTCTAGTGCATGTGTCGAAGTCTGTAGTTGTGCCTGCTATAAATGAATGTTGTGTACCTTTTAAAGGCTGTACGTGTATATTAACATATGTGTAATACATTGTGTTTACTAACATATTTGTAACTGTTGCTTTACACATCAGTAATAACTATTCAGTACCCCACACTGTGATGGCAAGTTAATTTGAAATGCAAAATGCAAGGATATTATTCATCCTGAGCCAAGAAGGATTAAAGGTAAAGTCATATTTAAAGTTCAAAAGAGAGACATAAAAAAGATCTATTAAATTTGAAGGGTCAGAAGGAGGCTGGAGAATGCTTATGAAACCTAAATCACGACTATTTTTGCCTCAAAAACCTTTTAAGCAATCCTCAGGGGACTAAATAAATGATTAAAGATCATATGATAAGACCCCTTTAAGGTCACTTCCTCATTAAGTTTCTTTTGGATACATTAGATAACTGACTTGTTCTTCATTTCTTTTTCCATGATTGCCTGTAATTGCATTTACAGAATTACAGACACTTAGACATTGTGATTATATCTATGTAATAATATGATGTCCATTCATTCTTCATTAGATTGGAACACTCTTATTGTGGGAAAGCTGTCACCCTGGATTGAGACTGACTCCGAGTTGACCACAGAGCGCAGGAATTCAGAAGCTGTATGTTCACACTGTTTATTTGGGCTCTTCTTTTGTTATTGCATATGTATGTATAAATGCATTATTCATCTGATCTTGAACATTAAGCATATTTTATTAATTTATTGCAACCTACAGTGGGAATTAGAATTGGAGAACTTACAAGTTGCCAAATTTCAAGGTCACCACTTGATGTTATTTTACCATGAGTAAAAGAGCAGATTTAAGAATATAAGCACCATTCTGTGTATTCAGAAGTGCAGTAATTTGTTTATTAAATGAGTTCATTCAGATGAGTTTGAAAACGAACAGTGATCAAAATTAGTGAACACTTTCAGATATGTTTATCAGTAGTGGTTTCTTCCCTTCTTTTATTAGCCAATCTGCCGGCAATTTTTATGCAAAACAGTTCTAGGGCTGGGTGATCTATCCTAAAAACAAAATGTCAATTTATTGAACATTATTGGGTCTGCATCGCAATGCATCGAAGAAACAATTAATTTTGACACCCCTAGTGTCAACCACAGCGTAAGCTGCGCCGGATCATATGTGTGTGCTTGATGCAGAAGTATATACAGAGCGGCCTCACGTGACTCCACACGCGTTAGGGAAAGTAATTAAAAAAATCAACCTGCAAAAATTAGATTGATTATAGGTTCTGAATGTCGATTTCGATTAATCATCCAACCCTAAGCAGTTCCATGTAGCTGAAAACATTAAAATAATGAAATGGCAACCCAGAGTCCTGTCTACACTTGATTGAAAATCTCTGGGAAATCCTTTGCGCTAAAGTCATGGTTAAGAAACCACTACAGTCACTTCCACAACTGTGGAAGACTAGTAATGTCCAGAGAGAGACTAGTTATACAAAGCAAGATCTTGTACACTTTATACTGATTTCTGAAATTTGACATGTAATCTGTCTTTGTGAATCAATCATTGCTGTTCTTCAATTTTGATCACTGTGTGTGCTACAAATTATCCTGTAAAACACTGTTGTACTAGCTTGTTATAGCCACAACTAAAATTAGTTTAATTTTTGATTGATTTCATAAAAACATAATCAAGTGTTTGTGAATTGTTCTCCTGATTTCCACTGCAGCGTTGTATTACAAATGACTCATGCATACAATATCTTTACAGAGTTGGGTTTTTGATAAGGCCTCCTTTAAACACACCAAGGTGTCATTGTGACTGTAATCAAGAATCAGATGCAAACGAGGACCATTTATTGGAGATTTGCCCAACAAAGAGGAGCAGATTTGTTGTTTATTTTGATGTGATCACTCCTTCTAATGTCTTTTGTGCCCTTGCTGCAGGCACTGGTACAGGAGCTCAATTTCTGTGCTTATCTGGGGCTGCCAGCTTTCATGATCCCCCTAAGGGGTCCACACTGTGCCAACCTGGCTCGAATCCTGCTCAACCACATCCACACAGGACACCACTCTTGCATGGTAATGGCAATCTGTAGTATAGGCTGAAAACAAATATGCTCAAAGCAAACCATTATTTGTTTATGTATACACCCAGGGCCTATCATTTACACACAATCTTCATTTTGGCTGCAGACTTTTTTCCCCCCACTGATGGGAATTAATTTGGGGCGTAAAAAGACTATTTATCATTTTTTGCTTGCTGTCCATCTGTTATTTGTAATAATGCTTGGTGCATTATCCATAAAGGTCAATTAATCAGATGCATTTGTAATATTGAATTCGCTGCCATTATTGTGATTATTAGTAATTATTATCAGCTGCTTGCAATTTTAAATGCCTGTCATAAATGTGCAGTGCTTATTAAGCTGGAGACTTTTTAAATTATTGTATTTAGAAAAGTGACAGTTTAAATTTTTTTTGTTAAGGTGCAGTAGGTGATTGTCTTTAGAAATGTTTTTTTGTTGTGCTGGTTGAACGTCTCTTCACATTCCAATAGTAATGATTAAAGTAAATTATCTAAATGTATTTATATGTATTTTTATATTCTGGGTAAGGCATAAGACTAAAAAATGTTCATCCAATTAAAATTTGTCAGGCCGACAATTCCTATAACTGTGATAATCAGCCCAAACTGTCTGTCAATAAATGTAAATTTGTACATCTGCGCATCCTGTTCACGCAGACTGATCTGCCGTTTGCACGTGCACATGCGTTTACGTCCACACGAGAGTGAGAGAGAGAGAGAGAGAGAGAGAGAGAGAGAGAGTGACAGTGACAGCGGTTAAAAAAATGCTCAATCAAAACTTTTTCAAATCCTGAATCAGTATTGGAGATACTTTTGCATGCTGGAGGAAGAATGACACCATGGCTGAAGTATTTCTTTTGGACAGGTAATGTTATGTTTTAAAACTTTTAGTCAGGCAAAGTTTATGTAGATTTTGTTGTTTTATGAATGGGTTATATGCACGGAAGTGTTGTTCAGCCATGGAAATCTTCCAGCGAAAGACTGATGCGACTATTTTCAGTTTCATAAGTTAACTTTTACAACATAGATAATGTTGATTTTAAATTAGTTTAACAACAAAACATGAGTAAATATAGCTATTCCGCCTAGCCTGATTTACTGAGGTGAAGTTTTCACATTGGTTCATTTTTGAATAATGACAGCCTGTGATGCGATCCCTATATTCTTTATCATGCTACTTTGAATATTTGGTCTGAAATGGCATGCAAGTAAGAGCGCACTCACACTATGTTCTCCGAATCGGGGTCAGGCACGTTTCCCAATTTGTTTGAGAATTGTGAGTGCTCTGAATCGGGCTCAGGCGCAGGTCAGTTGGCCGGCACTGGCCCGGTTGAAGGAGGTGTGCCAGAGCACGGTTCAGTTGGGCTTTGGCGCGGTACACTTGTAGTGTGAGTGCAAAGCATGCCTGAGCCCAAAACTGAAGACGTGACGTCACTTTTAGGGGACTGTTTCATATGGATTTATTAATCATTCTTAATTTTCAATGAACGCAAACTGTCGTAGTTTATTAAAGACGCAAACCCCTCGCTGCACATCAGGTACACCTTCAGGAAACCTCCTAATACCTGCAGCACGAGGACTTTTATGATAATTTATGAGCGTCAAAAGTGGTGGATCTGTTCGGCAAAGTGTTTGACTGTGTCACTGCATCCTAAATGACTGAAAATAATACAACATGATATAACTAAAGCAACCTTCACTGTGCTGAGCGAGCGCACATCTCTTCCTGTTAAACTGAACAGTCGCATCATAGATGAAGTAAGCGTGCTCAGGTCCGGTGGGTAAAAATGCAATGTGAGTGCAGGGAGAGGGGATGGGGGACAATCGCGCTTTGGCACGGTTCAAGACAACTGTATCCAATGTGACCACACCCTAAGTGTTATTCCTGCACCCCGCCGACCAAGCACCATAGTTGCTTTAGGACAAAGCATGTGAGAGAGTGAGGCCAGCAATCCTTGCATGCATGATATTGCACATTATGACAAGTTTTGCTTGCTATACAACTGAAAACGTGCATTTTTTCGTTCGAAATAGTAGTATTATAAAGTTTTTTAACTGGCAAATGATAAGATCTAGTGGGTTGTCTACTGTCATCTTTACAATGCACATTTGGGATTTCAAAAGGCGTGGCTTTGGACGGGGTGGGAGGGACTGTGTGTTCAAAGCTATTATGCTAATGGATAGAATTTTGGCAGATCACCTACTGCACCTTTTAATTCATTTTTGTTTCTGTTTAAATTAAAACATGAAAAAAACTTTTTTTAATTTTGTAAAGTTATTATTTCTTTAAGAGAAGAACATTTTACTGTACAATATTTCTCACATTTTCTTTTAATTAAACCAAACTTGATTTGTTTGTGTACTGCCCTATTTTGAATTTATTAGTCCAAAATCTACCAAAATCCATGACAATCCATCTTATACAGTTAAATCTGTGTCTATTATGGATTCTACAATATAATTTATGTTTTGCACATTACTTGTAGTCCCCTAAATATTAATTAGCTGTCCAATGTAGTTCAGCGTAGATGGTAAAAGATGGTAAAAGAAAGTATTCCTGTGTAATACATCATCAATTTAATATATTCTGTGGTTTACATAGTAATGGGATGCCTTAGTTTAATTTGGGAACACTTAGCAAAATTAATGTAATTTAATTCTGCATATAATTTTTTCTATTTGACTACGCTAGATGTTTATGATTAAATCATTATAGTCTAAATAATCTAATAAATTAAAATGTGACATACATCTTATATTTCCTATTGTCTTATTTAACATGTTATTACAACCATTGACTAAAATGCAGCAACCCAGCGTTTGTTTCAATAAGGACACATTATCAACTCAATTAAAATGCGAAGCCAACCGAAATGCATCATTGTGCAAGCAGAATCAAATCCATTGGGTTTTTCTCAGTTGGGTGCTCGTTTATTGGTTGTAATGCTGCTTTCTTAGTTGATTAGGAATAAATTAGTTCAATGTTGATTTGTTTTTAATTACACAGTTTTGGATACGAGTTCCACTGATGGCTCCTGAGGATACGCGTGAAGATCTTATTGAGAATGAGCCGTCTAAACAAATGGACGATGGCAGCAATGATGAGAAGACCTGGGCATGGTGAGAAAGCTGAAACGAACCCATTTGTTCAATAAATTATGGATATTAAATAAGTTATCTCATTAAAACATCCCATCGAGTGTGAATATCTGCGTTTTTCTTCTATTAGTCCACATTTTAGAATGCTGTGTGATTTAAATCAGTCATCTGCATGAAGAACAAAGCAATCTTTGGCCTTGTGCTTTAATTTCCTTTTTTCTCTCTTCAGGTGGCACTCATTCAGAACACTCTGTGACTACAACAAGAGGATTTGCCTCGGTAAGAGCTAAAAAAATGAACTGCACACCAAACGTTTTTTCATGCACCTGTTAATTTTGGCTTTTCATAAAGTAGAGATGCACCGATTGCTATTTTCTTGTCTGATGTTTAAAAAAAATTTGGGAAGTGTGACCTGCTAATTCTGATTTTTGCAGATACTGATTTTCTTTCAAAGATTTATAATTGACAATGTACAAACCACAATTTACTTTTATTTTGTTATTTCACAAAAAAAGTTATTTATATTTAATAATATTTTTATAGATGCTTATTCTCTGATTTTGTTTCATCTTGTTCTGGTAAAGCATTTTCTAACAACTTCAACAATGTTTTCTCTCTAAACACAATTTTGACATGTCTACAAGAGTTTTTACTCGTGCAGCAAACATTTTAAAAATAGCTTGACAGAAAAATGTTAAAAGGGATAGTTCACCCAAATCTGACAATTCTGTCATCATTTACTCATCCTGCACTTGTTTCAAACCTGTTTGAGTTTCTGTTTACTGTTGAACACAAAATAAAATATTTAGAAGGAAGCTAGAACCATTGACTACCATAATAAATGTTTTCCCTACTATGGATGTCAGTGGTTACTGGTTTTTAGCTCTTTTTGTGTTCAAGAGAAGAAAGAAACTAAATGTTTTGGATCCTCTTGAGATTGAGTAAATAGTGATTTAATTTTCAGTTTTGGGTGAACTATGCCCTTAAATTAGATTTTAATCCTGTTAGCATTAATCTGTAGAATTCTTACCATCGATTAATGTGGAACTGTGAGAGACTCAAAATGAGCATCACTAACAAGAAGCAGAGAATTCAGTGTGGGCACATGGAAACAATCTGTGTAGGTAAGCAGATCAGCGTACTTTTACTTCTGCTGATGGCCAGCTCAGAGAGGAGAGGCAACTCTGCTCCGTACCTGAACAAATGAGGGCTTCTCTGTCAGAATTTCATCATGCGCAGGATCGACTTGTAACAAGCTGTTTGTTGTGTGCGAGAGCTCAAGATTAAATGACTCGAGTAAGGCGTTGTCAAGAAAATACTGCTTAATACTCTGAATTGTGAATTTTGGTGGAGGTAATTGTTCAGATGTAATGCTGAGTTGTTTTTGTGGTGGTTGTGGATTCTTACAGAGGGATTTGTTCAAACATAGTTTGTCAGATTGTAATTAACGTTTTATTCTACAAAAACCCAAAACAGCCCTAACAGGAAAAATAAATGAGTGCAAAATCTCACCTTCAGAATTAAAGCCACAAATGGCAGGCAAAATGGGATCAGTGCACAAAAAAATAACTTTTTGTAATCCTGCCAGTAAGAAAATCTTTAAAAAAAATTTGTAAACAAGACATAAGATTGCTTACACAAGATGTTGTATCAGACACACGAGACTCACTCATGAACATTTACTCAAAGAAGAAGAACCCTCAAAATGTCAATATTGCAACAGAAATCAAACTGTTAAACATGTACTTGTGGAATGCCCTATTTTTAATGTTATCAGGCAACGATGTGCAGAGACTTTAAATGAAATATTTTTAAATGTGAATCCTCAAATTATATAATTTTTATCAAAAGTAATACATATTTATATTTATTTATTTATTTTTAATTTGATCTGATGTATTATTTAATGCAGTTGATTTTTTTTTTTGTAGTTACATTTTTGTACACATGCAGTGATAAAATGTAAAAACCTTTGACACTATGTAAAACACTTTGTCCGCTGTTCAGATTTTCAAATGTATGCAGATTACCACGTTTAATGAAATTATGACATTTGCATATTTGCAAGTATGTTTTAGGAAACTATACAATACAGAATATGTTTGCAATGTAATTTTGTCTCTTAATGTAATACATCTCTTAAGGGTGCAGTAGGTGATCTGCCTAAATGCTAACCGGTTAGCATAATATTTTTGAAACACAGTCCCTCCCCTGCCGTCCAAAGCCATGCGTTCTGAAATCACACGAACGCGCACATTAAAAATGACAGAGACCCACTAGATCATGTCATTCGCCAGTTAGAAAACTTTACAGTACTTTATAATACTACAGTTCCGAACGAAAAACTGTATTATATCTAGCATGTTTTCATTTGTGTAGTTAGCAAGAAAAACTTGCAAAGATCACTGGTCTCACTCTCTCACACACTTTGTGCTTAAGCGACTACTATATGCCTCATGCTTGGCCGACGGGGTGCAGGAATTACACTTATTACTAAGCCATACTTGCATGCTATTTCAGAGCGAATATTCAGAGTAGCATGGTAAACAATATAGGGAGCGCGTCACAGGCTGTCATTGTTCAAAAATAAACCAATGTGATGCGAGTATAAAACCAACTTCACGTTAGTAAAGCAGGCTAGGCAGAATAGTGCTATTGACTTCTGTTTTGTTGTTAAACTAAATATCTACATTATCAATGCTGTTAAAGGTCCCTTATGAAATTCAAAATAGTCGCATCAATCTTTCGGCGGTAGATTTCAGTGGCTGAACAACACTTCTGTGCAAAAACTAAAACTAAAATAGTTTTAAAACATTGCATTACCTGTCTAAAAGAAATACTTTAGTCATGGTGTCATCCTTTTTCCATAGTGCAAAAGTCTCCAATATTGATTTAGGAATTGTTTTTACCGCTGTCACTCATGTACACTTGCATGCACAAAGGGCGGATCTGCATAAACGAGTGCGCAGTTGTACAAATCTACATTTATTGACAGACAGTTTGGGCTACTTATCAGAATTATCGGCTCTACAATGTTTAATTGGACAAATATTTTTAGTCTTATGCCTTACACAGAATATAAAAATACATATAAATACATTTAGATCATTTACTTTAATCATTACTATTGGAATGTGAAGAGACTGTCAACCAGCACAACAAAAAATGTTTCTGAAGACAATCACCTCCTGCACCTTTAACTCTTAACGTAATAAATCAACAGGGGTAATATGGTGACAGCAATTAGTTAATATTCTTTACACTATTCACATGTTAAGCTGTGAATATGAACCGTTTTATTTACTTCTCTGCACAGCAATTGAGATTGGAGCAGACCTGCCTTCTGACACATTAATCGACAAGTGGCTTGGAGAGCCAATCAAAGCAGCCATTCTTCCCACCAACATATTTCTAACCAATAAAAAAGGCTTTCCAGTCCTTTCAAAAGCCCACCAGCGAATCATCTTCCGTCTCTTCAAGGTAAAGCTTCCCAGTATCATGTCACTTTCCTTCTGTTCGCTATGCCTATCTAACAGTCTGGTGTCTCTACAGCTGGAGGCTCAGTTCATTTTCACAGGGCAGAACCGCCATAGCGAGAAGGACTTGCGCTCATATCTGCAGTATCTAGAGTACCTCAATCAAAATCGTCCAGCACCTAATGCCTACGAGCTCTTTGCCAAAGGCTATGAAGATTACCTACAGTCACCACTGCAGGTCTGTCTGTCTGTCAGAGGACAACCATATGTTCATTTTTCACAATATTGATTCAGTTGCAGTTGTACTAATGAGATTTCTGATTGTTTTATCAGCCTTTAATGGACAATTTGGAGTCACAGACGTATGAAGTGTTCGAGAAGGATCCTATCAAATATTCTCAGTACCAGCAGGTGAGTTCAAAAGATCTTCCTAATGGAAAGAAACACTCATAAGACAGTTGTTTTCATTGTGTTTTTGTTTAAGCAGATAAATTAATTATTGGTCAGAAAATATGGACAAACTCACAGAATCCACTCTAAAAATAATACAAAATGTTGCTGAATTTGGCAAATTTTTGGCTGTGCATTTAAGCAAATTGCAGTGTTGTATAGCTGTGGTTTTAAGTACAAATTCTGTCAATTGATGCTGTTTATATATAACCCACACTGAACCACAAGTGACAGTTGTGGTGTGTTTAGTCTCTGTAATCTTTATATGAATGGCTTCCTATGGGTCATGGTTTCTTGAATTTCATGGAATTTTTAAAGGTCATGGAATATCAGGGAATTTTGTTTGTCACTTTAAATTTTAGGTTCAATTCATTAAAATTAATTTTTTCTATACAGTATGTATTTTATTACAGTGTTTCTCAACCATGGTCCTGGAGAACCACCAGCTCTGCACATTTTACATGTCTCCTTAACCAAACTACGTGATTCAGATCATCGGCTCATTAGCAGAGACTGAAAGACCTGTAATGGGTACGACAGACAAAGAGACATCCAAAACATGCAGTGCTGGTGGTCCTCCAGGTACGTGGTTGAGAAATGCTGTTTTATCACAGTTTTACACATTTTGCCAATTGTTATGTCCTTTTCCTACTTGTCAACGACAGTGACCAGGCTACACCTGTTAACTAAGGCAAACATGCCATTGATGTAACAAAAGCTGTTATCTTATAAGACACAGTGTCTTTACAAGAACCTGTCAGATTAAAATAGTATTTTCGATTTACATCTACAGTGTTTGTTTGTTGTTGTTGTTGTTGTTTTTATTATTAAATAAGTGCAGCCATTGTGAGAATGAGGTTTCTTTTAGAGACATAAAAAAAACCAGACTTGACCAAAACTTGTGAATTGTAGTGTCGCATTACATCTCATTTAACCAAAAAAAAAGGCATCACTTGAGAAAATTAGCATATACTGTTGTATCCATTATGTTGTATTCATTATTTTCTGTGAATTGTCTTTCCTGTCAGGCCGTATATAGATGTCTGCTAGACAGAGTTCCTGAAGAACAGATGGAAACCAATGTGCAGTAAGTGACTTCACACTATTCCAGGTGTCTCGTTGTCAGATATTAATGAACTAGGCAGATCTGCTGTTTGCATGGCAGACAGTGTCAACAATGACTTTTTTTTTTTCTTCTTTTTTTTTTTTTTTTTTATTATTTGCAGGGTTTTGATGGTACTTGGTGCAGGCCGAGGTCCTCTGGTAAATGCCTCACTTCGTGCAGCAAAACAAGCAAAGAGGAAGCTGCGCGTATACGCTGTTGAGAAGAACCCTAATGCTGTAGTCACGTAAGTAAATTTAGAGTGAAATTTATTAAAATACTTTACTCATTTTGTTACACATTTTTATTTTTAGGCTATATATGTGTGTGTCTACTAGGGCTGCATGATATTTGAAAAATCTGACATTGCAATATATTTTTTTCTGTGATATATATTGTGATATGAATATAATTTCACCAAATAAATTGAACGGCTCTATTTGGAAAGATTTAATTCATTTAGATAGATTGGGATGATCAAATCTATTTCTATGCCGTGTGTTTGCATAAATGATGATAAATTACAAGCTTATATAAATACAACAGAGCAAAGATAAAAGTGAAATAAACAGTGCTTTATGGTTTTCTGGAGAGTCTTAACAGTATTCAGGTACAGAAAGTAAACATAAAATAACATGTTCGTCATTGTAAAAATTCTATAAATATTAAAAGATCTAATTATGTCTATCTTTTAACCTTTAATAAATAATCTAATCCTGGGATACAACTATTGTACAACTATTAGTATCAAGGCTTGGCATTAACTTTTTTTTATCACCAGCCACTGTGGCTAGTAGTTTTCCAATGTTACCAGCCACTTGCCGTTTTCACTAGCCACAATTTTGTTGTTGGGAAAATAAATTTTATATGCATAAATTTGACTTTGGCATGCTAAAATTACTTAATTTAAATTTTGTGTTGTCCACATGCCTCATTGTTTATTTAACTTTTTTGTGTGTTTATGAGCTTGCTCAATGAGCATGAGCAAATGGGGCTGTGGTTCCATAGTGTCGCATTGCAATTTGTTTTATTTCACATGACTTTTTTTGGCTCAACACTAAGAATTTACCTTTTTCATTTTTCTCTGGTCACACCAAGCTTATTATTTTCTTGCCACAAATTTTAAATAATGTGACAAAACAAGCAAAGTATCTAGTATACATACACTTTTTATTAAACAAAAATGTTTTTTTGAAAAAACAATTGACATTTAAAATAATTCTCAGGTAACTAAAACTATGCACAGTAATCTGTCCTGGCTAAAGTTCCCAGTTCCTTGTGCGATAATGAAAGGATTATCGTGCACACACGATTAAAGCTGCGGTCACACTGCACTTTTCTCCCGATAGACTTCCATTCATACACACACGAATGCGTCAGACCGGAAACGCAAGCTTATGCGACAAGTTTCGCAGTTCTCTGCGTTGCAAAGTTCAAGCTTGGTGAACTCTGACCTGTGAAATAACATCACTTGACTGCGTGAGACCAATCGAGGATCAAAACATGACCTATCTGTACAGAAATTTAAAATATGGATTAATCGCTCGCTTTTTTTAAATGTCTAATCATCTTGTTTAATCCCGCCTCTTTTCATGGTTGGAGCGAAAGCGCCAACAGCTGCTGCTTATAAAGAATCTCGAGCTCTCGAAAGTAGCAGGACTGTGGGTGCACGAGCATCGCATTTTTTCTAGTCTATTTCAAAGAGAACCAATCGCACCAGTTGCGTTTCCAGGCACGGTTGCTTCACACAAGGAGAGAAGAGCGTGCACACATTTAAACAGTCACACACATCACATCAGCTAAAGACTAATACCCTCGTCATTGAGTGAGGATCGCCTGTGTCTCAACATGCACGTGATCCTTCCATTTGTTGCGCGAACAGTTATTTTTGTCAGTCATGCTGCTTCTCAATTCTAAGATCACAGCATTCTAAGCATTTGTTATTTTTATCCAGTCATCATTTCTAAAATCACAGTAGGTTTATTAAATATTTATGAAATAATAATTTAAGTTTTAATGATTTGCTATGTATTTTTCCTTTATCTTCCTCAGACTGGAGAACTGGAAGTTTGAGGAGTGGGGTGATCAGGTGACTGTTGTGTCATGTGACATGAGGGAGTGGACGTCTCCAGAGAAAGCAGATATCATCGTCAGTGAGCTTTTAGGGTCATTCGGGGACAATGAGCTTTCACCGGAGTGTCTCGACGGAGCGCAGCACTTTCTCAAAGGTTTAAGATAACATCAACTTTCTTTTATTTGGAATTTTTAGAGTTTTACCTCTCTGGGTCACTTCAAAATCATTTGTTTTCTCGTAGATGATGGAGTGAGCATTCCCTGCTCCTACACGTCTTTCCTGGCTCCTCTGTCCTCATCTAAACTATATAATGAAGTGCGAGGCTGTCGGGAACGGGATAAAGACCCTGAGTGCCATTTTGAAACCCCGTATGTTGTCAGACTACACAACTTTCACCAACTTGCAGACCCACAGGCCTGCTTCACCTTTGTTCACCCCACCACAGGTACAAGATCACGCAGAGACGGACACAGATTTCACCATAATCTCTTTCTGTGAAGATATTAACTTTTGGTCTTTACACTCTGCAGATATGAATAATAACCGGTATCAATGTCTGCGATTCCCCGTCGGATGTAATTCAGTGCTTCACGGTTTCGCTGGGTACTTTGAGGCCACGCTGTATAAAGAAGTCACACTCAGTAAGTCTCATGTGTTGCATCACACAATGCCAATTTAATGCCTGTTTCAATGTCTAAGGCTTTCATTGTTCATTCAATGTCTCAAAACAGAGATTTCTGGGTATTTGCTGTAATAATGGCTGCAAATTGGCACGGTTATTGAGAGAGGGCAATTGAGAATTATTGCCTTATTAACTTGATCGCTATTAAAATCTAATTTACATGAGAATAGCAATTACATTTACATCCAAATGGTGATTAATCTGCAGACTGCATCAAACTGTAGCTATAAAGTGTTTAAATGCTCTTTATTAAGTCTGATTTACTGAACTGAAGTGCTGTTTGTGTGCTTGTTACTGTGTGTGGCACTTTTAACAATTAAATAAGTCTTTCTTGATGGTTGCAGGTATAAAACCTGAAACACACTCCCCTGGGATGTTCTCCTGGTTCCCCATCCTTTTCCCTTTGAAAGTAAGTCAAGAAAGTAGGGAGTTTATTAACAGGGTTTTCAAAAATGGATTGCTGCCGTTTATAGTTTGTGTTGTGGAGAAAAAACATAAGTGTATGTATGTGTAGTGATAAAAAATAATTCCCACTCAACAGAAAACTGAACAGTATTCAAAAAAAGAATAAAAATATCTAAATGTATAGGAGAATCAACTACAAACCACATTTATGATAAATGTCAAGCCTAAACTCAATTATTTAATGCAAAACTAAAACTAGTGAGTGTTTGTTCAGTAATACTTTATAATACAGGACACGTTGTTAATGTTAGCTTGTACATCATTTATTAATCATAGTTCAACATTTACTAATGTGTTTTTAAAATCAAATCTGTGCTTGTTAACATGAACTAGCTATGAACAACTGTGTTTTCATTAACTAAAGTTAACATGCACGAATAAATACTTTATTAAATGTATTGTTCATTGTTCGTTCATGTTAGTAAATACATTATCTATGTGTCCCATGTTGTAAAGTATGACTGTTTGTTTTGTACAAATACTCAAATGTTTATCATTGTATGCTTACTTTTTTTAAGACAGAACTGGTAAATTGTTATAAATGTCGTATTAAAATGATAATGTTTGAATAATAAAATGAAAGCCTTGATGATGCTTTTAGCACCATTTCAGCATATTTGGATGATTTCCAAAACTCATGTGGCACAGAAGGTGACATTTTGAAGTATAATATTTTGATTAAAAAAATGTATTGCTTACAAGAAAATATTATTTTTTAAAAACATACCTAATCAAGCAGTAGTGTTTATTATGAACTTCTCCAACATGGATGCATTTTTTTCATCAGCTTGCATTTCAGAATGGTTTCTCATTGTGCGCTAAGCTCAAAATATGGCTGCTTGTTCAAACAACTTATTTAAAATAAGTTGAAACTAAGGCTGCATGATTTGGAGAAAAAATGTAATTGCGATTTATCTAAACAATTTCAATTTGCGATTTAAAATGCGATTTATTCTATTATTTTTATAATTTCATAAAAGAGTTACAGGTTTGATGTGGTGGTTTTAATAGCACCAAAGAAAGCCCAAGCATAATCACAAAGTACATGCTACTGTTTATTTAAAAACCATTTTTCTCAGTGATCGTGACAAATTAAAAAAATAACTACTGTATTTTATATTTAGTTAAATGAATTCTATAAAACATCTTATATATACAGTTGAAGTCAGAATTATTAGCCCCTTGCTTATTTTTTTCCCCAATTTCTGTTTAACTGAGATATTTTTTTCAACACATTTCTAAACATAATAGTTTTAATAACTTATTTCTAATAACTGATTTATTTTATCTTTGCCATGATGACAGTATATAATATTTTACTAGATCTTTTTAAGACACTTCTATACAGCTTAAAGTGACATTTAAAGGCTTAACTAGGCTAATTAGGTTAACTAGGCAGGTTAGGGTAATTTGACAAGTTATTGTATAACGATGGTTTGTTCTGTAGACTATTAAAAAAATATATAGCTTAAAGGGGCTAATAATTTTGACCTTAAAATGTTTTAAAAAAAAATTAAAAACTGCTTTTATTCTAGCGGAAATAAAACAATTAAGACTTTCTCCAGGAGAAAAATTCTGTGAGAATTTCCTTGCTCTGTTAAACATCATTTGAGAAATATTTAAAGAAGAATAAAAAATTCAAAGGGGGACTAATAATTCTGACTTCAACTGTAGATATATAAAACCTTTACATTTAGATTGTTACATTTTTCATATTGATTTTTATGACATTCATAAGCTTGTGCACTGACAATGCTTTCCATACACATTTTTAGATTTTACTTCACAGCACAAGCCCTGTTGTATTAAAATGTACCATTTGTAAATATATTTTTATATTATTTTATACATTTAATACAGTCAGACATATGAACTGTACCTTTAATTTTACCTGTTCAAAGAAAACGGTCTTTTTGAATGTATCAAACAAAAGTACACGCACATGAGCATTTATATCAAATAAACAAATGTAAATATTGTCCCGCTTGCTTTGAGCGCTGTTGAGTGAGTTCTTAAACGCCTATGATTGGTCATTGTGTTCCCGCACTCAACAGAAAGGGCTCTAATGGTCTGCGTGGCTCTGGTGTTATTTACCGATGAGATAAACATTTGAAAATCGCACCTTATTAAATATCGATTTCGGTTTCAAAACGATTAATCGTGCAGGCCTAACATTAGTTGAAACAACACAATTCTTACTTTTTTTTTTTTTTTTTGAGGGACAACTTAATTTTTTATGTTCAATCCACTTAAATGTGAAAAATCGATTTGTCTTTGTATACCCACACAATTGTACAGTGTAGTTCACTTCCTTTTAGCAGTCAGCTTTCCTTTATACCTGGCTTTTATCTAACAATTCTATCCTGCTCATATTGTGTTATCAACGCCGCACTGTTCTCCCTTATGCACTTTGTTGTAAAACTCCACAGTAGAAAAGTGTGTCATGGACATAAATACAAGTTAGCACTTTGGGTTTTAAAAGCAGCGCCGGCTAAGCACTGTGAAAGCGTGACAGTTTATCAGCTCCGCAGTTAATGCGCTGAAGTGAACAGTCATGTCGAGAGTGTAATCCTAACACCTTTTTTTTTTTTTTTTTCTGTCCTCATGCAGCAGCCGATCCCGCTGTCCTGTGGCGATAACGTGAGTGTACGCTTTTGGAGGTGTAACAATGGAAAGAAGGTCTGGTATGAATGGGCTGTGACCGAGCCTGTATGCTCCGCCATTCACAACCCCGCCGGGCGTTCTTACACCATCGGCCTGTAGCAACACACACACACATGCTGACGTCTGCTCTCACACACGGCCTACTCCCGCACCTTTTTTTTTTTTTTAATAAATATCTGGCAGGTTTAAATATCTTGTTGCAAGGGTAAACTACACTCAAGGAGATCATTCTCAATGACAGCCATGTGTGTATGTAATGTTTATAAGGAAGGAAACGAAAACTGCACTTACGAGGTATCCTTTAAAAGCAATGCGCGACGTCCTGGTGCTCTTTCTTAGTTCAGACTCCTCTGATGTTTAACAACAACAACAAAAAAAAGAAATGAAGCCTTTTGACTCCTATTAATAACAAAAAAGTGTTTGTTTTTTGAAGACTTTTATTTTCTAGAACTGATTCACGTGAGTCTGGCGGTCTATATTGTCGTCGTACGTGTGATATCAGCCTTATTGTGCTCACCTGTGCCCTGCAATGCCCCACAGTTAGGAAAATCATAGTATGAAGTCCCCAGTCAGGCCATGTTAGGAAACATATTCCATACTTTTTATACGGTTTTGTTTTTGTTTTCCTGATGATAATGTATTGTCATACAACATGAGTAAAAAAAAAATAATACAAAACTTTGATCTTTCTGGTTGTATTTTATTGTCCTGCCTCAAACTCACACCATTAATTGATGGTTTTAGTATTTAAAAGGCAGTTTTGATAGCTGTGGATTAAATGTAACTGTTACTACCAGATTTTTTTTTTACAGGGTGTCTGCAGGGTCTTAAAGTCTTAAAATGTCTCAAATTTCAAAAGCAAAATTTTATGCCTTAAAAAGTGTTAAATTCACTGAGTATTGTGTTGTAGGTCTTTAAACATTTTAAACGCGTCTTATTTTTCCTCTGTCCAGGTAAAGCTACCCAATCAGTCCAGCATTCATCCAATCACAAACAATCATATATTCAATCTATATATATATATATATTATTATTGTATATTTATTTTTTTTATTATTGCAGAGATAAGTTATTAGACAATTTTACAGCAAATTGTCCAAATTTAATTTTCTAATCGGGGAAAGAATCCTAAAAAACAATTACACAATTCCTCATGATAATAACAGTGCAATATTTCTCTTTACATGATCTTCCATTTATACAAAAACTATTTACAGAAGGGGGAGCGGACATGATATTTATAAGCATGGAATAGGCAAGATTTTATAACAGAAAAGCAGGAGTTGCTCAATGCATTCAGACAAAAAGCCGACAAATATATGTTTTTGATTATTCATGTAATCGTGTCCATAAGAAATATATTTTTAACAATGTTAAACTTGTCATTTTTTAAAAAAGAAAAAGTTGAAAAAGAAAGAAACATTACGTTAAAAGAAGTTTATACAAATAGGGTTTTCTTGTTATGACACCTTAAAATATGTAGCTAAGAAATAAATTAATTTGAAGAAAAAAAAAATCTTTATTGTTTAGCTCTGTAAGTCTTATTTTTTTTTTCATGCTGATCTTGAAAGCGTCTTAAAGTCTTAAATGTGACTTGATGAAACCTCCAGAAACACTATGTAGGAAGGCATCACTTTTTTACAGTATGATCAGAAGGTGCAGTGAAAACTATTTTAGTGTTTGAGCATTTATTCATACCCTTTTTATGTAAAAATGAAGTAAAAGGTAAAAGATTGGTAAGTTTGTTTTTCGAACTTTTAACTGTTGCTAATAACTCATTGGCATTCACTTGCACAACATAAACGCTTGTGTTGTCTTAGTTTTTAAATATATATAAACCTGCTTAATGTAATTATCTGCTGTAAATCACAAAGTATAAATACACGCATATTTGTAACTTTTTACAATTAGCTTTTTTTTTTTTTGCTTTGTCGTAAATTGTCTCATTTTAGGCATTTATTATTTTATACACAGTATGCATGATGAATAATCGTGTAGTAATAATCTGATATCTAATCTGAGCTAATGTGGGGGATCCACAACAAATCCGCAGTATTTACATGCTCATTGTATTTCCTAAATAAATTAGCCTACATTTACATAAACAAATTGTCATGTACAAATAACATCGCACCCATTAGCTTGGATTTATTTAACAGAAGTGTATCATTTGTAGCTAAACCGGAGGAGCCATCAGCTCTGGTTTTGTTTTTGTTCACTCATGAACTCTCATTAAAAGAGCACAGTTTGTGAACAAGGGAGATTCTCCAAGTGTGTCTGCCAAGACATCTGAACCCATTTAATAGCGTTATGGAGGGAATAGTCACAAATAGCTGTTCAAGCACCATTGATTGTGATCCTTTGGAACACACTTCAAAAAGTAAAAGCTTTATCTAGTTTAATTAGACTATTTGAGTGTGTTTTGAGCCCACCTATCCCAATTTAATTTAGACTTTACAATCCATTACAGCATTGGTTATTTTAAATAGGGCTGTAACCCTTATAGACCTTCCCTTCAGTAATTTGAAATGGGGATAAACTATTTATTCAAGACAATAATTCAAAACAATTATTTTATATTGACGTTGCTCTGTTTATTATATTAATAAAGAGTCACTGCAGGAAAAATACGTTTTTTCATGCCCCTGGCAACTATAATATTTGGGCTTTTTGGCTTTTCATAAAGTTTTTTGGTCTAATGGAAAGAAAATATCCAGAATAAGTTGTTTCTTTTATTACACCTTATCAATTTATGTTGATTGCATTTACAATACATATTTTTAAAAGCTGTTTTCTAAACATGAGCGTTTTCCTCTTGAATGTAAATGTCCACTTCAGCAAGTTTAATTCATACTCTGAAGGTTTTTAAAAGGATATGTTCAGTGTCAGGTATAATTTGCAGATTATGTTTACCAATTTATTGAACAAAAAAATTTGAAAATTATTTGAAGTGATAATAAAATCCTCTCTGTAACAACCTTTCAAAGCCAAGAATTTTTACTTTTTGTGCTAAAATGTATGCAAATTAACTCATTTAATAAAACAGTTACTCATTTGCATAATAGAATATTTAAAAATAATCTGGATTTATACTCTATCAGCCAGGGAAGTGTGATAATAAATTTTATATATTTTTTTTAAAAATTCACCTGCAATACCCCAACAGGCGGCCAATCAAATTAAAGGAGGTGGGGCTTTACTGTTTACCGATAACCAACATGAATTCCGATTGATAAAATGGTGAGACGGGACCAGGGGAGGCCAAGCTGGAGCACTTACTCTGGTCCCCCAGGCTCTGGGAAATTCGAAATTGAACTAAAAACAAACGATTACAATTGGCTTAAAATTGGCTATGAAAATTGAGGAATTGCAGCCAGCAGAACCTGGGAAGTTTAAAAAAAAATTGTGAGAGGTTCAAGTAAGTTTGGTAAATGTTTATTATTTATAGCAGGTGGAAAATATAAATGTAAAATGAACAAACGTACTTTGTCACGCAAACTACGGGGCTTTTTTTTTTTTAATTTAGGATTGTCGAATTGTAAATATTGTATGGATATTTAGCTCCATTATTGTTATAAACATTTAGCATTTTCAAAACACACACATTCAAGAAGCTGATTTTGTGTTTCTTATTTCTTTGGGAAGGCATTTGTAACGAAAAGCACTACACAAATGAATTACAATGTAACTATGGGGAAAGGCATATTGATTTGCAAGGCTGAGAAGCTTTATTTTCTGGCCAGAGAACTCATTTGGTCACCTGGCCTCTAGCAAACATAATTCTGGCTCTTTAAAATGCTGAAAACATTGTGCTCTCTTTGCCTCTGCTTCATTTGTATGTGTGATGCGTATATTAACTGATCAATGTTCGTATCATTTATGAATCCTAATCATCAGTTCACACTTAAAGTGGCAAATAAGCCCTCAAACTCATTTCCCAAATGATTTAGAATTACAGTGTATCAAAATTGTTCAAATCTAATGTAATCTCTGTATTTAGAAGGTAAAAACACTTTGTTATATGTTAATTATATATAATAGTCATAATCTTGTAAGAAAAGTATATTAAAAATCATTAAAACATTTGTGTCTAACGGTCAAAATGAACAGATGAAAAGTTTAATGTGGAAATTGAGTTGAAAAATCATCCTTATGATAGTAACTGTGTGTTTTTATGTTATGTTTTGTCATATTTGTGATTTATTTATTTTTTTACTCAAAATTTAACACTTTAACACAGTTTAACAGGGCTGCACAATACTGAACAAATCTGAAATTGCGATATTTAGTTTTTCTGTGCTATATATTGTGATATCTATCTACAATTCCAGCAAAGTATTGAATAGCACTATTTGTAATAAATAAATAACAAATAATAAATAAAAAGTCAAAATATAGTTAAAATAGTTAAAAGTATGATAGTTTTTAACGACATTGACTTAACTTTGAGTTTTTTTCATCACCAATATGTGTATGGCAATACTGATGAGTTAAGAGGACAAAAAAAATTCTTCACCTGATTTATGTCTAAGATTATTCATTCATTTGTTCCAAAAATTGCTATTTCACATTGCAAAGACTGTTGTAATTCCAACAGGCTGCCGAATTACTGAATTAAAAATAAATCTCTTAGTAGTTGCATAATATTGCCTTTGTTATTCTCGTCTACTAAACTAGACCAAACCAGCACAGTGTAGGCGGGTTGATCAGATTAGCACATTAAGTTTGGGGCAGGAGGATAAAGTTACAGCGACTCTAAACATCAACACTTAACACAGAGTCGCTGCTGTCTGTGAGAAAATGAGCAGCGGTGGCGCCCGACGCAGGACTGCATCAGTGCCGGACTCGGACCCCGACGGAGAACCAGCGGTTACCCTGAAGAAAGAGATCGGACTCCTCAGTGCATGTGGGATTGTTGTGGGTAAGTGTGCTTTGTGCTTTATTTTTCCTCTTTTGATTCTCCTTGCGGTTTAAGAGTGAACATACACAATAAACAAAAAGGAGGCGTGAAGTTTGGTAAAATTTAAAGTAAGATAAAAAAAAGCATCAATTATATAAATTATTTTGATGTTTTTGATATTAGATTTATTCATGATATTAAAAATGGTATTTGTAAACTCCTTCCAGAGCGAATACAAAAGGGATTTCAAAGCACAGTCCAATAAGGATTATGAAATAGTAAAGAGATTTATCAGTAGGAGCCCAGTGTTAAGTAGCGAGTTAAAACTAAACTAGGTCACAACACGGCGTGTAATTTAGACTCGAATAAAAGAAGCTCGCTGACATGTCTGTGCCAGTTACCGCTCTGCTGGGTCTATGCGTGTTACCTGAGATTTAAACTGCGAGGCGGTGTTTGGGTTACTGAAGGTCAGGTCACTTTCTACCTGTTCTGCTGCCCATTAACAGCTGTAGTATGTGGCATGGGCAATGGCATGTGTGTGTGTGATCTTTTGTATGAATGCTTTAAGTCCTTAGGTTTTTCAGCAGGATCCGTATTGGTACAGAACTTAAAATTCAGGTTTTGGTGAGCCATAAATTGTATAAATGTTAATGTCAACATTAAAGAACACCTATTTTACCCCCTTTTTAAGATTTAAGATAAGTCTTTTGTGTCTCCAGAATGTCTGTAAAGTTTCAGCTCAAAACACCGATCAGATTATTTATTATACCTTTCTTAATATGGGAATTTTCAGATCTGAGCACATTGTCGTTTGTCTTGCCTGTGCCTTTAATGCTAGTTCTCCCCGCCCACCGTTCCCACGTGCCTGTTAGAGCCACAGAGATCTCCTCCTACTGTATGGCTCTGATGTGTGTCTCCATCTCCTGCTGCGTCAGATAAACAGCACAGTGACAGACATGAAGGAGCAGATCTCACGTAATGTTTGTGAGAAATACTACAGTAAGAACTTTACCAATGATTATTTGATGTATTTGTTGAGGAGTTAATTCAAGCCTTTCAATGAGTCACACACAATGTCGTTACAACGTTCACGCACACACACACAGCGCGCGCGTTTACCTTTGCACTGTTTTTCCACAGCAAATGAGACAGGATACATGTTAATGTACACTGCTGTATAGATATCTGTTATGTTAATGTACAAAATAACCTGATTTAACGTCCACAAACCAGGATTGAAGCGTCTTCGGTAACACTTTACAATAACAGTACATGAATAATGATGTATTAATGTGCAAACTAAACATTACTTTATTATGAATTATTGATGAGTTAAGTTGTGCACTAATCATGAACTAACTTGAACTACAACATGAGTCACATGAGTTCATGTGTGAATTACGGCTACCTTAATTACTTGTTAGTACATGTTGTTAATTAATGTGTTAATTAACATTTAAGTTTAAGCTAAATGTAACCAACATGAACTCATGAGCTGTTAATGTATGATTATGTCATGACTTTACGTGGAGGGGCACATCATCATTAACTCATCCTTAACTACTCATGAACTCCTGCTCATGCTGATGTTGACAGACCACTTTTCTATTGTTATTCAGTGTAAACTGACTAGTTGGACGAGCATAAGGAGTTCATGAGTAGTTAAGAATGGGTTAATGATGATGTGCCCCTTCAAGTAAAGTCACAACATAATTATATATTAACATATCATGAGTTCATGATGGTTAAATTAAGCAGAAAATAATGTGGTAATTAATACATTAATTAACAAACAATCATGTACTAACAAGTAATTAAGGTAGCCGTTATTCACACATGAACTCATGTGACTCATGTTGTAGTTAAAGTTAGTTCATGATTAGTGCATACCTTAACTCATCATTAATTCATAATAAAGTAATGTTTAATTTACATATTAATACATCATTATTCATGTACTGTTATTATAAAGTGTTACCGCGTCTTCTTTTATAATTTTACTGACATGCGGCTGTGGTGATGAATTACAGCGATTTTATTGTCTTTACTTTATTACAAACATGCACTGTTTTAAAATCATTTTAAACTTGTAAAACTCATTTTTGAGGTGCAGATGATCACAGAGCGCTGAACAGATCTTTTAATTCCAGTTGCTTTGCGCACGTCCTGTCTTGTTGATATGATTTTACATGTTACTACAGAGACATGTTAATACGCGGCTGTCAACCAATTCGGTGGATGGGGAAAACCACACTCCTATGTCTTGTTGTGGTGGACCTCAAATGGGAGGGATTTGGATCCTATTTTAACATCAGGAAATTTAAAAAAAAAAATACCTATTGTGTTTCTATCACTCCCAAATGACTGTGGAGACACTATACCTGCACACAGTTCTGTCCAAACAGCCTAAAAAAGATGATTTTCATCATAGGTGCCCTTTAAAGAGTCCTGGAAAAAGACAACTCCAAAATGCTTGTTTGTTTACTGACATTTACAACAGATGATCTAGATCAGTGGTTCCCAAAGTGGGGGTTAGGACCCCCCAGAGGATTGCAGAACAGCTAAGGGGGTGGTCATTTCCAAAAATCTAATTAATTTTCTTAAACCATTAGAATTACCATATTTTTATCCACAACCTTCTTAAAATTAAAAGAGAAGTTCATAGTTAAAGCCTTTCGATTTTTTTTTTTATCCATAAGATTGCGACCCTTGGTGTGATTACATTATATTAAAGACACAGATGCTGCAAATTGATTTTATGGTAACAGGTTAAACTTTCTGACATCTTTACAGCACTCCCAAACATTATTTAAAAAATAATAAACAAAGAGTAGACTTGGGCCTATTGGTGTGTTGAAGATATTGCGGGCCGTGAGTCACTGGCGTTGTTATTTGGGGGATCACAGTCTGAAAAGTTTGGGAACGCCTGACCTAGATGACCTGGGTTTTACCATTACAAAATAATTTTAATAGCAGTTTTTAGTCTTATTATGATCATAAATGCACTATTTCACAAGTTTTTTGTGTCTGTGTGGTTTGTTTGGGAGTTGTGAGGTAAAAAGTCAACATTGTGATCATTAAAATGGATAATTTTTAGTTGACTTTCTCCTCATTTTGACGTATCTCACAACTAAAGTTTATTATTGGATAATTCTGACATGATTTTTTTGTTATATTTGTGACTTGTTTATTTTTGCATAATTAATTGTGATTATTTTCAATGATCATAAAAATTTATATCTGATCATTTAGAATTTTCAGATCAGGTCAAAATATTTATTTTTTAAGTGGCAGAAATTAAAAGGGTCTTAAAGAGTCTTAAAATGACTTCAATTTCCAAAACAAAATTTTAGGCCTTAAAGAGCATTAAATTCACTCAAATATTGTCTTGAAGATGTTAAATCATTTTAAACAGGTCTTAATTTTCTTCTTAATCTTAATTTTCCTATGTCTATGTGAAGCTACCCAGTCAGGCCAATCATCAACAGTCCATCTCAATATTATTTACCAATATAGTTTAATCATCTTTTTTACAATAATATTTGTTAAATGTTCCATATATTTAAAGACCATATGTGGTAGGACACTGACCTGGGCAGACTGTTGATCATACATTTAGTTCATTACAGTTTTTAAAGCTTGTCAGTTTAGTTTTTTAACAAATGTTATGATGCAAATGTGCATGTATGCAGCTATGGTTTGCTTGTTTTGACACATTATTGACAATATGTGGCTAAGAAATAACTCTTTTGATTTGATTTGATTTTTGGATGGGACAAGTAAAAATCTTTCCTTCTGGCCCATTAGAAAAAAAAATCATTTAGTCCTGAATAAATTTCTCTCATAAAAGTCTTACAAATTTTCAAATTTGACTTGGTGAAACCTGCAGAAACCATAAAAAAATGTTTTCCAAAAATCTTTGTTTTTTTGGAGAAAATAATCCCCTGTGTTAATAAAAGTAAACAAAACGAAACGAAGTAAAGGGACTCAGGAAAGCACTTCAGTGAAACAGAAACAGTCTGAGAGCTTCTGTTGTTCAAGTGGCAAAACAGCTTAATTCATTCTTCCCTCATCTTTTTATTCCAAATCTCCAGAGATTTCAATCTCTTTTTTGTTTCCAAACAAAGAAACTTTTCAAGGCTCAACAGGTGCTAACAATGAGCATTCTTAATATTTTACCAGACTGGTTGAAACCAGCCCTCAAGGCCACAAAGCACCGAAGAAAACCTTAAACAAGAGATGTACACTGACTGAGGCATGAGCAAAGTTTGTTCAAACGTTTGGGTTTGGTAAGATTTTTTTTATGCAGTTCAAAGAAATTTCTTATGAAATTTTCAAAAACTTACTGACCCTGAAAATTTAAATGGTGACATTGCTAGTATGCTACAGTACATGATAAAAAGGTATGTGGACATCTGAAAATTCATACGCTTGTTCAATAATCATAAATAATTTTATCAATAGCGTTAAGGGGTTATGAACTGGCTTTTTTTGTTTCATTTTGTTGTCTGAGGTCCATTTGTGATTTTTACTTTCAAAAACATCCAAATAAATAAGTAATAACCTTTTTTCTACCCAGCACTGTAATATAAAATATCCTTAAATTACTTTGTGATTTATGCTTTATTAATTCATTCATTTTCTTTCCGGCTTAGTCCCTTTATTATCTGGGGTTGCCACAACGGAATGAACTGCGTACATATCCAGCATATGTTTTACGCACCGGATGCCCTCAGCTGGGATACCAATCACTGGGAAACACCCATACACTACGGCCAATTTAGCATACCCAAATTACCTATTGCGCATGTCTTTGGACTTGTGGGGGAAACCAGAGCACCCGGAGGAAACCCACACGAACACAGGGAGAACATGCAAACTCCACACAGAAATGCCAACTGACCCATCTAAGGCTCAAACCAGCAACCTTCTTGCTGTGAGGCGACAGCGCTACCCACTGCACGACCGCGCTGCCCTTATTCATGCTTGAATTTTTATTATTTTATTTATGCTTTTGAATTGCTTTACAGCATAGGTCTCAAACTCGATTCCTGGAGGGCCACAGCTTTGCACAGTTTTCATAAACTATGCAGAGCTGCGGCCCTCCAGGAATTGAGTTTGAGACCATTGCATTACAGGACCTTGATCTTTCTTCCAACATCTTTAAACCTTGAAAAGTAAAAATAAATTGACTATTATAAGCAGTTTTAATAGTTTAATGTGATATATTGGCTGCGTCCGAATATTACTCAGTAGATACTGCATTTGAATTTAAATGTACTACTTGGCCGTTGGAAAAGTATGTTCTATACAGTATGAATGTGAGCAGTATGAATGGAACTCGGACGTACTACATCAGCAATTTTGTCATCATCACATGACCTACCTGCGTCAGTTGCATCGCTTCTCCTATTCATGAATTCTATCGCCATGCATCATGGGATAGTGCAGCGTCCATCCGATGCTCACTTCAGAATCTCGCTGGAAGTAGTAGGCCATCTAGGTGCTTCTCACATACTGTTTTTCGAATTCTATGAATTTGTACATACTACTCGGCTTGCATACTGTTTTTAGTGTACTATATAGTATGGAAGTATGCAATTTCAGAAGCGTATTTCATTCATTCAGTCAGGAAGGCTATCAAAGTGTGTGTCTATGAACGAAATACAACTTCCAGTGGACAGTAGTAGACTCCAAAATGAGACGCAGATTCAGTTCTACATGATGTTTTTAATAATTATCAAATAATATAAATATTACGAATGTAAACATTACATAGGCAGATTACATTGTAGCCCCGTGTCCTAATAAGATCTGAGGTAAACTATTACCTGCTGCTTTCAGTATATGGCAATAAATGTAATGTGAAATGGGATTCAAGCTCACATTAGCATTTAACACTGAATAAAGCACATAAGGTGTGCCTGAGGTAATCGTTGTCAGTTTATCCTGTTGTTCAGCTGCAAGAAATAGAAGCCGTTTCTAATATATAAATTTCAGGTGTTGGTTAGAACAAAAACTCCTTTAATATGGAAATATTCCTTTTATCATGTGCCGTTGATTTTCTTTAGGACACGATTTAAATCAGTCTTTAGGCTCGATCATCAAACTCGCCCCTGTTCCTCAATCTGGCAACCTGCGCTTGCGTGTGTTTTGAACAAGGAGTGCAATACCTAGTTCAACCACTGGTTGTCAAACTTGCATACTGCACTTTTAATTGCACTAACTCGTTTGTTTTATTTTCCCAGGTAACATCATTGGGTCTGGAATTTTTGTCAGTCCAAAGGGTGTTTTGGAAAACTCCGGTTCAGTGGGTCTGGCTCTTATAGTGTGGATCCTCACAGGCGTCATCACTGCTATCGGTGCTCTGTGCTATGCTGAACTAGGAGTCACAATCCCAAAGTCAGGTGGAGATTATTCCTACGTTAATGACATCTTTGGAGGGCTTGCTGGGTAAGACTGACTCATTTCTTTAGATATAATGTAATGTAAGGTCTTACAGGGTTTGTCTCCTGAACAGGTTTCTGAGGCTGTGGATTGCAGTGTTGGTCATCTATCCAACTAACCAGGCTGTGATTGCCCTCACGTTTGCCAATTACGCATTGCAGCCCCTCTTCCCGTCCTGCTTTCCTCCGGAGAGAGCTCTGGGTTTACTGGCCGCTGTCTGTCTGTGTGAGTACAAGCCAACAGACAGTTTTGTTGCTCAATTATGCACTCCGTTCTTCTTTCCCCTCAATTGCAACACCCCTGATGGTACATGAAACAACTTTTATCTTACAGCATCTGTCTGTGTCTGTCTTTCTGTCTGTTTGTCTGTCTGTCTATCAATCATCTATCTATCTATATGAAAAAGAAGTTTATTCAAGCATAGCAACAACAAAAAAAGAAAATACTTAAACATATAATTACATATTCCAAGTATGCTTGGATTGTAGTTGATTTTACTCTTGATTAAGTGCATATATATATATATATTCACATAATATTATATATTCCCCTAGTTTCAGAGATGAGGTTTAAAAGTAGTTTGAGTGGTCTTAACTGAAAATATCTTTCAGTAACGTATCTAAAAATACTTCAGTGTCATTGTTGTAAAACACATATGCTAGTATTCTTGCAGCCAGATTAATTGTCAGTGTTTGTCTTTTACAAATGTGTAAATGCTTACTTTGCTAACTAATCTTAAGTCTTTGTAAACTAAACTAGCAAATTTTATATATATAATGCAGTGGTGCCGTAGGTAGTGCGGTCGCCTCACAGCAAGAAGGTCACTGGTTCGAGCCTCGGCTGGGTCAGTAGGTGTTTCTGTGTGGAGTTTGCATGTTCTCCCTGCGTTCGCGTGGGTTTCCTCCGGGTGCTCCGGTTTCCCCCACAGTCCAAAGACATGTGTTACAGGTGAATTGGGTAGGCTAAATTGTCCATAGTGTGTGTGTGTGGATGTTTCCCAGTGATGGGTTGCAGCTGGAAGGGCATCCGCTGTGTAAAAACGTGCTGGATAAGTTGGCGGTTCATTCCACTAAGGCGACCCCGGATTAATAAAGGGACTAAGCCGAAAAAAAAATGAATGAATATATATATATATATATATATATATATATATATATATATATATATATATATATATATATATATATATATATATATATATATATATATATATATATATATATATATATATAATATATATATACATATATATATATATATATATATATATATATATATATATATACATATATATATATACATACACACACACACACAGACACACACACTCACTGGCCACTTTATTGTGTACAGAGGAGAATGGCCAGACTGGTTCGAGCTGATTGAAAGGCAACAGTAACTCAAATAACCACTCGTTACAACCGAGGTATGCATAAGAGCATCTCTGAACACACAACACGTCCAACCCTGATGCGGATGGGCTACAGCAGCAGAAGACCATGCTGGATGCCACTCCTGTCAGCTAAGAACAGGAAACTGAGGCTACAATTCACACAGACTCACCAAAATTGGACTGTAGAAAATTGGATAAATTTTACCTGGTCTGATACCACAGTGTACACATCTTCTGATGGCTATTTCCAGCAGGATAAAGCGCCATGTCATAAAGTGCAAATCATCTCAGACTGGTTTCTTGAACAATGACAATGAGTTCACTGTACCTGTACTCAAATGGCCTCCACAGTCACCAGATCACAATCCAATAGAGCACCTTTGGAATGTGGTGGAATGGAAGATTCGTATCATGGATGTGCAGCTGACAAATCTGCAGTAACTGCATGATGCTATCATGTCAATATGGACCAACGTCTCTGAGGAATATTTCCAGTAGCTTGTTGAATCTATGCCACAAAGGATTAAGGCAGTTCTGAGGGCAAAAGGGGGTCCAACCCGGTACTAGTAATGTGTACCTAATGTGGCTGGTGAGTGCGTGTGCGTGTGCGTGTGTGTGTGAGTGTCCCAGTACTGAATTTTTTGTTGTGTGTGTTCACAACTGTGTGGGCACTTCTATTGGTTAAATGCAAAGCCCAAATCCTAAGCAAGGGACACAGATCTTGGTCTTAACATTCTTCTTTTCCAAATGGATTATTATTAAAAGTACTATTAACTACTAGTGTACTCAGAAGTTTACTTGCAGCACAAATAAAAAACCACTTGGACCACTTGTACACTTAAGGTGTACTACTGTTCCACTTATAGTACTCTTTTATATATTTAAAACTTGGCCAGTTTAGTCCCAAGCAGTATTCAAGTTTAATCTACATGGAATTAGAGACAATATGAGACAGATAAACATCTTTTTAAATAGATTTTTAGGACTATATCTTTTACTCAGTGTTTCTCATAGTTCAACAAATAATTGTAGTTACATTAATTATAAAATGTTTACAATTTTATCACAAATCTTGACTTGCCCAAAAGTAACACTTTGAAACACAAAAGTGGCTTTTCATAAGCTTTTCTCGTGCAGGAACTGCTTACCTTTAGATACATCAATACATAATTGCATTCAATGAGCTGAAGCATGTCAGCTTTGTGACTCATGATGGGAGGGTTTTCAAAGAGCTTGTTCACACCAGTCTAAATCACGCAGGGTTTTTCTTCTGCAAGAGGTCAAGCTGCATATTGTGCCGACTGAAAGAGCTCTGTTTTCAAAGCCATGGAGTAATGTTGTCTGGCCATTTTAATCATTGCCGAGCTTAAAGCTGTTGCCTGTTATTGCTTTGCTTGGATCTTTAATCTAAAGCTGTTGTTTTCATGTTTGTGAAAGTTGCAACAACACATAAGTAGCTTTTTGTGTGTTATCTGAATTAATTGTTGCTCAGTGTATAATATTTGACTGATTTCATCTTTCCACACAACGTTTGATTAATGTTATAAATATGAGTTTGTATGTTTATAACTGGTTGTTTTCTTTGTAGTGCTGTTAACTTGGATTAACTGCTCCAGTGTCCGCTGGGCGACACGTGTTCAGGATGTTTTCACCACAGGCAAGCTCCTCGCCCTCGGTCTCATCATCATTATGGGCATCGTGCAAATCTGCAAAGGTAAATTATAACAGTTCATGTCATAATGCATCCAAACATTTATTAACGTAAACATATTTAGCTCATATTTCACTAATATAATTATCCATATATTAAGAAGCTCGTGGTGTTGCCTCTTTACATTTTGCATGTTTTATTCTGGTAGTGTTATATCTCATTTCAGCACAGGGTTTTTTTCAGTTGTTGTTTTCCAATTTTTATTATATATGTTTTAGAAGCTGTCATAAATAATAAAGCAGTTTTCTTTTTCTTTTAGATCAGCCTCACTATAAATCAGCAAACAGTCTAGTAGAGTTTTTCTTTAAAATTGATGATTATAACACATATTTATTATTCCAATGGCTTCGGTTTTGACATTTCCACAACATGTACCTCAATTATTTCTGCGTTATCAGCAAACATACTGCAGGAATTTTTGATATGGTCGTGTACTGTATGTACTGCATTTTACAGAGTGAGATATGTGCAATTTTTAAAATGTAATTTTGTACTTGGGCTGCACTGTGGTGTAGTGCCTAGCACAATCGCCTCACAGCAAGAAGGTCGCTGGTTCGAGCCTCGGCTGGGTCAGTTGGCGTTTCTGTGTGGAGTTTGCATGTTCTCCCCGTGTTGGCATGGGTTTCCTCCGGGTTCTCCTGTTTCCCCCACAAGTCCAAAGACATGTGGTACTGGTGAATTGGGTACGCTAAATTGTCCGTAGTGTATGTGTGTGAATGAGTGTGTATGAATGTTTCCCAGTGATGGGTTGCAGCTGGAAGGGCATCTGCTGCGTAAAACATATGCTGGATAAGTTGGCAGTTCATTCCGGAGTGGCGACCCCAGATTAATAAAGGGACTAAACCGAAAGAAAATGAATGAATGAATGAATGAATGAATTTTGTACTTTGTGCAGAAAAGACACTTGTGAGAAACCATTAATATTTCCCTAGTGTGTGTGTGTGTGTGTGTGTGTGTGTGTGTGTGTGTGTGTGTGTGTGTGTGTGTGTGTGTGTCTGTGTCTGTGTCTGTGTCTGTGTGTGTGTGTGTGTGTGTGTGTGTGTGTGTGTGTTAACAGCAAGAATTTGTCCAAAAAAATCTGTACAAACAGTCACTGTGAAACATTAATTCAACATATTTTTTTATATGTATACAGTATATAATGTCATAGATTTATATGATGGCGAAGCTGTCACAAACTGTTTATTGTTACATGATCTTTCAGAAATTATTTTAATATGAGGATTTAGTGCTTTTATTTGGATGTGAAAATATTTAAAATTTGACTTTTTACTTATGTTACCCCACTATTGGCAAGGTGTTTAATTCTCCTTTTTTTAAAAAGCTGAACCTCCAACACATACTGTAGTAGATGGATCAAAAACATGATGTAATTTATTCAGCTTAAAATAATCTAATTGATTCTCAAAGGTTCAAAAAGTAACTTTTTTGAAATATGGTCTCCCTTTCTTACGTGCATAATGTATGTTGATAGTTTACAATTCTTAGACCAGAGGGATATTTAATCGCATAGGGAGAATCTCAAAGGTTCACTTTTTTCTTTCCTCTCACTGTAACCTTGTAATGGCTTTAACATTAACCACAATTGGCTTGCTTGTAATAAAGGTATACAGAATCTTCCTGCTATTATACATTGAATGGTTCACTTTTCATGTACACTCACTGGCCACTTTATTAGGTACACCTTACTAGTACCAGGTTGGACCCCCTTTTGCCTTCAGAACTACCTTAGTCTTTTGTGGCATGGATTCAGCAAGGTACTGAAAAATTTCCTCTGAGATTTTAGTCCATATTAACATGATAGCATCACGCAGTTACTGCTGCACAGCTTGTCGGCTGAACATCCATGCTGCGAATCTCCCGTTCGACCACATGGCAAAAGTGCTCTATTGGATTGAAATCTGGTGACTGTGGAGGCCATTTGAGTACAATGAACTCATTGTCATGTTCAAGAAACCAGTCTGAGATGATTTGAGCTTTATGAAATGGTGCATTATCCTGCTGGAAGTAGCCATCATAAGAGGGGTACGCTGTGGTCATAAAGGGATGGACATAGTTTAGCAACAATACTCAGGTAGGCTGTGGCGCTGACACTGTGCTCAATTGGTTCTAATGGGCCCAAAGTGTGCCAAGAAAATATCCCTCACACCATTACACCACCACCAGCCTGAACTGTTGATACAAGACAGGATGGACTCATGCTTTCATGTTGTTGGTGCCAAATTCTGACACTACCATCTGAATGCCGCAGCAGAAATCAAGACTTGTTAGACCAGGCAACGTTTTTCCAATCTTCTGTTGTCCAATTTTGTGAGCCTTAACGAATTGAAGCCTTGGTTTCCTGTTCTTAGCTGACAGGAGTGCCACCCGGTGTGGTCTTCTGCTGCTGTAGCCCATCCGCCTCAAGTTTGGATGGGTTGTGTGTTCAGAGATGCTCTTCTGCATATCTCGGTTTTCACAAGTGGTTATTTGAATTACTGCTGCCTTTCTGTCAGCTCGAACCAGTCTGATCATTCTCCTCTGACCTCTGGCATCAACAAGGCATTTGCGCCCACAGAACTGCCGCTCACTGGATATTTTCTTTTTTTTCTGACCATTCTCTGTAAACCCTAGAGATGGTTGTGCGTGAAAATCTGATTGGAAATTTGCGTTAACAAGCAGTTGGACAGGTGTACCTAATAAAATGGCCAATGAGTGTATATCGTATATCTTTTCGTATTTTCCTTTTAGCATTCTTATTTATTTATTTGATTTATATTTTACTACTATAATAGTGTTGTGTTTGCACCCTATACTGTACATACACTTGCTGTGCATTTGTATGATGCTTGAGGACTTGAACCCTGATGTTTACAAACTGTTAGCTATGTGCCTGTTCTGTTAAAGCCACAAACGGGGAAATAAGTGTTGGGGATGTTTGTTTATTTTTTCTGTTTTTTGTTGACTTTTTTTCTGTTTTGTGCAAATTTATTTTAAAAAAATCCTATAAATAAATTATTTAAAAAAAAAACACTTTTAAATATGTCAATTTCACTTTAACTATTAGAGCCCTAAAAAACATTTACTTTTTTTCCCCCTACTGCCATAAACATAGTATCAAAATTACTAAATTATGTTCTAAATTATGATTTAAAGGGGGCAACACGGTGGCTCAGTGGTTAGCACTGTTACCTCACAGCAAGAAGGTTGCTGGTTCGAGTCCCGGCTGGGCCAGTTGGCATTTCTGTGTTGAGTTTGCATGTTCTTTCAAAGACATGCGCTATAGGTGAATTTAATGAACTAAATTTGGTGTAGTGTCAGTATGAATGAGTGTGTATGAATGTTTCCCTATACTGGGTTGCTGTGTAAAACATATGCTGGATAAGTTGGCGGTTCATTCTGCTGTGGTGACCCCTAATGAATAAAGGAACTAAGCCGAAGGAAAATGAATGAATTATGATTTAAAATAAGGAAACAATGAAATCAGTGTGTGGCTTGTTTAACCCGCTCATGTTAAGTTTTCAATGTGAACATAAAGGGCTTGTATATAAAACAGCAGGCACTAAGCTAAGAGTATTACATAGGCATACTTTTCATATTTGACCCATTTTAGCACTATAAACAAAAGAGCACAAATCCGTTAAGCACAGACAAGCTCACATATGAAGTCCACTGTCAAGCTGGGCCGTTTGTAATCAGTTTTTTTTCTCCAAGCGCTTCATATCTAAAGAACAAAACACTGAATATCTACTCAAATAAAAGCCTCAAAGAAAGAACTATTGATTTTGATCATGGAAACTGTACTTTGTTTAAATAAGTGTGCTGTACGCATAATGTGCTTTGCTGCAGAAACTGTAAAACACACAAAAAGAAAAGGATTGTGCTGTAGTTAATATGGCTTTATTCTCTACATATTAATTCAGGTATAGTACAAAAAATGGACCTCTTTTCTGTGTCTTCAGGTCATTTTTATTGGTTGGAGCCGGAGCATGCATTTCACCCTCTCCAGCCGTATGACATGGGCCGCATTGCACTCGCAGTCCTGCAGGGCTCCTTCGCTTATGCAGGCTGGAACTTCCTTAATTATGTAACAGAGGAGCTGATCGACCCCTACAGGTACACTGTCATTTGTCAGGGTTAATGTGCAGTCATCTGGTCCCTATTATTGCCAAATAATAAATCCTAAAAGCGAGAGGGGGCTTTGTCTTAATTAATATTAAAAACTGCAGTTTTTTTCTGAGAGAAGTTATCTTATGGAATAAGTAATAAAAATGTATTTAGTTTTTTTAGTAGCTGTTTTTATGTGAGGTGAACCTATATGTTTTAACATATTAAACAGACAATATTTCATTTATTCATTCATTCATTTTCCTTTGGCTTAGTCCCTTTTTCATCAGGGGTCTAACTATTCCAGCATATGTTTTATGCAGCAGATGCCCTTCCAGCTGCAACCCAGTACTGAGAAACACCCATACACTCTCACATTCACACATGCAGTCATACACTACGGCAAATTTAGTTGATCCAATTCACGTATACCGCATGTCTTTGGACTGTGGGGGAAACCGAAGCACCTGGAGGAAACCCACATGAACACAAGGAGAACATGCAAACTCCCTACAGAAAAGCCAACTGTCCTAGCTGGGACTTGAACCAGCAAACTTCTTGCTGTGAGGCGACAGTGCTAACCACTAAGTCACTATGCAAGACAATATTTATAGAAAATAATTAATTGTTTTTTTATAACTATAAAATGTATGTAAAAACGACATGCATAACAATTATAAACACACACACAATAGTTTTATCTGGCTGCTTGTTTCTATTGACTAAATGTGAGTAAATTGGAATTCAGTGTAAGAACAGAAGAAGGAAAATCCCATATGATATTTGAAATTAGAAAGAATTGAAAATGAATAGAGAGTGGCTGAATATTTTAGCAAACCTTTCTACTGCTCAAATAAAGTACACTTATGTTCGTCTAGAGTTTTAGAAAAGATTTAAACAACATTTCAAACTGTTTAGGTTTATTCTAAAGAAATAAAACTTTGGGGCATTTTATGAGAAACATCTAAATTTCCGGTTAGTAGAGCTAAAAAAAGAAAAGGAAAAAATGAGCAGTTTCATCAGAAACTCATAAACATGACTGAGGCGTCATACAGTGTATATATATTATATATATATATATATATATATAATTATCCAGTTGATGCGCCTGTGTTATTAGTGTCAACTGTTGTTATTAGGGAATAACATACTTTAGAATGTTACAAATGACCAATCAGAATAAAGTATTCCATAGAGCCAGGAAATAACATTAAAGAAAAAAGGTGTACCAGGTGAACTAACAGGCAAGTTTACTAGAGAATGAGATGGATATGTGATGGAAACTTTTATCTTGTTTTAGTCTAATGTGATAACACAGTGTTGATTATGTCTTAATCTGCCCTGTAATCATAATTTGTGCTCTACCATGCATTTTAGTTGAAAACTGAAGCAAGCGAATTGTATGTAAAAGTATGCTTCTTCATTTTTGCAGAAGTTTTAGTAAAGCCTGTTATGTTTTTTCTTAGAACATGTAGAAGTTAATGGAATCATTTATGCATTATGATTAGTGCTGGGCAAAGCCGAATTGAGATTAATTGCATCCAATATAAAAGTTTGTTTTGACATAATATATGTGTGTGTATTATATATATTTATTATGTATATGTGTTATTTTGTTACATAGATATTTAAAATTATATATTATTTGTATGATATACATACAGTTGAAGTTATTTTTTCCCCAATTTCTGTTTAACGGAGAGAAGATTTTTTCAACACATTTTTTAAAATAATAGTTTTAATAACTTATTTCTAATAACTGATTTATTTTGTCTTTGCCATGATGACAGTAAATAATATTTTACTAGATATTTTTCAGGACACTTCTATACAGCTTAAAGTGACATTTAAAGGCTTAACTAGGTTAATTAGTTTAACTAGGCAGGTGGGCAACCCAGTGGCGCAGTAGGTAGTGCTGTTGCCTCACAGCAAGAACGTCGCTGGGTCGCAGGTTCGAACCTCGGCTGGGCTGGGTCAGTTGGCGTTTCTGTGTGGAGTTTGCATGTTCTCCCTGGGTTCGCGTGGGTTTCCTCCGGGTGCTCCGGTTTCCCCCACAGTCCAAAGACATGCAGTACAGGTGAATTGGGTAGGCTAAATTGTCCATAGTGTATGAGTGTGAATGTGTGTGTGGAAGTTCCCAGAGATGGGTTGCGGCTGGAAGGGCATCCGCTGCGTAAAATCGTGCTGGATAAGTTGGCGGTTCATTCCGCTGTGGCGACCCCGCAAGGGACAAAGCCGACAAGAAAATGAATGAATGAATGAACTAGGCAGGTTAGGGTAATTAGCTTAAAGGGGCTAATAATTTTGACCTTAAAATTGTTTATAAAAAATTAAAAACTGCTTTTATTCTAGCCAAAATAAAACAAATAAGACATAAGAAAAAACATTATTAGACATACTGTGAAAATTTTCTTGCTCTGTTAAACATCATTTGGGAAATATTAAAAAAAATAAATAAAAAATTCAAATGGGGGCTATTAGTTCTGACTTCAACTGTATATATTTTATATCTAAATATAAATAAACTTTTTTTCTCAAATATATGCATGCATGTGTGTATTCATATATACATAATAAATATACACAGCACACACATATATTTTATGTCAAAACAAACTTTTGTTTTGGATGCGATTAATCACAGTGAATGTTTTCCCAGCACTAATTATGATGTATAGTAAATATTAAATTTTAGCATGGTCTGCCCATGAATTGCAATCAAATCTCAACTCATGTTTGAATTCTCTTTACAGGAACCTTCCTCGTGCGATCTTCATCTCAATCCCACTGGTCACATTTGTCTATGTATCAGCAAATATTGCGTACGTTACAGCAATGAGCCCTCAGGAGTTACTGGCCTCCAATGCTGTAGCTGTGGTGAGTTTTTCTTTTCACATTAAGAAACTTAATGAGTTCTTTTGTCAGGAAATTAAACAGACAGGTCATCGGTAGATCTGACATTATCCCTTAACGTCTGCTCAGTGGTATAAACGTACCCGGTTTTCACCTTTCCCTTTGACCCCAGTCATTTCTTTATTCTCTTTTCATCTCCATCAGACATTTGGTGAAAAGCTGCTTGGCGTAATGTCATGGCTCATGCCCATCTCTGTGGCTCTGTCCACCTTCGGAGGGGTGAATGGATCCCTTTTCACATCATCTAGGTCAGTCTTAATGATGGTGTGATAGTTGCTCTTCCAGTTTAGCATTTTCAGCATCATTATCAGGTTGATTAACGGTCTGTTTCTCAGGTTATTCTTTGCAGGTGCGAGGGAGGGTCATCTTCCCCGTCTGCTGGCAATGATTCATGTGAACCGCTGTACACCCATCCCAGCTTTGCTCATCACCGTGAGCTCTTTGGTTCTTAAAGGTTTTATGAAGCAGAAGTTAAAATAGTCTTGTTTTCCCTATTGTAACATATAGGCCTGTGGGTATAGTTAATTTTTCACTTTCCGTTCCGTCTCAGGCACAGTCGTGTCCTCACAGATTTTACAACATACTCCACCACGGATGGATGAGTTAACACATGTGCTCTTCTGTATAAACATTCATCTTTTACATTCGCTGTTCTATGCACGCCATCTGTGTAGACTCAAAAGAAATATTGGGCTTTTTGGTTTCCAGAGCCTTCTGATGCTGATAATTATGTAGCACTTGCCATGTGTGAAAATTGTTGTGATACATTTAGGATGTATACTTTTATGAAAGGCAACTGGGGCCAAAATTATTTAAATGAAATGCATCAAATTTGATTGTGACAGCACACACGTTTTGACCAGCCTGTATTCACGAGGGAACGTAAGTATTTTACGTTTTGTCAGTTTAGTGGATAATTCGTTCGAGTTCAGTACGATTTTAAAAAGAAGGTGTGGCACTAATTGCCACCCCTAAACCTAACTGTCATTGGGGGGATGAGCAATTCATACTAAATTGTATGAATGAGATTGTACGAATTCATACGAATTAGCCACTAAATCAAAAGTTACGAATTGCCGTGAGTTTGTGTTGGTTTTTACCACATCAGTGCATCCACAAATACAACAACCAATGAAAATGCTGTCCAAAAATAAGGCTAGGAGATTAGCCAAAGTAGATTTCTGTGCTAATTTGTTCAGTAAAGCTGATGGTAGTAAACCTCCAGCATGTGCATTCAGATGGTCCAGTATTTACTACACAGGGTAGATACTGATAAGCTACACAAAATTGGTTCTAAAATTCTATTTGATTTAAATGGTTGATAGTCGCCATGTTTGGATAACTTCAAATACAATTAAGCAGTGATCTTAAAATTTTGATAATTGTGTATGTTTCTCTAATTGTATCAAATATACAAATACAGAAGTTTCATTGGCTGCTGTGCTTGTTTACATATTGACACAGCCAAATTTTTGTACTGACGAATTCAGGTTCCAGCCTCGACTGGGTCAGTTGGCATGTCTGTGTGGAGTTTGTATGTTCTCCCCGTGTTCACGTCGGTTTCCTCCGGGTGCTCCGGTTTCCCCCACAAGTCCAAAGACATGCGCTATAGGTGAATTGGGTAAGATAAATTGTCCATAGTGTATGTGTCTGAATGAGTGTGTATGGATGTTTCCCAGTGATGGGTTGCAGCTGAGCATTCGTTGCGTAAAACATGCTGGATAAGTTGGCGGTTCATTCCGCTGTGGCAACCCCAGATTAATAAAGGGACTAAGCCGAAAAGAAAATGAATGAATGAATAAATCGAATTCACACATTTCATTTAAAGACTTTTGGCCCCGATGGCCTTCCATATTTACTAGAACTTCTTTTAAGCTGCTTTGACACAATCTATATTGTAAAAGCGCTATAGAAATAAAGATGAATGTATCTGAGTTTAATTGAATAAATATAAAAGATGTCATATACAAAAAACAAACAGCATGTTTATTAGCATATTTGCATCTACATATGCAAAGCTATCATATGGCACAAAATTGCTGTCCTAGCATAGACAAACAAACTACTAGTCTATTAGAGTATTTGTACTAAACAAACACATTAAAAACGGCCATGTTTTCAAGGTTTAAGCCTTGCTATGAACTTAAAATGACTCCTTCAACTAGAAAAAAAGTAGGACAGGCTTAATTTTGTCCATCAGGAATTGTTTGCGTCACTGTTTCTGTTGTCTCATGTGAGTGACATGTTGTCCAGCTTTGATGCTAGTAAACACCATCACAAAACACACAGTATGAGAAAAATAGTTGTTCTGATTAAAAGCTACGAAGGCACATAAATAATAAGAATATTAATAATGTCCTTGGATAGTGTTAATAAATCCTGCAGTATGAAATGCCAAAAGCTTTTTAAACACTTTAAACAGTTTTAAATTAATCGAACTGTGCTTGTATTCTAATCAGATACTTGTTTATTTTGTAGTGTATATCAACTCTGCTGATGTTGTGTGTCAGCGACATATACACCCTCATCAACTATGTTGGCTTCATCAACTACCTGTTTTATGGGGTCACTGTTGCTGGGCAGATTGTGCTTCGCATCAGAGAACCAGACATATATCGGCCAATCAAAGTAAGATTCAATCCAATTGACTATTTGGTAGTTATGACTTGGCAGCAAACCCTGAGAACTGTCAGATCCCAGCAGTTGCTATGAACAGCAATTATGCATAATTATAGATTTCTGTGTTTGGTGTTGCACATTTTGTAGCCCTCTACCGAAAAAATCAACAAATTTCACTCCACAGGTGAGTTTGGCATGGCCGGCGGTTTTTCTGATTTTCTGGGCCTTCCTGCTGATCTTCTCTCTGTACTCGGAGCCTGTGGTGTGTTGTATTGGTCTGGCCATCATGCTATCTGGGGTTCCTGTGTATCTGTTTGGAGTCTATTGGGAAAATAAGCCCAAGAGCTTCAGTTTTTTTGTTGGTAAGAAGAAACCTTAAATCTCATGTGATATTGTTGAAAATGATTTACAAATGTCAGTCACATTCGCTTAAGACTAAACAGACTGTAAATGAGGGCCACTGAAAACACTCCATCTGTCATTGTATGTACACACAGCCAGACTGACACACTTGGGGCAGAAGTTGTGCCTGGTGGTTTACCCTGGCGAGGACAGAGAAGATGGAAACGAAGACAGAGAGGAAGATGGATAGGATTACAGCAGGAAGTAAATTTTATGGTTATATTGATGGGTATTCATACGTCAACTTAAGTAATATAATTCTTGATAGGTTTCGAAAATGCTAATATGCACACAGTTAAGAGACTAATTTAATACAGGGTATCCGCGGGGTCTTAAAATTTCAAAACTAAATTTTAGGCCTTAAAAAGTCTTAAATTCACTGAAACTACGCAGTCGGCCTGACACCCAATCACTAATAATCCATCTCAAAACTCATTTATATATATATATATATCAGTTTTTTTATTGCAAAGAGATACAATTCACAACAGTTGTTAGACATTTTTATCAATTTTTTTTTTTTCAAATTAAATCCCTTAATAAGGGAAAGAAAACTAAAGCAACGCATCCCTTTACATGATCTTCCATTATAGCAAAAACTATTTATAGTAACCTAGAAAAATCCTTAGCGTTTAGCTAAGTTTAGTTGTAACTTAGTGTTAGTCTAAGTCTAAAATTCTGTTCATAATGGTCGTAAAAGTGTCTTAAAAAGTCTTACATCTGATTTTATATATATATATATATATATATATATATATATATATATATATATATATATATATATATATATATATATATATATATATATATATATATATATATATATATATATATATATATATATATATAACAAATTTCATTTGTATGACTGGCCTTAATAAATATCTTTAGTGCAATACTGCCACCCATTGACTAGATTATTCAATGCTTTATAACTATTGGTACTGTCTGAACTTTGTATTTTTTATACTGAGCATTTATTTTTGATCAGACTCTGATGTTTTCATTCCTTAAATTTGATTCTCCGATTTAAACTGGATGAATAATTGTGAATATAAACCTTTTTCTTTCATTGTTTCTTTGTAAATGTTCTTTATTAACAATTAAACAGATAGTTCACTAATGTTCTGCCTTTCTCCTGTTGGGCACGAAATAAGATATTTAGAAGAATGTTGGTTGCCAAACGAACATTAGTACTCATTAGTACTCCCTGTCGGGACTTGATCAATCCCGGCTGGGTCACCTGGGGGAGAGTGTATGATGTTGAGAGACCCGAAACACCCAATGATCCCAGGATACATCACTGAAGATATGTCCTAAATGCATCCATTAGATGTTTCTTGCATAAGCATGGACGGTTTCTAATGATATGATAACCTTCGATGCAGATATCACGGTTTCATGGTATTATAATTACTACTCTATATGTTCTTTTTTTAGGGTTTCTGCGGGGTCTTAAAATGTCTTAAATATCAAAGTCCAAGTTTTAAGCCTTAAAAAGTCTTAAATTTACTGAAATATTGTGTTGTTGGTCTTAAATCTATTTTTAAACAGGTCTTATTTTTCCTTTGTTCATGTATTCTACCAAATCTGGCCAAAACCCATACAATCACCAACAAGCATCTCAATAAAACTTAAACTTTTATATTTAAAAAGGTCATTTTTAACTCTATTTATCATAATGGTTTAATTATTTTACTTACAGTGTCATTTGTTTAAAAGTGCTTCATGTATTTACTGCTGAGGACACTGATCTGGACAGATTGTTGTGCATACATTTAGTTTATTATAGTTTTTAAAACCTTTAAAACTTTTGTTCATTTTTTAAAATTATTTAAAAGAACGTTTATGCTGGAAAAAATTGTATGGATGCAAGTAAAGCTTGCTTATTTTTACAGAATATTCAAAATATTTAGCTAAGAAATAATATCTAAAATATTTTTAATTTTTATTATTAATGTATTTTTGTATTATTAAATGTATTAAACTATAATTTTTTTGATAGGGCAAATAAAAATCTTTTCCATCTGGGCCATTTGAAAAATTCCTTAGCCTTTAGCTCTTTATGGGTCTAAACTTTCATTCATAATGGTCCTAAAAATGTCTTTAAAAGTCTAAAATTTAATCCTGTGAAACCTGCAGAAACCCTGTTTTTAAATGTCTGGCAAAACAACTTTTTTTCACCATGTGAACACAATATATTTTATTTTAGGACACATTTATAATAGTTTGGAACAGTAAACATGTCAGACTAAATAATTAAAATAAGTCATTGACCTCTGCTATCTTCATTAGTTTCAAAAACACAAACCTTACATATACGTTAGGAACGGTATAACAGAAAATGTTAGCGGTTTTAAAACCTTGACTTTTTCAAAATGCGGTAAACCTTAAAACCGACTATTGTCCCATCCCTGCTATATACACCAATGCTAACATCAACTCTCTGCTTACCCATCATTCTTCAGAATATCTTCTTTTGTGCTCCAAAGAAAAAAGAAGCTATACAGAGCCGGTGCATTGTGAATACATTTTTGTGAGTGTGAACTACTCCCTGAAGACTTTCTGAAAACATTAACAGAAAAGAAAAGAAAAAAAAGAAGTCTCAAGTGCATGCTATTTACCAGCATGGAATCGATCCAGCATGGAAAATGTTGGTAATTTAGAAGTAAATGGGAAGAATAGCCTGCTGTGTTATATAACCCACATCCTACACCCTGCTTTCATGTTGGACAAGAACAACAAAACGCATCAAGCATTCTGGCCTTGACAGAATAGTGAAAGCAAGGTAAACCAGGGCCGTTTGTTGTTGTTTGAAGAACTTTGACTGACACATTTCAGCTTATAAGCGTCTATCAAGGTTAAAAATAAGAGAAGACCACTTAACATCAAATGAATCAAAGTTAAACATTAAAAATGAATGTGGGAGTTAGAATGTGTGACATCTAGATATGTTACGTTATACGCTGTGCTGCTATTAAACAAACCCCTCAGTGTTTAAAATGACTTTATTAGTGTACAGTCATGTCCATTCTTAGGAAAACAAATGAGTTTTATCCTCCAATCTCCTAGTGCTGATGTTAACGCTACTGTCTAAGAACTCTGTAGGCAGTTCAGTTCCTGAACAAATATAAATGTCAGCTCTGTCCCATAGGAGCAGGGATGGATTACTGACCTGGCCAATGGGGCTAGTGACTGTCAGGAACCAGATGGGGCCCCTGGGCTTCAAGGTTGCACCATCCAGTTTTTGGAAAACCCAACAACAATGGAAACAAATGCTTAAATGTATGCTTAAATAAAGAGAAAGAAAGGATAAAAATGACACAGAGAGACTAATAAACTCTCTTTTGGCATGATTAAGATTAAACTAATTAAATTTCAAAATGTATAAAGTTTAATTCAGTTGGTCAATTGTCTTTAACAGATCTTCCTTTAAATATTAAACTGTTAAAAATATATAGTTGCTTTAAGGCACTTGAAATTGCCAGTCAAATGAGATTGTTTTTTTAAAATTAAATGTAATTATTTGTATTATTTTATTTATAAAGATTTTTGAGGATTGTAAAGAACAGTAATAGCCTTTATAGAGTGATTCTATGGTGACATTTTCTTTTATTTATGTGATGTATTAAATGTGTATATTTGTTGATGTATTAAATACAGTATGTGTATATGCCTCAGTGTTGATTTGTTGTAGTGTTGCAGATATTAAACTTGCAGAGAGACAAAAACAATTCATCAAATAAATACTAATCTTATACCTTGATTATGTAAACCCCCTATTATTATTTCCTTTTGGGGGGTGTAGTGCAGATATTTGGTGCAGAATGAGAATATAAATATTTGTGTTCCTCTTATTTCTCACTTTCGATACTGTGAATGCTCGGGGGAAAATGTGACAGAAAAATAGGAGGGGGTCTCTGGAGGAAACTGGCCCCGGGGCTTTTTGAAGTCATAATTTGTCCCTGGCCTAGGACATAATTTTTTTTACTGTATTAATATTGTACAAGTACTGATTTTATTTGAATAGTTTTAATCATATTTTTGCAATAGCATTTTACATCATTCAGATGGTTTAACCATCAGTTACTCACTTGCAGTTTAGCATCTATCTATGAGAGGTGCATTTAATTTATTTAAGTTATTAATGCTTACTATTAATTACACTACCAATCAAAAGTGAAGTCTTAAAAAATAAGATTGTTAATGCTCATTAATTGTTATGCTCAGTAAGTTAAACTTCATTTTTCAAGTAAACGTGATTTCATTAACTTCATTTCTTAAAGCAGGGGTGTCCAAACTGGTTCCTGGAGGGCCGATGTCCTGTAGAGTTTAGCTCCAACCCTAATCAAACACACCTGAACCAGCTAATCAAGCTCTTACTAGATATACTAGAAACCTCCTGGCAGGTGTGTTGAAGCAAGTTGGAGCTAAACTGAGCAGGACACCGCTCCTCCAGGACCGAGTTTGGACACTCCTGTCTTGAAGTATGTTTTTATTCAGGATGAAGAGTAAAGATAAGAAAGTAGAGTATGAACAGTAAAAAAAAAAAAAGTACTTCTACTCTTAAATAAATCCTTTCTTTTGAAATAATAATAAAAAACAACAACACTGTTTTAAACTTGTTATTAAAATGATTAAATGTTATTAAAATGTTATATGAGCATCTAATTTCTGAAGAATCATGTGACACTAAATGCTGGATGATGAAAATTCAGCTTTGCCATCAGAAATAAGGGGTAAACTACATTAAATTATAATATAGCCATATATGAACATGTAAATAAAATAATAGCTCATATAATTGTAGATATATTATGTACATTTGTAATTCTAAAAATATATACAGTTGAAGCCCGAATTATTAGCCCCCCTGTTTATTTTTCCCCCCAATTTCTGTTTAATGGAGAGCAGATTTTTTCAACACATTTCTAAACATAATAGTTTTAATAACTCATTTCTAATAACTGATTTATTTTGTCTTTGCCATGATCACAGTAAATAATATTTTACTAGATATTTTTCAAGACACTTCTATACAGCTTAAAGTGACATTTAAAGGCTTAACTGGGTTAATTAGGTTAACTAGGCAAGTTAGGGTAATTAGGCAAGTTATTGTATAGCGATGATTTGTTCTGTAGACTATTGAAAAAATATATAGCTTAAAGGGGCTAATAATTTTGACCTTAAAATGGGTTTTAAAAAATTAAAAACTGATTTTATTCTAGCCAAAATAAAAAAATAAGACCTTCTCCAGAAGAAAAATCATTATCAGACATACTGTGAAAATGTCCTTGCTCTGTTTAACATCATTTGGGAAATATTTTAAAAAAATCAAAGGGGGGCTAATAATTCTGACTTCAACTGTATGTAAAAAAGCCATTTTTGCAATATTTTGAAACATACGTTGCATTTATGTACATAAGACATTTTTTAATATGCGAAACAATAACATACAGTATGTGATTTGCATATATTGTCATATGTGACCCTGCAAGCATGTTGAAGTATAGCTAAAAATAGTGTATAAGTCAAATAATTTATTTTATTTCATGAATATTAAGTAAATATCATGTTCCTACAGTAAATGTATAAAAACTACAGTTTTGATTATTTGATTACTACAATTTTAATCCATATTGGATTGTTAAGAACTTAATTTGGACAACTTTAAAAGTGATGATTTTTCTAAATATTTTTTTATATATATTTCTTTTGTGTATCGGACAGAATTTGCCCAATCCAAACAACCGTACATCATTGGAAAGCTTATTCATTCAGTTTTCATGTGATGTATAAATCTCAATTAAAAGAAATTACACATATGACACACATATATCAGATTTCAATGTGGGTATACCCCTCATATATTTAGGCTATTTAGCTTAGTACACAATATTGTAGTTTTTTTTAGTTTTGGTGAAGAGTAAACTGACAACATGCTTTTGCATTGTAGTGATGAAACGTACTCGATTCTCTTTTCTGGCTGCATTTCATAACTAACGTAACAACAAACATGACAGCGATTGCTAGATGCTTTGGCCCCTTTTTTGTAAGTTGTTTTGAAAAAATGAGCCTGCAGATTCATAAATATCATAAATATACAGTAAATGTAACCTAAGAAGTAAACCTCACGAATACGTATACCGTTACTTTAGTTTAATACAGTTCACTAAACACAATATTATTGAATTATTTACTAGCCTACTAATAAAAGCAGTAACACATAAAGATTGATAGCTAGGCTAGTTGTTTTATGTAATGAACGGTTAAACTGAATCGCATTCTTTGCCACATTCATAAAATATTTTCACTTTTGACAACAGACGAAGCATCAGTAAATAGTGCGAGGGTCCTTTAAATACACACACACTGCACACAAGTATTTTTCCAGCTCCAGAGCTGCTGGACGGGAATGAATGGCACACCCGGATGGCGGAAGTTGCGCTGTACTATGAGGCTTATGCACACATTCGTAGATGCTCTTACAGCCTAAAGTTACTCGTACAGTAAAGCACCTCGTCTATAACATCTTACGGTCAAAACAGAAGAGGAGGAGCGGATGAATTAGGCTCTGAGCAGCCGACGGGCTTCGGCGAGAGGAATTACTGCGCGGCCAAAGGTAAGACGATGAGCCCGGGATCCGATGCTCCAAACATCCGCGGACACAAACACAGGTTGACAACACTCAGGACGAGCACAAACTTGACTTTTGCTATCGAAAAGTAGCATAAATAACACCCAATTTAGTGTCAGCTAGATTCATTTCACCACAAAGCGGAACATTTGTTTATCTCATGCAAACAACAGGAGCCCATATCTGGTCGCAGTTTTTGGGTGATTCGACTCTTATACTTGACTGTTGACGTTTTTGTTAGCATTTTAGTGCATCTGATTTTGATACACACCCAGCGATCGTGTTTAAAGATGGTCGACTATAAGTGAACACATGGACTGCGCTGTAAATAATATATGAAGATGGTTGTGTTAGATGTCAAAACGATAATGAGATGTGGGAATGCGTTTTATAGGAGCGTGAAGGCCGCGGTGCGCATGCGGGAATGAATGTAGCGAGTGTGGGAAGATCTGAAGTGAAGGCAGGTGTATGTTTGAATCCCACAGACAAAAAAGAGGCAAAGGTGACAGGCACGACTAATCTATTAACTATTTAGGCCCTTAGAACTGTTTTAATTAAATGGTGCAGTCATAAATGACACATTTCTTAGACATAAAAGGAGGCTTACAGTTTTCTTGCATCTTCCAACGGAAAGTTTAGCTGCGGGAAAATGAAGGGACCATTTCAAACATATTTTGAAGGTAATTTGTGTGTATTTAATAAACTATTGAATGAAAATGTTACCAATTCTACCATTTACTTGGAAAAATTTCAGGTTTTCAGAAAAGCGTGGAATATTTAAAATGGTAGCCTATTAGTTTTTTGCAAATAAATGCTGCAATTAAAATTTTGAAGACATGTTAGTGTTTATAACAGAACTCTAATGAACAGTTCACTGAAAACAAGTATCTAATGACAAATTTAGAGAACTAATAGTAAATAACTTTGAAGTGTTTTTTTTCTCAATGTATATTAGTATCCATTAAAACTAATCAAAAGGTTAAAAATATTCAAAATTACACTTATATGTTATAAATTGATGTTTATGACATTTATAATGTTATAAAAAGCTGTTTTTTAAACATTATATTTAAAAAAAATCATAAAAACGCAGTGTCCACAAAAATATTAAGCAGCAACTTAATATTTTAACAGCACTAGTGCTTTACACACACACACACACACACACATATCTATATATATATATATATATATATATATATATATATATATATATATATATATATATATACATTGATATTTCAATCTATATAAAAACATAAACTAGTTTTTTTGTGTTAAGTCTTTTTATTTTTTTTAAATGTTACCTTTATTATACTTTCATCAAATACATGCACCCTTGGTGAGCTCAACAGACTTCTTTCAACTTTAGAAAAAGTCGTACGGTTTTAAAAAATCTACAAGCTCGAAGTTTTGCCCAAAATAATTTTATATCATTTTCTACTGAACCACCAACCTCCCTAATAGAAACTCTGTTTCTACAGAATCCATTTATGAAAGGTGGAATTTCATTTATTCATTCATTCATTTTATTTTCGGCTTAGTCCCTTTATTATTCTGGGGTCGCCACAGCAGAATTAATCGCCAACTTATCCAGCATATGTTTTACGCAGCGGATGCCCTTTCAGCTGCAGCCCAACACTTGGAAACATCCACACAAACCCATTCACACACATACACTACAGACAATTTAGCTTTCCCAGTTTACCTCTATAGGCAACGCAGTGGCGCAGTAGGTAGTGCTGTTGCCTCACAGCAAGAACGTCGCTGGGTCGCAGGTTCGAACCTCGGCTGGGCTGGGTCAGTTGGCGTTTCTGTGTGGAGTTTGCATGTTCTCCCTGCGTTCGCGTGGGTTTCCTCCGGGTGCTCCGGTTTCCCCCACAGTCCAAAGACATGCAGTACAGGTGAATTGGGTAGGCTAAATTGTCCGTAGTGTATGAGTGTGAGTGTGTGTGGAAATTCCCAGAGATGGGTTGCGGCTGGAAGGGCATCCGCTGCGTAAAATTGTGCTTGGTGTTGGTGGTTCATTCCACTGTGGCGACCCCGCAAGGGACAAAGCCAACAAGAAAATGAATGAATGAGTTTACCTCTACCACATGTCTTTGGACTTGGGGGAGAAACCGCAGCACTCGGCGGAAACCCACGCAAACACAAGCAAACACAATGGGAGAACATGCAAACTCCACACAGAAATGCCAACTCACCCAGCCGAGGCTCGAATCCACGACCTTCTTTCTGTGGGGCGATCGTGCTACCCACTGCGCCACTGTGACGCCCTGTGGAATTTCAATTATATATAGTAAATTGTCTCAGTTAGAATGTGATGTTTCAATAAGGCATCTCAAACTGGCATGGGAAGAGGATCTCGGAGCAGAAATTGAAAACTGGCAATAGGAGGAAGCACAAGAACAAGTTCATTCTAGTTTTTTGTGTATCACGCATGGTTTAATACAATTTAAGATCCTGCACTGACACTGTTTCCCTCTGTAAACCCACTGTGTGATAGATGCAGTCAAACTCCGGCATTGCATGTTTTGGAGTTGGCTTAGAATAGTTAATTATTGTATTTTGGCTTTTCAGTTAATATCAGAAGTGGTGGGAAAACAAATATACCCCAGGCCTATTTTAGCTATATTTGGTGTCAGTGATGATGCAGAACTATCTAAAAATCAAAGTACAGTGATTAGATTTATAACCCTTTTGGCACGCAGATTGATTTTACGGAATTGGAAATGAAAAGATCCTCCTCGCTGCTCCACATTGCTAAAAATGTCATATCCTGCCTGCAACTTGAGAAGCTCAGACTTTCCTAAAATGAAGAATTTCTATGTAATATGGTATCCGTTTATTGAGTATTTTAGCAAGAAAGCAGTGATTGAACCCTAGTAGAAACACCTCAAATTCCCCCTTATCCCCCCCCTTTCCCCTCTTTTCTCTGTATTTTCTCTGTATACATATAACATTAACATGATGTTACAACTTCTTGTTTAAAGGAAAAAAATGTATGCATATGTAAAAGTTACAATTTGTACTGATGTAAAAAATTAATAAAAAGAATCTTAAAAAAAAGTCTTACGGTTTTAATCTGTAGTTGTCTGATTATAAAATTGTTATTAACCCAAAATCTTGCAGAGTACACGTATACATTTTTCTCTATTGTTTAGTAGGTTTAAAATCTAGGGTGACTTCCATCAAAACTGTGAGCCATATTTGTTTAATTTAATAATAATAAAAAGAGTTTAATTTATTTCCCCAAAATGACCTAATAAGGATTTTTTCTATTTAAAATGAAAGCATGTTAGACAACAGAGTTGTAATTAATTAAAAAACACTTTATATTTTCAGTTAAATCAAGTACTAATAATCTCCCAGAGTTTAATGTCCTTGTTTTGTGCTGTGAATGTTCATGGGTCCTCTTTCAGTTTCTATGAAAAGCCTCTCTCTCGAAATCTCTGATTACAGATCCAGTCATGACTCCATCAGTGCGTTTACAGGAAATGATCCGGGTTATCCGAAGTGCCCGGACACAAGGTGAAGAAAGGGGCATCATCCAAAAAGAGTGTGCAGAAATCCGGGCACAGTTTCGCCAGACTGACAATGGGGAGCGTTCGCACAGTCTGGCAAAACTACTGTATGTGCACATGCTGGGCTACCCTGCACACTTCGGCCAGGTAACTCTCCACATGTCTGTGCCATTGCTGGATTGATGAAAAATTAGGTCTTGTGTCTACTTAAGGATCTTTCCACCTTATCTGCCTCTTATTACATTGTATTATGTTTTCACCTACAGTAGGTTTCTTGTTAAAAACTGTAGTACTTTCCTCTGCAGATGGAGTGTGTACGTCTGATTGCGAGCCCCAGGTACAGCGAGAAGAGGATTGGTTACCTGGGAGCCATGATGCTCCTGGATGAGAAACAAGACGCCAGCTTACTGATAACCAACTCAATCAAGAAGTAAAAAAACCTGTGTATTTTATGCCGTTTGCTTTTTTGTGTTTGACACAATCAAAATGTTAGCAAGTCCATTACAACACTCCAGAAACCATCCTGGCCATTTCTAGAAAACTCATTGCAACCCAATAACAGCACCCTAACCCTAACTAACCCAAACCCTATTGCACTGAGAGCACTTGTTGTAATAAGAACACTCAGAGCACCGCAGCAATCACATGACATAATATAAGCAACCAAAAGATTACCCTACTAACCCCATAATAATCAGCCTGAACACTGTAGCAACCTCATGTTAACAATCCATAACACGTTATTAACCACATACCAACATCCTAAGAAACCCTTAGCAATGACCCCTTGAATAGCTTAGCAAGCATAGCAAACTCAGAAAATATCTTTGAAACCACTTGAAATTTAAAAGGTTTTTTGAAAGTCTGGGAATATTATGTTTTTTTTTTTTTTTTAATCCAGGTTACAGAATGTGAGGGGTAGGGCTGCATGATTCTGGCTAAAAAGAGGATCACAATTTATTTTGCTTAAAATCAAGATCACGTATTTTTTACGATTCTGTAGATGTAAAATAAAGGTTAAAATGAGTAGGCTATTATTATTGTTATTTCTCAAACATATGGTAAAATGACAATAAAAAAATAGGTCTAAGTGTACATCTACTGTTGGTTATAATGCTAAAAAATTTGTATAGACTTGGAATGGTGGACTTAAACTTTAAATTTGTCCTGGTCATTAATGCCCAGTAAAGTGATGACATCAGAATATAATTATTCATAATTCTGAAGTTGAATTATTATGTTTGAGACATGTGCTTGTCATTTGTCATTGACAACATTATTAGACCATTTTATTTCACTGGTAAAATTAAACATTTGTCAATTAGATTCCCTCTTGCATTATATTCAACATTATATAGGCTAGAGTAGTTACTGACCCAGCAAACATTTATTTTCATGCACAACACTTTGTGTTCGCAATGAAAGAAAAAACATCAAATGCCGTCACTTTGAGTTCAGTTTTGCTACAAACTGGATGTTATTTACAACTTTATTACCTGTTATTCCCAGCCTATGCAGGTTCTGTTCACTAAAGTAGACTTCATTGGCAGGCACAAGCACGTCCTCTCGGTAGTCAGCTCACGTGTGATTTCATGGCCCCGAATACGTCATTACTAGGCCCACAAGGGATCTGCGCGCGCAGAAATCCACAGATTTTTAGCCCATCATCGAGTCTATTTATTTACTTGTATAAATGTGTGTAAATTTATATTTATTCAGTTTTTAAATTAATTTCAGTAAAAATATTGACTAATATGAAAGTGTTCATTTGATTTATTTACAATACAGCTTGTAAAGTAATATTTACTGTATTTTAGTAGATATATTATATGAAAGACTTGCTTTGTTTACCAAATAAGTGGATCTAATTGGATTTGCATTGTAAACATTAAATAAAAGTAAAAATTGTATGTCATACATTAAGTTTTTAATTATGATACTCCCAAAATTATTCCGCATAAATCCGCAGATTTTTCACAAAATTCTCTGCAGAAATAGCAAAAAAATGTCAGCAGCTTCTGTCTGGCCCTAGTCATTACATAAAGACAAAAATGACATTTTTGGGTGAATTATACCTTATAAATACAGTATGTGACACTTTTAACACCATTTGGAGGTGTCCATGTTGCTGAGCAACATATATAAAACAATGTGAAGACTTGTCTGACCGTCTTTACGCTTCTCTCCTGACCTTGAAAATATAATTGACTGAATCGTAGAAAAGCTGATTTTAGATCATGTGTAGGGTCGAATCGAGATCACAATCTTTTTACGATGAATCATGCAACCCTAGTCAGGGGGCTTTAGTTATTAGTTTAAAAATGTTTCTTTTTTAAAGTGTAACCCAGATTAGGTAGCATAAATGGTCACTGACAGAATTGGAAATACAGCTAATTAGGTTGTGAGCTAAATACAGTTAAGTTTTGTTTTTTTATTGTTTTTGTTTTTTTGCCTCTGCGACCAGTACTTATTCATGTAAATCTTAGATTGGTGTAAAAGAATCATTATTTAATGTATTAATCTATGCTATATTAATGTTATGAAATAACAATTTAAAATAAAATGTAAAAGATTACCAAAACTCTTGAATTAAATATGGAAATTCATCTCTTGGTTTTGGGTTTTAGCACAGTTTCCTAAACAGTTGTGACATGATAACACATAATTAAAGATATATTTTTCTTTTTGTCTGCTCAGTGCTCGTAGATAATGGAAATTCAGCCTTTTAATCAGGGAAAAAGTCACCCAGAACACCCTAGCAATGGCACAACACTATGCTAGCAACCCCTGAATGTCTTAGTAACCCCATAGCAACACTCTAGCAACCATCAGAACACCATTGTAACCATTCAGATACCCTAGAAACTGCATTGCAATACCCTAGCAACCAACCAAAACATCGTCACCTACCATATTTTTCCTTTTAAAACTACTTGAATCTTTCTGATCAGGGTTTCACAAACCTGCATAAAAGTTTATTCTCTTCTCAACTATTTTATTTCTTCTTACAACATTTTTAATCCATTAAATGGATTTTTTTTTAATTCTAGCTAATTTATATTAAAGGAATTATTCATTATTAAATAATTGTATTGTTTCATTATGTTTTATTACATTTGACTTAATATAAGCAGTTTATTTATAGTTCGTTTTTATTGTGTTTGTCAACATAATAAAATCCATCACTCTGTCTGTGTTGCAGTGACCTTTCCCACAGCAGTCAGTATGTCCAGTCTCTGGCTCTCTGCACTTTGGCCTGCATGGGTTCATCAGAGATGTGTCGAGACCTGGCGCCAGAGATCGAGCGGCTCCTCAGGGCCTCTACTTCTTACATCAAGAAAAAGGTCAGTTCATGACATCTGGTGTTAGTCAACATGTTTAAGTGTAGCTGAAGTCATGTCAGCATCCACACTAACACAATCTTGCTGAATGATGTTTTGTTTCTGTGCGGTGTTGGTAATGATTTAGGCTACGCTGTGTGCCGTCCACATAATAAGAAAGGTCCCAGAGCTTGCAGAGCTGTTTACTCCTTCAGCAAGGTCTCTGCTGTCTGAGAAGAACCATGGTGAGTTTGATAAACTGTTCAAGTTTATATTATGTACAAAGCCTTTTTTGTCAGCTTCAAGATAAAAATTATGGCTTGTGCAGTAGTCAGTTTGATCATTTTTTTAAAGAATGTGGCAGACCAAGTATCCGAAATCGCCTACTACTCAGTAGGTACGACATTTGAATTTGAATTTACTTCACAACAGTTAGAAAAGTACCTTCTATAAAGTATGAATGTGATTAGTATGAATGCAGCTTGGATGTACTACTTTCCCCATTTGTCATGATCACATGACCTACCGGCATCAGTTGCGTCACTTCACTCCCAGCCATGATTCTCTTATGTGGAATCATGGGACACCGTAGTGTCCATCGGATGCTCCACTACTCACCGGAAGTAGTAGGTCATCTGGGTACTTCTCGCATACTGTTTTTTTGAATACTATGAATTTGGACATAGACATGCTACTCGGCTCGCATACTGTTTTTGCTGTACCATATAGTATGTAAGTTGATGATTACAGATGTAGGCCAGGTCTTAATACACACAACCCAAATTAATTGCAGCAAAAAAGCAAACAAACTCTGTTATGTTTTAACTGAACTACTGTAAATGAGGCAGATGTGAAAGCACCCTTAATCTCAAAATCAAAGTTTTACCCCCGGTTTCACAAACAAAGTTTAAGGCTAGTGAAGATTAAATTGCATGTTTGAGCTGTCTCAACTCAGAATAACTCGCAGTGAGATGTCTTAAAATACGTCGGTTTCATTTTTTTGTCTCCAGGTGTACACCAGTAATATATTTTCCTTTAGCCATTTTATAAATGTGGCTTAAATAGCCTAATTTATCTAAGGCCTAGTCCTGGCTTAATCTAAGCGCTGTTTGTGAAACTGGGCCTTAGTCTATTTATGAGTGAATAGAACTAACAAAGGAAGATTTTGTTGGTCATATCTCTCAAGTTCTGACTATTTTATCAATTTAATTTGGAAATTCAAACAATAAGAGCTGTTTTGATGCTCTATGGTGTAGAGTATGCTGTATACAGTGGCATAGCGCAAAATGCGGGGCCCCCCTGCAGGGATTATTGGAGTACAACAACTTGATAATTTCTTCCTTTTTACTACAAATTATAGCACCAAATAAACATAAATGAACATCTCGTAGCTCTTAATCACTCAAATGGTATCCACAGCTTAATACTTCGCTAAAGAAATATGCTCTAGTCTAGACTAGAGAAAATAATTAATAACTTATATTAGGTTATGTATTCCTTATATTTTTAACTGTTTAAGTACAATTGTCTTGAATTTTTTTTATATTAAACTGTAAATTTGAGTAGAAACTACTTTGTATAATTTACATATTTATAAAAATTATTTTATTTGAATGTTTTTTTTTTTTTTAAATATACAGTTGAAGTCAGATTTATTATTGACTTCAATTGTTTATATTAGGTGTAAGATGTATAGCTCACTATATATTTTTTTTAGCTTTGAGAAAGATTTTAAAGAAAATTGTCACACTGTACAGAAGGTACACCAAACTCTGACTTAAAAAAACAACAACAACAACAACAACATTTTCGTCACACCGTCTCTCTTTCTTAGCATTGAAGGAGCTTAATATTAATGTTTTAGTATTTTATAACTGTCTGATTGACTGTGCACACAGGGGTTCTGCATGGAGCTGTAGTTCTCATCACCGAATTGTGCGAGCGAAATGCTGACACTCTCGATAAGTTCCGCAAGGTTAGTTGATTTACACAAAAACATTTACTTTAGCTATTCTCACTCATAGACTTGTGACTTTTCCTTCTCTTTCTGCAAGGCTGTTCCTGAGCTGGTTCAGATTATGAAAGGTCTTGTGACTTCCAGTTACTCTCCAGAACACAATGTTGCTGGTATCAGTGACCCCTTTCTGCAGGTCTGTCATCTACAGTCAATATCACTCTTTATTATGTTAAAACATACTGTATGTATATTAAGATATTAAGACTGGTCTCTTTCTGTTCCTCAGGTGCGCATTCTTAGATTGCTAAGGATTCTGGGTCACAATAATGACTCTGCTAGTGATGCCATGAATGACTTGTTGGCACAGGTACAATTGAACAAACATTTGCTGTGTGACGCCGTTATGGATATTAAATGCTCAGCTTATAATGCTTGATGTTGGTGATTGACAGGTGGCTACAAATACAGACAGCAGTAAGACTGCAGGCAGTGCTGTGCTGTATGAAACAGTTCTGACTATCATGGACATCAACTCAGAGAGTGGGCTTAGGGTGTGTCATGATTTCATATATAACATAACATGCAGTTTTATGTAGTGTTGTGACATTTGTTGTTTATTTCAAGGCAATAAATAGATGTTATTCCTGTGTTTTAAGGTGCTGGCTGTAAATATTCTGGGGAGGTTTCTACTAAATAATGACAGGAATATTCGGTAAGTTTCTTTTTTTCATTGTGCTTGCAAATCTTATTCATTTATTTCTTTGTATTGTTTTTTTAATCACTCATGCATTTGTTTGCTGTGATCTGATTGTAATCACAATGTGCTCTGCAGAGGATGTCAGGGTTAGCCAGTTTTTCCTGTTAGAGTAGCCTACACCACTGTAAAAAAATATAAGTAAGATTATTTTTAAAGATATTAATCAGTCTTTCCAGGTTTTTTTCTGGTTTTGGGCTTTTTTTAAGACTTGTGACCTTATTTGCTTTAATTCATGTGTTTTGATTCTTGTACAATGTTTATTTTTGTCTTTAGAACTAATTGGACTCACAAAATCCTCGAGGGACTGATTAATACTTAATTTTTAAGCAAACATTAAATTGATTAAATATGACAATGTTGTTTCTAAAAGTCCTAACAAAAATACTTTGGAGCATCTCTTTTCAACATAAATGATAATCAGAAAAATTTCTTGAGCAAAAATTGACGTATCAGCATTATTTCTGAAGGCTCAGATAGAGCTGAACACTGCAATTATGAGTCTGAAAATCCAGCTATGCCTTCACAGGGCTAAACTGCATTTAAATACATTTTAAAAATGAAAACAATGTTGGGTAAATAAATGTTTTGACACCCTCAAGGATAGTCTGTAGCATTTTCTTTTGTTATTTATTGATCATCTGTTTCATTTGGTGGTTGAAGCTTGAAAGCTATGACAGAAGATCCTGTTTAAATACTGTCTGAGGAAAAGAAGCTTTGTTTGTCAAGCCAACATAATAATATTTCACAGTATTGCTGTATTTGAGCAAAAATAGCAATTTTTTATTGACCACAAGAGATTTTTTTTTTTTATTAATCAAAACTCTTACAGAGCCCGAATATTATGGTAAATAAACATTATCTCAAATTAGTTTTAGTCCTTTTTCAGTTTTTTTGCTAATTTTTTTTTTTAGGTTTGAAACTATTAATTAATTAATTTAATTATTTGAATTTTTACTGTAATTTTAGTATGAAACTTACAGCAATACACTCATTCTCTTTCTCCTCTTGTTTATTACAGCTACATATCAATGACGTCACTCCAGAAGATAGTGCAGACAGACCACAATGCAGTACAGCGCCACAGAGGCACCATTGTTGACTGCCTGAAAGATCAGGACACCTCAGTCAAACGGTACTGGATGGGATAATAAAATGAAAATGCATTGAGAATGCAGACGTATACAAATAGAGGTATAATAAAACAAATACATTCTGCTCTTTTTCATATATAGTCGTGCACTGGAACTGTCACTTGCCCTGGTGTCGCCTGTGAACATTCGCTCCATGATGAAGGAGCTCCTCATTTTTCTTTCATCCTGTCCTATAGAGCTTCGATCACAAACTGCTTCAGGCATCTTCAACGCTGCTGAAAGGTATCATCGGTTCTTTGCATTTCATATTTGACTGTTTCTTGCATTATATGTGTGTGGGGCTCAGCCTTGTTAGGTTGTATTTTGGGGTGGGGGTGGTATTCCAGAAAGCAGGTTGTGTGACATACTAGCTTTAACTTTCAGGGTATGCAAGTAGCCATATAATTTACGCTCTGAACATAATAATATTACATGTCTTAGATGTAGTTCCCTTCTGAGCTTTATATCTGTGCGTTTCTTAATATATTTCATAAATTCTCAATTAAACGCTGTTCAAAAGTAATGTTTATTTGCACTGTTTTTTATAGGTAAATTATTAAAAATTTTGGTAACAGGACATTTAATTTAAATGCTTTGCTTGTGTAATTTCAACACAAAAATCCACAAAAAAGGGATTTATATATTAAAAAAAACTTAAATACTTGAGAATTAACTAGGAATGTCAGTGTGGGCTGATTAATATTCATGAGATCAATCTTTGCTTAGCATAGTGACGTCTCTGCTCACCAATTACTGGATCCATTCTAAAACATGGCATGTGGAGGAATCCTGATATACTGCCATTTGTGTTGTTGTTGTTGTTGTTGTTGTTGTTGGTTTCAGTGTTAGCTTGTCTACTTGTGTATATGTGGCGAGTCACAGGCACTGAACATCACTTTGTCTTTGTGTCTCGGTCAGGTATTCCCCTTCTAAGCGCTGGCACATTGATACCATCCTGCATGTGCTCACTACGGTAAATAACCAAGGCTGCACAACCAAACCCATTACATAACTCCTAAAATATAACACAAATTCATTCCACAACAGGGGGTTATAGGCACAATATTTGGTAACTTTTCTACACATTTGAAAGTAAATGAGCATTGTTAAAGGATTGTATAAATTTTTGCATCGTTTAAAATTGTAAATTCTGTCATTTACTCACCCTTCACTTGTTTTTAAACCTCTATAATTTAGTTTTTTCTGTTGGAGACAAAATAAGATATTGGAAAAATGCTGAAAACCTGTAACCTTTGATTTCCATAGCGCTTGCTATTCTTACTGTGAAAATCAATGGTTACAGGGTTTAAGCTTTATTCAAAATATCTGTTTTTGTGTTCAACAGAAAAAAAAGAAACTTATAAAGGTTTGGAACCAATTGAGAAAAAGTAAATAGTGAGTAAAGTTTTGATTTTTGGGTGAACTATCCCTTTAAGGCCATAATATACTGATTTGCAGAGCTCATGTAAATATCCACATTGATATTTTCTTGATTCTATAAGTTTTAAGGACTTTTTGATTCACATTTGCAAGGTTAAATCAATCAACAAACAAAAAACTTCATTATTTAAACTGACTTTTTGCCTTCCAATACATGCGTATGTTTCACAATTCTGACTTGTTTTGCCATTGCAGATTTGGTCTTCTCTTCTGAGAGTAACGAACACAAAAATGTTTCAATTGTTGTTTTCTGACTCCACAGCAAAAATTAGCTTCCATATATGAAAGCTTTAAAATAATTTTAAAAACTTTTTCAATAGCTCATTAGAAAAAATGTTAAAAAGAAAGCAATACTGTGTTAGAATGACATGAGGGTGAATCAGTGATTGCTGTTTTTATTATTGGTTTAAATATCCTTTCATCCGTATCAGGTTTTAAACATAGTACTGTCTCTTTCAGGCTGGAGGTGATGTAAGAGATGAAACTGTGCCCAATCTAATCCAACTTATCACTACCGCGTCTGAACTCCACTGTTACACCGTTCATAAGCTCTACAGAGCACTTGTAAAAGATATTTCACAGGTAAACAAATGCATTTCATTTAAATGTTATGTATATTTTGTTGAATGAACTTGTGTGTACTGTCCTATTCTGTGTTTGGATTCATATTCAGTCTTTGTAAGTGCTTGTGTATAATGGACATTTTTTTCTTTATAGCAATCCTTGGTCCAAGTTGCATGCTGGTGTATAGGAGAGTACGGAGATCTGCTGCTAAAGGGCGAGTGTGAGGAGATAGAGCCTGTGCAGGTAAACTGAAATAAACACCATCTGAGAAGCTGAGCCTGACAAAATAAACTTAAGTCGACTTGTCAGTTTGGAAAGTAGGAAGTTTTGTGTTATCTTTACTCTGTATTTTAAACAAAATTATAAGCCTTCCTGTGAAATTTACAAGTTTTTCTTCTAATTCTCAAGTGCTGTTTAATGGAGAGGCACCCTTTTTTTAAATATACACACCAGGCACGGATGTCAAGATGACGTCAGATTGACATTGTACCCCAACGTTGTGGGACATTGCATTTTGTTTGGAAATGAAAATCAGGTTGACGTCAGAAATCAACGTCAGGCCCATGTCAATGTCCAACGTTAGACAGAAGTTGCATTTTGGTTACTTTCCAATGCAACCTAAAAACAACAAAATATCAACATCTAATGATGTTACCGCTTGACATTGTGTGGACGTTACCATTATGATGTCTACCAGACGTTGGATTTTGGTTGCCATACCTGACGAATAAATGTGAGCATTTGACGTCAATATGATGTTGATTTAAGATGTTAGCTCGACATTGGATTTTGGTTACTTTCCAACAAAATCTAAAATCAACAAAATATCAACGTCAATTAACGTCATTATTGGACATCAAAATAATGTCGTCTTTAGATGCTGGCAACCTAAATCTAACTTAATGTGAACATCTTATGACATTGTGTGTCTGCTGGATAATAGTTTTAATAAATCGCTACTAATAACTAATTTCTTTTGTGTTTGCCATGATGACCGTTCATAATGTTCTACTAGTTATTTTGCAAGATGCTAGTATTTTGCTTAAAATACAAGATAAATGCTAATCTGAGATGATTATTTACCAGGCAAGTTCTAGCACAACCTTGGTTTGTTCTGTGGCCAATCGAAAATGTATTGCTGGGATGCTGAGGTATTATCTGATTTATTGATACATGCTAAGCTAAGCTAAAAGTACCAGACCCGAAGATTGACTAAATGGATTAAGACATTGTAAAACTCAACTCTTTATTTTTAGGGGACTTGCAAAATGAGCCTGTTTCCACAAAAAAAGTGGAGTGTTGCTTTAAGAAGGCTAATCATATTTAACCTCAACAGTTTTTACATAAAAAAACAATGTATTCCAGCCAATCAAAGGGGAATAGGATTTCCTCCAGAAGAAAAATAACGCTTTGAAACAAGTGGTGAACAAATGCCAAATTCCTCATTCAGAAATGAGACCTTTTATCAATATTTACATTTTAAATAATTGACAAGAGGAGTAAGATGCATTGGAAAATAATGAAGTGTATGAAATACAATCTGAAATCTCAAACAGAGTTTTAAGACATTTTAAGACTAGATTTGATCAAGGAATTTTTACCAGATTGGACCTATTGGATTAACCCATGGCTTTTTGCTTAAAGACTCCACTCATTGTTTGTACTGCACAACTCCCCCTACTGTAAAACACATTTACTGGACTGTCCTGCTTTTAATGATTCCACAAGGCTTTTTATGAAATGAACTCTTAAAGGGCCATGAAACCCCCCTCTTTCGGTTTAAGTCTACCTAAGATTTTTTTCAAAAAATGCTTTGAGATGGGCGTGGAGCTCTGAGAGCAGAGGGAGGAGTGGCCATGGCTAGCAGAGCAGGGGAAAAGAGGGGAGCGAACAACTGTTGTTAGTCGGCTCACAAAATGAGACACAAATCGTGAGGAGACCCATGATTTTGTAGTTTACAAAGTTAAAATGCAAAGAAATAAACAGTCATTTAATGTCCTGCTACATTTGTTTTTCGTAATTTAATATACACATAACCACAGTTTGATACATCATTATAAAGATAATCGTGTTTATATAAACACTATAAATGAGGAGGACTTCTCTCCTCCTCAATCCCCATGTTTGAATACAGACACAGTGGATAGCAGTGCAGCAGGTCTCTCGCCTTATCTATTTCAACCATTAGCCCTGCCGGTAATCCGGAGGATTTTAAACAGGTGAACACGGCAGCACGGATATAGACGATGTGTCTTAATGGTAACAAACTCAACTGATTAAAGACAAAGTCCGCCATTCTCCAGTTCTCGTACAGCTCTCCTGACAAAAATGCTTGCTGTACACCAGCAGCTTTGCTGTATCGGCCCTTACAGCATCGCGGGGAAAAACATGCAAAATCCTATTTATGTATCTATTTGTTTGTTGTTTGATTGTATATTTATTATTGATTATTATTTGTTCTTGCCATGAAAACAGCCTTAGTTGCTGACATGGCAATAAATAAAAAATACATTACATTACATCAGAAGGAAAATATAATTAGAAAACTATGAAGAAACTCCTTGCTTTATTAAATATCACATATATTTATCAGATATATTTGAAAAATAATAATGTTTCACTGGAGGGCTAATAATTTTGTCTTCAACTGTATATTTTAGATTAACATCAGTACTGAAATCTTATGGCGCCCCTGTACCATCATCATCATCACAGTATTTGTTATGTAATGAGTGACTAAATTGAGTTTTGGGGGCTTTTCTGTCGCTAGGTTACAGAGGATGACGTCCTGGATGCCTTGGAAACCGTTCTACAGTCTCACATGTCGGCTCCAGCAACCAGAGGCTTCGCACTCACTGCGACCATGAAGCTGAGCACTCGCATCACAGACAATGTCGAGTATGGCTCATAATTGCTATGAATTCCTCACAGAAATATACTATAAATTCTTGATGTGTATTGTTCTTTGTTTGTCTTACATGTTTTTTCCTCTGTTTTAGCCGTATTAGAAGTATTGTCAGTATTTACGGCAGCTGCATTGACCTGGAGCTTCAGCAGAGAGCGGTGGAATATAATGCACTTTTCAAGAAATATGACCACATGAGGTACAAACGTGCTTTAAAGGAAGAGTGTTCAGCCAAAAATGAAAGTTCTGGTATCAGTATGCACCTTCCACTTGTTTCAAACCTTCATTTCTTCTGTTGAATGTATTTTGAAAAATAGACATCAACATCCAGAATGCACTACCTGACAGGTCTTGTCATCGATCCCAGTTGTAAGAGCAACAAATAATAACTTGACTTCTAGTTGATCTTTTGGAAAAGTGGCAGAAAGTAGATTTTTCAGATGAATCATTGGTTGAACTGCATTCAATCATCACAAATACTGCAGAAGACCTATTGGAACCCGCATGGACCCAAGATTCCCACAGAAATCAGTCAAGTTTGGTGAAGGAAAAATCATGGTTTGGGGTTACATTCAGTATAGGGGCGTACGAGAGAACCTTAGAGTGGATTGTAACATCAACAGCCTGAGGTATCAAGACATTTGTGCTGCCCATTACATTACAAACCACAGTAAAGGGCAAATTCTTCAGCAGGATAGCGCTCCTTCTCATACTTCAGCCTCCACATCAAAGTTCCTGAAAGCAAAGAGGGTCAAGGTGCTCCAGGATTGGCCAGCCCAGTCACTAGAAATGAACATTATTGAGCATGTCTGGAGTAAGATGGAGGAGGAAGCATTGAAGGTGAATCCAAAAAATCTTGATGAACTCTGGGAGTCCTGTAAGAACGCTTTCTTCGCCATTCCAGATGACTTTATTAATAAGTTATTTGAGTCACTGCAGAGATGTATGTATGCAGTCATCCAAGCTCATGGGAGTCATACACAATATTACTTCTCTTTCCACTGCACCATGACTTTATATTCTATACTGTACATTATTTCTGTTAAGTGACAAGACTTTTGTTTTAGCAAAGTCAAAACTAATTAAATCATTAAAAATCAAGGTATGATCATATTTTATTTTGGTAAAATAAGCGTAATCTAGAGGTCTTTGCCTTTCATATAAGCCACTTCTGATACCAAATGATCAACTAGAAGTCAAGTTATTATTATCAAGACTTTTGTCAGGTAGTGTATGTTTTTTTTTCTTACTATAGATGTCAGAGGTTGATGCTTATCAACAATTTTCAAAATAACTTATTTTGTGTTCAACATAAAAACATACTCATTTAAATATTTATTATCAAATTCAGATTTTCTATTTCCATAAATTTATTTAAATAAACCATTGTTAAATAATGATCTGATGTATGCCTTTAATTAAACAGCTTAAAGTGCAATTTAAAGGCTTAATTTGGTTGGCAACTAGGCAAGTTTTAATAATAATTAGGCAAGTCATGATATAACATTGCTTTGTTTTGTAGAAAACTGAATAAAATTTAGCTTAAGGGGCTAATAATTTTGACCTTAAAATGTTTTTCTTTTATATATATATATATATATATATATATATATATAAAACTGCTTTTATTCTAGCCGAAATAAAACAAATAAAACTTTTTCCAGAAGAAAAAATATTATAGGACATACTGTGAAAAATTCCTTTGTTAAACATAATTTGGGAAATATTTGAAAAAGAAGAAATTCACAGGAGTGCTTATAGTTATGACTTCAACTGTATTTGTTACATCTGAAAAAAATTAAAGAAAGATTCAAACAGATTTGAAACAAGTGGACGGCAAGAAAATGAACTAACACATTAATAGCCTATTATTTTCACCGAACACCCTGAGATCATGCTAGAATTGTGCAGATAATCATCAAGCCCATCATTAGTGAGCAATTAATGTTATTGTTCTCAGAGCTGCGGTGTTGGAGAGAATGCCTTTGATGGAGAAAAACTCACCAGGCCACACTAATGGAGACTCATCAGGAGAGATTAAAGAGCCTGAGCCAGCCAAAACCAAACCTGTTGAGCCCGTTTTGCTCTCAGAACCAGCAAACCAGGTCATTATTATAGGATAGCTTACACCAAATCATAAATGAATAGAAATGTACATCATTTACACTTCTGTTTAAGGTGTGTGATCTTCTGGATCTCTTGGGTGGGACGGACACACCAGTTCAGCCCAGCTCTGCCCCGACCAGCACTACAACAACTACCTCTAGTGCCGATCTTCTGGACCTGCTGGGAGGGCTGGAGCCCACACCAGGTGAGAACACACTCCTGGATAATTCACCATTTTTACACCTGTTTCACAAATTTCCAAAGTGACCTTTAGCTAAGTTTGGGGTCTGACTGTCTTTTTTTCCTAAAGAAATGAGGCAATAAATTAATGTTTCTCAGCAAGGAGGCACTGATAGTGGCCCGATAGTGGGTGTTTAGAAAATCTTTGAAATGGCCTTAATGACTTAAAATCATTTCAAATAAGATAAAACAAGCATTAAGGTAAGCTGAAAGTGAAATATATATATATAATGCCAAAAATTTTGACAACTACTGCATTAAATAATGTTACAAAGTTTCTATTTATATTTAGTTGTTTTAAACAGTGTTAATCCAATATTAATTTTAAGTATTGAGCACCAAATCCAAGTAGGTATCACTGCAGTCCGGAGACCTTCAAGTGGGAGGGACTTACCCCACAAGTAGGCTGGGTTTAGGTGGTGTAGGTGGAGTAGACATTAATAAAATACATCAGGTTACTGTGAGTTTGGTTTTGGTTTGGGGTAGGTGTAGACATTCATAAAGCACAATATTGGATTCATGTACAAGACATTAAATAAATAAAAACTCCAGATTTGTACAGCCTACTTGGAGCTCAAGTCCCACCAACTTGGAGCTGACTCTGTTTATACCATTCTCACCAAATCAGCAAATTAGGGTAATTTCTGAAGGATCGTATGACACTGAAGACTGGAATAATGGCTGGTGAAGATTCATCTTTATCCTCACAGGAATAAATGACTTTTAAAATAAAAAAACAACAACAATATGTTAAATTGCAATAATATTTCACAATTGTCCTGTATTTTTATTAAACAAATAAAAACCAAACCACTGAAAAGTTCTAAAAGTTGAATAAATCTGCCAGTAGAGGAGGTATCTCAGTTTTGCTAATGTGTGTTTTGTTTTTTTGCATATAGTTCCTGCTGTGACGGTGTATGAGAAGAACGGAGTGAGCCTGAAGATCCAGTGTGACAGTCAGACAGAAACAGACATCACAGTCACCCTTATTGCCTCAAACTCCACTCAGAATGACATCAGCAACTTCACTCTTCAAGCAGCAGTACCTAAGGTCTCTACCTGCTTCATTTACAAACTTATCATTGTCAGCAGCCATACAGTATGAACCAGTTATAAACAGCTACAGCAGTATGTTTTTATATAAATCACTGAACTCGGGCGTCATGGTGGCACAGTGGGTAGCACGATTGCCTCACAGCAAGAAGGTCGCTGGTTCAAGCCTTGGCTATGTCAGTTGGCAATTCTGTGTGGAGTTTGCATGTTCTTCATGTGTTCGCGTAGGTTTCCTCCAGGTGCTCTGGTTTCCCCCACAAGGCCAAAGACATGCTGTATAGGTGAATTGGGTAAGCAATATTGTCTGTAGGCAACGCGGTGGCGTAGTAGGTAGTGCTGTCGCCTCACAGCAAGAAGGTCGCTGGTTCGAGCCTCGGCTGGGTCAGTTGGCGTTTCTGTGTGGAGTTTGCATGTTCTCCCTGCGTTCGCATGGGTTTCCGCCGGGTGCTCCGGTTTCCCCCACAGTCCAAAGACATGCGGTACTGGTGAATTGGGTAGGCTAAATTGTCCGTAGTGTATGAGTGTGAATGAATGTATATGGATGTTTCCCAGAGATGGGTTGCAGCTTGAAGGGCATCCGCTGCGTAAAACAGATTTTGGATAAATTGGCGGTTCAGTCCGCTGTGGCGACCCCAGATTAATAAAGGGACTAAGCCGAAAAGAAAATGAATGAATGAATGAATAATGTCTGTAGTGTATGTGTGTGTGAATGAGAGTGTATGGAGGTTTCCCAGTGACGGGTTGCAGCTGGAAGGGCATCCGATGTGTAAAACTTATGCTGGATAAGTTGGCGGTTGGTTTCGCTGTGGCGACCCCAGATTAATAAAGGGACTAATTGGAAAAGTAAATGAATGAATAAATGAATCACTGAACTCCTTCACAGTAAAAATAATATAGACTATAACTGATCAATCTGGTTGCTCTTTTTTTTTTTACATAAATGTTTCTGTTTTATTGCTTTTATTTGACATTTGTTTCTTAGTTAATTATTTTTTTTTCTTTACTTCAGTACTAATATGAACAGAATAAATAACATTTTTCAGAATCTGTTGTTATAATTCTATTATTTTCCCTGTCTAGAGTGTTCAGCTGCAAATGAAGGCTCCGAGTGGTAATGTGATTGCAGCACATGGCCTTGGTCAAGTTACACAGACTGTTTTACTCAACAACCCTAACAAGGCAAGTCCTTCCAGCTGTAGTTCTGTTTTTGTTTTTTAGTAAAGGGAAGCTATATCCAAAAATGTTGTTTTGTTAAACAATTGTTAATAATTACTTAGGTCATTCCAAATCGCCAAGACCTTCATTCATTTTCAGAAAACAAATGTACATATTTTTGGATGAAATTTGAGTTTGCTCATCCTCCATAGACACCAATGGCTCACAACTCATTCAGAGTTTAGAAAGGTACCAAAAACATTGTCAAAACAGTCCATGTGTGTTCAAAGGTTCAATCTTAAAATTGTGAATCTATAAGAATACTTCTGTGCGCATATAAAACAAAAATAACAACTTTATTCTCTTCAGTGTCAGTACAAGGTGCATGTTCATGAGCACAGGCGCTTCTTAGGTAATGTCAGCAGCATGACTGATCACGACCAACGACTATAGAATACACAAGACATGTCACTTGTATAGTTTTGAATGGGGAAAAGTGTAAAAGTCAATATGGCGAATGAAGCTCCGCCTACTAGCACAAGAAACCATCCACGATCGCTATAAGCCGCAGTCACACTAGAGTTTGAGCTTGCGAAATTCTGTCGTACGGCGCTGCGAAAAGGGGCGGGATTAAACAAGATGATTAGACATTTAAAAAAAGCGAGCGATTGCTCCATGTTTTAAATTTCTGTTCAGAGAGGTCATGTTTTGATCCTGGATTGGTCTCACGCAGTCAAGTGATGCAATTTCGCAGGTCAGAGTTCACTAAGCTTGAACTTTGCACCGCAGCAACCTGCGAAACTCGACGCATGACCCTGGTCTCCGGTCTGACGTATGAATGGAAGTCTATGGGGAGAAAAGTCCAGTGTGACCGCGGCTATAGACTGACATTTCTCCAGGGGAGGGGCTAGGACCAGATGTGAATTTTTGCAGATGTTGTGTGACTCAAATCTTTATAAGTGAAACTAAAGAGACAGTTTTTGTTTAATGTAATTGTTGTTTCATATTATGAACTTTAATAGTAAGCTTGGCAAGCAATTTCAGAGAATTTGATGTTTCCCCATTCAAACAGAATGCCCGAGCGGTGTTTCAAAGATAGCCGCCGAGTGAAATGACTTGTCTTAAAGGGACTTTGTCACGACAAGCATAAAGAGCAGAAACTGTTGAATAATTTGGGGGTTTTTTCGTGCACAAAGAAGTCTTCTCATAGTTAATAATAACCACTAAAGGCAAATGGTTTGTTTTGAAGATATTTTTGACATCATTCCGGTCTATGCAGGTTAAGGGAGCTCTCAGATTTTTTTCTTAGAAGAGTAACGAAGGTCTCAGAGGGTTTGGAATGACATGAGGGTGAATAAAGAAAAACATAATTTTTTTGGGGGGGTGAATTAACTTTAAACTCCACTTCATAATACTATTTTTTCCCTACAGGTCAGCCTTAAAATGCGGGTTCGAGTCTCTTACTCCGATCAGGGCACAATGCTTCAGGACACAGTACAAATTGACTCCTTTCCCAGTCCGTCCTGGAACAGTCAGCCATCAGTCGGAGCCTTGTGACAGACCTATGTGAATCCAGACGTTAAATGGTCATCTGTGGAAATGGGCAGCTGCCTATCAACCTCGCTGAACAGATTTGATACAACAGATTTTTATGAAGTGTTACCTTGGTTTGAATTGTCTAGAACAAAAGTGTGGTTTATGTGCTGTCGTTATGACCACACAAGAGTGAACAAATTAATGTACACTATCATTAGATGAGGTCTTTTATGCACTGTCACTGAATAACTATATGAGAAGCCCCAAGAATGATAACGTCTGGGAATGAAAACATCCTGAGCTCCAGTTGCCTTACTGTTAGTATCAAGCCTTTCCTCAGCATCTTTGTTTTGTCATTTATGAATTCTCTTCTGTCTCAGGACATTCCTGCACCACAATTGTATCCTTTTATTGACAGTGAATGTGAACTTGCCATTTCACATACTTAAAACTGTCCCATTCATATTTTCCAATCTCTTTGTGTGTGTGAAATGACAAATATCCATCGTTTATTCCTCTTTCATCAAAACATAATACAATAAAACAGATATGGTATAACGTATTGTTTTGGGAAGATGATACACGTCAGCGTCTCCTTTAGAAAACGTGCACAAACTAAATAAGGAGGTGTGTTAAAATTACTTAAAAATAGAAAGAAAGAATAATAATAATTAAACGTCTATAAGCTCTTTTACAGGCGTTTTTTAAACCATGAATAAATGGGGTTGTTTCAGTGCACAACTTTATACTGCAGAATGAAAAATCTCAATCAAGCTACAGCATAAACTCACATTAAGATTGTAAACAGTGTTCAAAAAGGGTGGTTCATTCCGCTGTGGCGTTCCCAGATTAATAAAGGGACTAAACCGAAAAGAAATTGAATGAATGAATGAACAGTGTTCAGAAAGTATCTGCATAAAGTTCTCTCAATCCCGAGCAGTTGTGATGACAATAATGTGGTTTATGCAAAGCCAAATGTCCACTGGAAGCATTGAGCACCAGAGCCTTCTGGCGATTCCGCTGTTTGTTCTGATGGACATAACACACATTTCTACTATTTACAAGCTTAACAGATAAGATTTAGAGGAAAGACACTGGCAACTTCAGAACTAATGCAGGTTTTCTCCTCCTCTGAGAGCCAGAACTAAATGCAGGACAGATCCTCCCTGGATTTTGTAGTCAGCAGCCGTTTTCTCATCATTCCTGAAATAAAGCAGAGATCATTTCAGAATTATGGCCAATATTTGACTTCAAAATGACACTGTGCAGCAACCTTACATCTGTTTGCCGCTGTAAATAAGTCTCTGCTGTTGTGGCGGGATGCCCTCCTTTTCTTCAACTCTCTCTTTGATTCTCTCCACCTTGATTGGAAAAAGATTTCAGTGGTTTTCCTCCAAATTTGCTTTCAAAAATACAGAAATATCATTATAATCATAATATTCATACCTTGTCTGTAGGCTCGATGTCAATTTCTATTTCTTTTCCTGTGAGTGTCTTGAGACGTGATATAAAATGATTATTTCTTATGCATCTCAATCGCTTACATAATAAAGTAAACATGCAGAAAATGCCCGGTTATATTCAGCAAGAATCAAATACACAACAATTAATGCACACATACGCAAATTAACCATGGGTTCTCTGTTAATTTGCAGTAAACTGATATTGCGATGCGCCCAAAATGTTTACTACGCTTTTACTATAATAAAACCACGGATAAATATATTTTCTGGAAGCAACTAATCATGAAACTGACATTTTAGAGACAGATAACCTTAAATGCTAAGATAAATATCGCTTACCTTAACTTTAATCAACATTTTGAGGTATGTATTTTAACGAATACGATGTTAAGAGAAGTTAGATATTGTAATAATATTATAACAGTAGTAATTGTTAAAACCTAACGCAAATGTGCCGGTTAAAACCCTTCTGGTGAAAGGAGAGAAAAAAAACCCTGCCCGATTTCCCGTGTAGCTAAAATGAACTCCGGGTGGTTTAGTACATCTCTATCTATGGTTCCGCATTTGGTCTTCTCGTTGAAATTAATAAAAGTTAAATAAAATGCTGTCAAATAATTCCGATAATTGTAAATTGCTAAATTGTATTACTAATGATAATGCAGACATGTAAGCCAAAAAAGAGTTCAGTTAGATAGTATACACGCTGTCATTTTAATTTCCTAGTTACCAGGTGTTATAAATTACTGATGAGACGATGCAGAGCCCAGCTTCTTTTTCAGAGAGCGTTTGGTTGGCACCTCGCTAGGTCTGCGCTACCTGACCATGAATTACCTGTGGCTTTTTGTTTTTGCAGTTGCCACAGCATTTGAGTCTGACGAAAGTAATGATGGTAATGTTTGTTATTGCACTAGATATATTATTAGGATAAAGATTTATGAATCATATTGTGGGAGAAGTTGTTTGTTTGTTTGTTAACTGGTTGACTAGCCACCATATTTTATAGTCTAGTCCCCTGCTGAAAAGACCAGCATTGAAACTAGCTTCGAAACAGCCAATGCTGTTTTCTTCAGCAGGGCTAGCTGGCTTAATTTCTGGTCCAAGATGGTTGACTTGCTAATTACTTGCTTTGAAACCAAACACAGATGCCAGAGTTGTACAGTTTTCTTTAGCTTGAATTCTTTCTTCAGCTCTAAAAAGTTCCACCTCTATCATTTTCTATAGATATACAGATTAATTGCGAGGACCACTCTGTTCACATCAAGTGGAAAGTGGAGAAAATGATGATTGCAAATCCTGCTCGTCTTTTCTTGGGTAGCTGCTTTCCTTCAGTGTTCTCTAACATGACTCAAGATGGAGCATATGCAGAATTTCACTATCCACTTAGTGCGTGTGGTTTCAGACGGACGGTAAGTTTGCTTCATGGATTTTTTTTTTTTTTTGATCACTCAATCCTGAAAACATGTTTATAAACTTATTTTTCTCTTTCATTTAGTCAACGTGGAAATCCTTAGTGTACGAGAACAAAATAACTTACAGGCCATTGCCCAAACCTTACCCTCCAGCTTTCACCTATCCAGTTAGATGTGTGTATGACAGGTAAGGTCAAAACATTGTGGCAAAATCATTCTTGTTGGTAAAGCACAATAACCTGGATTGTATCTTCAGTCCAAAAGGTTGGACTCCTGCCTTCCAGAGTCTTTCTACTGGCGAACTACAAGGTTATGGGCAACTGGCCTTTCAAATGGCATTCCTCAATCGTAAGTATAGAGGAAAATCTTTGTCTGTTGCCTGTGATTGGTCTCCTAATGATAACTTTCATCTTATAACCTTTCCTCCAGATGATTTCAGCGGTCCGGCAGAATCCACAGTCTTTCCTTTGGGATCCTTTGTACCTATATGGGCTGCTGTTAACCAGCAAGGCCATCAGCCACTGGTACTGTTTCTGGAGGAATGTGTAGCATCTACAACACCCGAAATAAACGACGATACACCTATACACCCACTCATCACCAATAAAGGGTGTGTATGTTTGTAATTAATTAAAATAGACAGTATATATTTGCAGATTAGTGAACGTAATTCCATAGCTGACAACATGAACCCATCACAGGTGTCTTGTAGATGGGAAGAAGAGTTCCTCCAGGTTTTTACCGAGGTTTCAATCCTCCTCGATTGTGCTTCACCTTCAAGCTTTCAGATTTGCTGTGGGACAAGAGGTAAGGTAGTCTCTTAATGAGAACCCTTCAAGTTCTTAAACATCTGAATTTGTTGCTGCCTGTTCTTTTCTTGCAGGTTTACATCCATTGCAAGTTAATTGCATGGGATCCTGATGACCTCAATGAAACGAAGAAGGCGTGCAATTATAATAAAGCCACAGGAGAGTAAGTAAATATCTGATTGGTGTTAAATGCCTTCAGTATCTAATCTAATCCTTTGTTTTATTGGAAAGCATCATATATTTTTGCTTTATTCATAGGTGGGAGCTTTTAGATGATCCATTTCAGAATTCTCTTTGCCAGTGCTGTGAATCAACATGCGGTGGTCGTGAAAAGAAGGATGCAGATTTCGGTAAATCAAAAGCATATTAGTTCCAAACTAAAGATGGAGTAAATTGTTTCAATGTGGGTTTGTTAACATTCAGTGTGTTTTGATTGCAGCACCTCAAGGACTGGTGTTAAAATCTGTGTTGGGACCTTTGACTTTTACTGAAGAGTCCCTGTGATTTATGCCCCAACTGTCTGTCTCCTCTCTCAGAAAAAGGTTTATGCTTTAGAATTGTCAAATGGTTCTCTTATATTATAGTATATTTATAGTGGTTTGCTTTTCTTCATCTGTAGGCTGAGGTTCTGTCTGGTGATTCTGTACATATTTGACAAGTCAGTGGTGTTTAATTTGTACATAATATGGTTGATCTACATGAATGGCTAATGTACTGTGGAATAATGCTTTGTCTTTTCATTAGGTGCTGGATTTTTCATCGGGAGTCATGAGGAGCAGCCATCGCCAGATTACTTTCTTGACTGCTCCATCTTTTATACATTGTTGTCTATTAAAAACTGTGAAACGTGACTGTTATTAGACCCTTTCTTTCTGACTTTGTTTAAAAATGATAGTTTTGTCTTAAAATAACATAAAATAATAAAATGTCTCAATTTAAAAATGGTAAATCCTAAGAAAGGTTGGATGTTATAGCATATAGTGTGTAATAGCATACGGTGAGGAAAAGGTTTGAGAATTGTCTGAAAAGTTTGAGAGTTGTGCAAAATAAAAATATTTAAATCCATTTTCATGGAGCTTGTTTTTTGCAACCTTTTGTAATGCTTTCTTAGAGCAATTACATTTTGAAGCATAGACTAGTACACCGTTATGAAAGGATATTGAAATGTAAGTTAGTTGATTCTAAATAAAGCTTCGTTCAGCAGGAGTATAAAACTAACACACTAGATTGGTAGCAAATAGACTATTTTAATGTGATGTCATTCACCAATGGACATTTCCTGATTGTTGTCAAACTACATAACTGTAACCGGAGGCAATTCAATCATAACTTGAGGTTAAAACAGTTATTTATCAATATGTTGACCTTTTTCTATTCTTGAAAACTATGAAAATTAAAAATATAAAACATAAAACTATTGCTATTGTTTACATCCCTCAAAATGGTCTATACCAGGGGTCTCTAAACTCGGTCCTGGAGGGCTGATGTCCTGCAGATTTTAGCTCCAACTTCAACACACTTGCGGGGATGTTCTAGAACAGGGGTGTCCAAACTCGGTCCTAGAGGGCCGGTGTCCTGCCTAGTTTAGCTCCAACTTGTTTCAACACACCTCCCTGGATGTTTCTAGTATACCTAGAAAGAGCTTGATTAGCTGGTTCAGGTGTGTTTAATTGAGGTTAAAACTAAAATGTGCAGGACACCGGCCCTCCAGGACCGAGTTTGGACACCCCTGTTCTAGAAAGAGCTTGATTAGCTAACCCAGGTGTGTCTGATTGGGGTTGGAACTAAACTTTGCAGGACACCGGCCCTCCAGGACCGAGTTTGGACACCCCTGGTCTATACAAAATTCCTCTTATTTACACACATTTGAAAATGACACTTGAGTTGTGAACAACCAACATTGTGTGATCATCAGAGATGAATCATTAGCAGCTGATGTTAATTAAGCTCACAATCAATGCTCATCACATGTGACTCCTTAAATTAGGTTAGCTAGCATTCAAAGTGCATAAGTATTTCCTGGAAGTAGGTGCGAGTACGTTGTCAGAATGCAGTCCTTTTTGATACTTGTAGTCTTTCTTAGTCTGGCTTTTTCCTTAGTGGCACGAGCAGGTAATTTAAACCTTGTACTAGAATGCAGTGATCATGTTAAACAATGTTTCTAACATCTGTTGCACAAACTGATTCTAAACTAATATGCAAATTCACTTCCCCTCAGCAATCACTTTCAACTGCGGCGAAAACTCTGTTTCTGTGCAATGGAGTGAAGTAGTCTCTCAAATAGATCCATTTCTTCTCCGATTGGGGAGCTGCCCTCCATCTCGAGCATCTGTGAATGCACAAGGGTCTGAGGCAGTGTTTCATGCTGAGTTTGGGGACTGTGATATTAGGAGGCTGGTGAGTTTATTAAATTTTAACTTATTTCATTGTAATGGAACCCATAACTATTAGTTAATGACTTGAGTAAAGTGGTACTTTCAGTTTTTAATGGTGATTTATGGGATTTAAATTAATTGAATTCAGGTCTCCTTTTGTCTTTTGAGATTCATTTAAAAATGTTGCAAAAGTAAAGATTACTTTTTCTTTGGAGTACTAAAAGTTTGCTTGTGCATGGTTTAAGCATGTTGTGACAATTGTTTATTTTTATAGAGCAATGGAAACCCATAATTGAAAATCTCATTCTCAAGAAATATTGTTCACATTCTCCCTCTCTCTCTTCATAGGTGACAATGGGTGGGATTGTATTTGAGACTGAGGTCACTTCTGTGGCCGAAACCATTTCTTATCCAGTGGCATGTGTATTTGAAAGGTGATGGCTTTGTCCATTTTGGAATGTAACTTAGAACCAAGATGCTCCACTGTCTTGACCTTCTGATTACTGTAAATCAAAACCATTGACTTCCCCCTCAGGCCAAAAGAGTGGGCTGCTCCTTTGTATGATCCTCTGGTGTTTCAAACATATGGCCAGGGGGGTTTGGCCTTTCACTTAACTCTTATGAATGGTGGGTATAAACTCTGTGAAACATTGTTGAATTAACCTCTTGACCATTTTAATGATTCTAATGCTTTCTCTTTGTAGATGACTTTAGTGGTTTGGCCACTTCCACAACATTTTCTCTAGGCTCAACGATCCCAATTTCTGCCTCCGTTGAACAATTGGGCCATCAGCCTTTAATACTATTCTTGGATGAATGTTGGGCCACTACAACGCCAATATTGAGTCCAGAGTCTCTCATTCACCCAATAATTACAAATAGCGGGTATGTGTGTTTGAATATTGTGTGCTTATTCTGAAACCATATTCATGTTTCATGATTGGTGGATTAATCCATCTTTATTTTGAAGTTGATAAACCACCTTTTGTTTTAAAGGTGTCTGGTAGACAGCAAAAAGACAAACTCTAGATTTCTGCCAAGAAACCAGTTGTCAGAGATCCGATTAAGTCTTCAAGCTTTCAAATTTGCCACAGGGCAAGATGTAAGTTTACATTTTTTCCTTTTTGGTAACCCTTTCCTTGTTACAAATGTATGTCATCTTCAGGTCTACCTGCACTGCAGACTTGTGGCATGGGACCCTCAAGCTCTGGACAGTAGCAAGAAAGCATGTCAATATGACGGTGCCAGCTCACAGTATGATCCTTTAATTGCTTGGCATTCCTGAATTCGTACAATTTGAGCCTAACCTGAATGCAAATTGGCTAACCTTGTAATACAAATGGGCTCAATCTCTTTTTTGCAGATGGGTGTTGTTGGATGATCCTTCCCAGAGTTCTCTCTGCAGCTGCTGTGACACTAGTTGTCAAGGAAGAAAGAAAAGAGAAATGACAGCAGGTGTGTTGTGTTCTAAATGGTATAAAGATGAGGAGTTGGTCATTAAGTTTTAGTACTGAACATAATCTGAATGCATGATCTACAGGTTCCTCAGCATTAACTATGCTTGGGCCTCTGGTTATTACAAACTGATTACAGTGTCAAATACCTTTTTTGGCATGTCCAGGTTTGTACCCTTTTATTTCTGTATAAATAAAAAGCATTTATTTGTTGGTTTTGTTAATTTCATGTTGAATTTATTTCAGAAGATTGTTCTCCAAGCCACTGGAGCTGCTTTGGACATCCTAAGGGTGGAGCTCAATCTGTTCCTGCTGAACTGTTCTGTTTGTTAAAATGAATAAACGGTTATAAAGTGAATTCTGATCCCTTTTTTTTTTTTCTTTTTTCTTTCCCATCCTTGAAGGAGTTTGCCAGAAAATGATCAGTTGTTATGAATGCTTGAATAATTAAATGAATGTTCAAGTAAATGTACACTGTAAAACTAAGCAAAATCAAATTAACCTTACGAGTCAATTGAACTTTTGTTAAACTGACTTAAAACAGCTTGTGTAGCTAAGGTTAGAACATGATTAACTTAGTTTGTTACCTAAAAATGCTGTCAGGACGTTTTTTTTTTTTTTTTTTTTTTTTTTTTTTTTTTTTAAACAGTGTAGTATTGGTTGGTAGGGCAATCCCAGCAAATGCAAGTTTTAAGCGCAGCAAAGTGGTTGACAGTGGTTAAGTTGTGACATATTTTTATTTTTGTAAAACCATGGTTCATTAAACTTGTTCCAATTGACGTGTACCAAATGTATGGAGTTTCACTTCACGTAACTGACCACTAGATGGCAATGTTTGTTGTCTAAAAACTACTGTTTAACGGTTTCTTTTGGCGCCATCTGTTGGATTAATTGTGATTCTTACACTGACTTGACGGTCGAGAATCTACTAGCTACTGGTGAATTATTACCGTAAACCTGTTAATATTGTTAAACAAATGCGTTAAACTAGTGAGAAAATTGCTAGTTTTAAGTCACGTTTATACGTTAAAAATTGTGGTCTCTTTAACAGTGGTGGAATGAACTGGTTTCACTGTAACAACTGTTTTGTGAGGGAAGGAAAAAAGTTTGCGGTGTCCACCTGTGGTCATATATTTTGTGAGAACTGCGTGAATTCAAGTAAGTCGTGAAATTGACTTGTTATTGTGTTTTAATTACTAGAGAAGCTAGCGTGGTTCACTTAAATCCGTGTTCTCCTAAAGGTCAGTGCAGAGTTTGTCATGCCAGCTGTAACTACCTACACATATCTGAGCAGGTGAGTTTAAATCACACCGAGAAACAAGCACTCAGAAACATTTCACACAGTCAGCAGGTCTTGATCCATAGGGGGCCTCGGTGTGTCTGGTTTGCCCTGGGAATCATACTTTTACCCACCCCCCAATCTTCAAAGCCCACCCTGAGGGTCCCATGGTCCACACTGGACGTGGGCTAGGTGGTTAAACTCGTTTTGAGTGATAAAAACAGTTCTGTACTGAAAGAGAATGGAGACATTTCGTATGACAACTGAAGTTTCAGAGTGAGTTTGGTTTGTGTCTAGTGCATGAAAAAATTGAATAGTTATAGGAACATACAGGCAGGTCAACACTTTCATAGTCTGTCAGTATTAACAAAAATAAGCATGTTAATCTAGCATGCAGAAAACATCAGTATTGTGCAAACTGTTTACTATTAAGTATGAAAGTAACCAGTCAACAACTAGTTGTTTTCATAGATATAGGCAGGCCTACATGCTAACACATGTTTTGTTACTAAGAAGTATGAAAAATTGCAGAAAATATAGTTATATCGTTTACATATCAGAGTAGATGGTCTGATATATTACAAAGTTTGTCACTTTGGTTACTTGCCTTATTATTAGTTAGAGAAAATGTGTATCTTGAATCATCTTTTTTATTATACAGTCACCCACATATTCCTTTCATTTTCTGTAGATGAAGCCTCAGGAAAAGATGTTTTTCAAAGATCCAGTGAAGCTTGTTCAGACTCGACTGGAACATATTGCACAGGTCTTGCTCATTTCATCCACCCCAGTTTAAATTTTAACCTACTGCATTTGAAAGGCCAAAGAAATCCAAACATCGTCTTGTTAACCCTGGAACTTGAGCTTGAATTTATCATGTCACAATGACTTCAAGGACTAAGAAAAACATATGTTTCAGATTGCAATTTTCCAGAAAAGGCAGAAGGAGCGCGTCATCGCTTTCTTAAGAAGCAGGTCTGTGGAACTGGAGCGAAAGCTGAAAGAAGTCCGTGACCAGTGCTACAGGTGGTCTTTGTGTGTCTTAGACCTCAAATATATATTCAGTAACACTTAAAAAATAGGACTGCTTAGTTACTTGTGTTTTATTTAAGGCAAGTGTCTGAGCTGAAACAGGAGAACGAAGAACTTAAGAAGCCGCTTTCTCAGAGGAGGGTGAGAGTTTCTTGTTGCGCGTTCCACCTCACTTGCATTATAACTTTCGTTCTCTCTCATGTGTGCTGTCGTTTTTCTCCCCACACACACTCAGACATCTCCTGGGAGTCTTTCAATTAACGGGTAAATGCAGAGAATTGTGTTTAGGTGCTATAATATAATACAGTATAAGCTAATATATGAAATCTAAATATGTTATTCCTATTTATAGAGGAACTCCAAGGATGATTCTTCCTGTGGCTGTCACATCACCAGGTAGCAAGTTTCATGGCTTGAGTTCGAAACTTTGGGTGCCTCTCAGTCAGATCACTGGTTCAGTAGTCAGGGCATGGATCAGGGAGTCGGCCATTTTAAGGGCTTGTCTCAATCGCAGAATTCTTCCAGTGCACTGAAACATTCAGTACCTTAAAATTTCCACAATGCATCATAAAAACCAGGGAGCATTGAAATTCACAATATTCCCTCAATGGTAGTTCTGAAGCGTGAAATATAAATCACATGAACCAGCTCACCACACTTAATGACACACAACAGACATTTTTAATATAACACACATATATTCACACACACACACACACACACACATATATATATATATATACAGTTGGTCAGAATTATTAGCCCCCCTGTATATTTTTTCCCCCAATTTCTGTTTAACAGAGAGCTGATTTTTTCAACACATTTCTAAACATAATAGTTTAAATCACTAATTTCTAATAACTGATTTATTTTATCTTTGTCATGATGACAGTATTTTCTAGTGATTGGCCCAGTGGTTGCAGCTGGAAGGGCATCCGCTGCGTAAAACATATGCTGGATAAGTTGGCGGTTCATTCCACTGTGGCGACCCCAGATTAATAAAGGGACTAAGCCAAAAAGAAAATGAATGAATGAATGATGACAGTAAATAATACTTATATACAGCTTAAAGTGACATTTAAAGGCTTAACTAGGTTAATTAGGTTAACTAGGCAGGTTAGGGTAATTAGGCAAGTTTATGTATAACCATGTTCTGTAGACTATTGAAAAAATATATAGCTTAAAGGGCTAATAATTTTGATCTTAAAATGGTTTTAAATTTTTTTGAAACGGCTCCAATTCTAGCCGAAATACAATAAATAAAACTTTCCCCAGAAGAAAAAATGTTATCAGACATAAAATTTCCTTGCTTTGTTAAACATAATTTGGGAAATCTTTAAAAAGGAAAATCAAATAGGGCTAATAATTCTGTGTTTATGTGTGTGTGTGTGTGTGTGTGTGTTTGTATGCATGTATGTATGTATGTATGTATGTATGTATATATATATATATATATATATATATATATATATATATATATATATATATATATATATATATATATATATATATATATATATATAATTATAGTTATTTTTAAGGGTTTTTCACCTTTATTTCGATTATAGTCAGTAAAGTGTGGGTAGCCTCATGCCAGAAATCAAATTTGGGTTGCCGTGAAGAGCGTAGCACCGTGCAATGTGTCAGCAAACTTAACCACTAGGCTATTGGCACTGACTGCCATATTCATGTTTAAGCTAAACAAATATATAGACAAATACAGAACAATATTAAAATGGTTGTTGAACATTAATTGATTAATAGATGAAATGTTGCAGGTATATTAAACAAGTGTACTTTAAATGATATTTTATGTTATAAGAATATGTAATATGAAATCTGTTGTTGTTGTTCATAAATATTAGAGAAGATGTACAAAGAGGACTTACTCATGTCACTGTCAGCTAGGCATGGGACAATAACCGTTTTCAAGCTATACTGCGGTTTGGAAAAGGTTTTAAAACCTCCAAATTTTTCTGCTATACTGTTCCTAAGGTATGTGTAAGATTTTTTTATTTACGCTTTTTTTTGTTGTGTTTTTTTTAGAACAGTATCTCAGCAAAAAGATATCAAAAGATGCCAATTTAAATTGTAAATAAATCTGTGTTTTTGTAACAAATGAAGACAGCAGAAGTCAATGATTTATTTGAATTATTTAGCCTGACATATTTACTATGCCACAATATTTTAAAAGTTTCTCAAATAAAAATGTGTTCAAATGGGAAAAAAGTTTACAAATGACATTTAAAAAGAATATATTTTAGAGCAGTAATCACAATACCATGAACCGAGATATTTTTATCCAAGGTTATCATAACGTCAGAATCTTATACCGGCCCATGCCTACTGTCAGTATGAACAACATACTGATTCATGACCTCAGGACCTAGGGAGCTGATTGAGAAGCACCCCTTGCCTTCTTGAAGCAAACACTGTAATGTAAATATTTTGTTCTCATCACATTTCCACAGTCACACCTCATTCTAGAGCTGTCAGGTAGGTTGGATTCTATCATCTCAGTCATTTTTGTATGGTAGATTTGCCATCCCCTTGTAACGGTGATGAAATTAATTTCTGAATGTCATGCAAGTTCGGGTGACACATTGGAGAGGTTTAGACATTCCAGACCTGGCATGACAGTGAGTTGGCTTCTCTGCTATATTTTAGTATATAGTTTGTTTAGTTAAATGTGACCAGTTATCAAGACAAATGGATATAACCCTGTTTTACATCTCATTTGTTCTAGACACCAACAGGGTCATCCATCTCTATTTCAACCGTGAGCTCAGTACCAGACCGCAGTTTCAGTAAGTGATGTAATCATACCATTACTAATCATGTCTCTCAGATATCATTATATGAGTTCGTAAAGTAAAAAGAGTGTCACTCAAGGTGGACAATATTGTTTAGACTTATCATGTTTATGTTCTCTTTTTATCTTAAAGGGACACCCAGCTCAGTTAACACTCCCACAAGGTAACCATTTTTGCATTTACCCAGACTAAACATTTGAATGCCCTATTAAGCAATTGCATATTTCCTTCTCATTATTTGTAGATCCCAACATACAACTCCAAACAACTTTCATTTCCAGCTTCTGGCTAGACCCTACCTCCAGTCTCCAAGACCATAACTAGTAGTCATATGTACTATCATTATAATCTTCCAAGTTATTGGAAAGCCATTTATCAGTTGTACATCACATAAAATCCATTGCAGTGGGTAAAATATTTTGCCTTTATTCTATCTGAACATATAATCTAAGTGTTTTACGTGTTTTTTTACTTGTTTTTTAATTAGCATATTGCAAGGATTAAAATGAGACAAATGGACAATATATAACTTGCTTTTATTTTACATTGCAATTGAAAATTAAACTGAGGAAAAACAATAAATGCGTTAATCGGAAATGTCAGTTTTGGCAACCTGGCTCAGTTAGAACAAGGAGATAAACAAACGAATCAGTCTAATAAATGATATATTTTTAAATATAATAATTGTATAATTATAGATATTAGTTTGGTCCCTTTTTATAGTATGAGTTGGTCACAGTACTGAGGCATGATTCTATAAATTTACAATTTGTTATACCAGAAGAAACATAGAACATATAATCAGCATGCTTGTGTCTGTGTTGTTAAAAGAAATGCTAATTTTAGAAATTATATTCTTATTTAATTGTTACCTTAATACTGAATACCCTAAATCAGGGGTGTCCAAACTCATTCCTGGAGGGCAGGTGTCCTGCAAAGTTTAGTTCCAACCCCATCAGACACACCTAGGATAGCTCATCAAGCTCTTACTGGACTTTCTAAAAAAAAAAGCTAAAATCTGCAGGACACTAGCTCTTCTGGACCGAGTTTGGACACCCCTGTCCTAAATGATTTAGAGTTTGAGTCATGTCATATACCCCATTTTCCTAACAGAATGTGGTTCATTTGGCACATTTAATCATTAGTGTTAAGAGGTTACATAGACAAATGCAACAGTGGGTCAAACATAATTAGTCATTTTATTCCAATGCACTGTTTCGACTGCCTGAAACACAAATTTACAGACAATAAGGCACAAGATTTTACAAAAACCATGGCTTTTGTTGTCTTTTCACTGGATACTGAGCAGATCTGTAGTGGAGGAGGGGAAGTCTTCAAATTGTAATACTTGTTCATTATGAAGTGGCAAAAATTAGAGAAATTGATCCATGTAACTCAAGTGCGGAATGATAACGAAAGATAATGGGGCGGGTTATATATATATATATCGTAAATTTAGGTTAATTATTTTGAGAGAGTATCAATATACAGTGCCATATAAATCTAAGATTTAAACTAAAAAAAAATTGACAAATACAATCTTGCATTGCTACTGGTCCAAACAACTACACTACAGTACCTAATAGATAACCAAGCCAAAGTTTCTGAAAAAAAAAAAGAAATAGTCTGAGGATAATATCAGTTCTAAGCAGCAGCAATTAAGGCTCTAAACAATAATACCAACAACACAATCAAAAGAATTAGAGGAACAGCCAGTGTACATATGACTCCCACAGAATCACAATACTTAGTAGTTAATGTGGTTGAATAGTTTCAAATGACCAAAAGTACATTTTGAATTATCAATATTGCCTGTTGGACAACTTAACAAAAGTAACAAAATATTTATTGGGTATTAAAGAAAATACTTCACATGCTATTTTTTTAACAAAGGACAGAGGGTATTGCATGAAGATAATTTATACTGTGTCTTCAAAACAACCTTGCCTGATTACAGGACCCACAGCAGATTAACAGACATAAGCACAAATAGTTTTTTTTATATTAATCAATCAGCAACAGTGAGCTCTGTGTCCAGTGTTGTACTGTCTTTAGATGCAAACCAGTCTCGTACCTGTTGGTAACTCATTTTTGACTTTCGGCAGAGATTGTCAAGGTCTTTCTCTTGCAGTGGTCCTGTCTGTCGAAAATATAGCTCCAATGGACTCACATCTACAGACTCCGTAGCAGACTTTTGTGTTTTGGTGTACTGTTCCCTTGTGACTTACGTTTCCTGTTGCCTTCACTTCCTGGGGTTCCACTGGCATCGGCAGCTCCACTTTGTAACAATGCTATCTCAGCAAGCACTTGCTCACGTACATCAGCATGCACCCAACGTACATGGCCATTTTTTACAGCGTAACGAGTGTCCCCAAACCACTGGATAACGTCAGCACGAGGCAAAGATGTTAGTTCCACTACCTCTGTGTATTCGCCACTTTTTGGCCATGGGCAGTGCTGAAAGTACTCCTTCAGGATGGTCAGTTGCTCCTTTGTTTTCCTTGGTCGTCCAGCCACTGTTAATACTGAAGAAGGAGATGAGTTGTCCGGGAGGTTTGAGGAGGTATTCAAAGAGTTTGCTTTTCGTGCAGATTTTGATGACCTGGCTGTGTGTTTCTTAGATGGGGTGATGGACGGAGAAGAGGAGGAGGAAGTGGGTGCTGCTGGCTCTGGTGTTGCCACACAACGTCCCTCACTTTCCTGTTCACTTGAAACTTCATCATTGTTCTGCGTCTCACTTTCTTCTGAACATTTCTCTTCATCCACTCTTATTGTTCCTTCTTCAAATGACTCAAGTGTGTTAGACAGGAAAAGCTGGAAAAACTGGGAGTTCTTTGGCCGATTCCTTCGCGATCCTTTGACACAAGTCTTTTCCTTGCCTTTGTTATCAGCGTGCTGTGTAGTTTGCTTTTTAGTGGTGAGAGAAAGTGGCTGAGCCTCCTGAGACTGTGGTGATAGGCTGCAGTTGGGATCATCTTTTTCTCCTTGAGTAGCAGGGAGGGACATTTGCAACCCCCTACCGTTTCGTAGCTGGTAGCGACTGTCACTAAACCATTTTCGAATCTCATTACGAGTTAGGCTTGTCTCATCTTGTAAGCGCTGAAGCTCAGTTTCATCAGGCCAGTTCTCCTGTAGAAAACTCTTACGCAGAGCAGTTAACTGGGCTTTGGACTTTTGTAGCGGCTATGCCGTGGCTGCTCAGATACAACTGGAGACTCTGTAGCTGTAGGGGGGGTAGCTGCTTGAGGCGTCTCTGGTATTTCTACTGGTTGTCGGTAGTAGTATGAATCCTGAGGTGGAGGGAGTGATGAACGGAAACGTGAGGGGGCAGGAGAGAGCTTTGCTGGTTCTGTACTTTCAGTTTTAGGTCTTTGCGAGGCATTTGTGGACTTTGTGCTAGATCTTCTACCTCTATAAAATCTTTACCATCATTTTTCCTCTTTGTACTGCTCTCTTTATGTTCAGTCTCAGTTTTTTGCTCTGGCCTGGCCAGCTTGAGCCGTGTCTCTTCAATGTCCTCTGAAGCCCAGCTGATTCCATACTTGATGCGTTGCACCATGAACCACACTTTGACTTTATCTAGTGGAAGAGAGCAGACACGTGCAAGGGTGCTGACCTCTTGAGATGTTGGGTAGGGAAAGATGTTAAAGGCCTGAACAAGTTCAGGAATGCTATCCAGCTCACGTGTTTGATCAGACTGTGTCCACACTAGCTTCAGTCCTTCAGACACCAAAGGCAGACATACTACAGAGTTATTGTTAGTGCTAAAGCTTGTTGCATTGCTATCTCTTGGTCTGTGATTGGAGGCACTTGCATGTTCTTTTCTTTCAGAATTGTGTTGGTATGATGATTTTTGCTGCCTTGGACTGGTGAAGGTTCCATCTTGCCTTTTTGCTACAACCCCTCTTGGAGAGATAATTTTCAGGTCATGGACACTGTGCGTCGCCATCACAGATGTCACACCTCTATTGCCACAGGCTGAAAAAATGACAAGGAAAACACAGCAGAGTTTAAAATCAAGCAGCTGAAAGACTTGTTTGAAGATGTGCATTGAAAACTGTGAAAGCTAATCAGTTTAGCAAATGAAACAAATGAAAATGATAATCACTCAAGGCCCAAGCTGTGAAAAAAATGCATTTGCCCTCATGAGCAGCATCACGATTATGACATGTACATCAAGCCATTTAAAAAAAAAAAAAAAAATTGGCTTTTGGACAGTTGTTTTTTTTGGTAACCGTTAAAATCCTGTTCGTTGTTTGTAAGCCGGATTTGCGAGGGGTGAAGAGGTTGGAATGCTGGGGGTTGGTGGACTGTTGCTGGCTGATGGGTGCTACGATGGTGCTGTGGGGAGGGGGTAAACGGGTGGGGTTCTGTCCAGTTTTGACTGGTCGAATCTATAACTGAATTTGTTCTGCTCATTTTCAAGATGCCTCAAACCTTAGTGCTGGACTTCTGACAATATTGATGCCTATCCGGGAACTCACAATGACTCATGCATGACTTTCAAGAAATGCTGTTCATCAAACTCCCTGAAAGTCATTAAACTGGGACTTTACGGTCAACTCTATAGTCCAGCCATTGACTTTCCTCTCTAAAGTTGAAAGAAGGACAGATGTCACCCCTTCCCCCTGCCCGTTCTCTTCCACACATTAGCCTTTTATTAAAGCCTGTCGTATACTCTACACCAATGCACACCCAACCCCCACTTTGTTGGACTTGGGCAAAAAAAAAGAGATGGGGGCCCTGCCCTTCACAACTCCCTTGCCCCTTTCCAGAGCATGTAATGGTCCACTTCCCCCGTTTGCTTTACTCACTAGAGCCATGTAGAGTTCGTTTAACCTTCCAACAGATGGCCAAGAGATAGTAAGCGTCTCAGTTAAATAAAGGCAACAAAAGTTAGTGCAATTTGTCAAGCTCATTTGTTTGCCAGTTTTGCAGTTTGTCTATCTCCAATGCAGACGTACATCATCTCATACAGAGCATGTGTTTAACATTAAAATGTTGGGTTTTTTAAACTTTAAAATCTAATTGTCATGAAATTTCTTGTACTTAAACATCTTAACCCCGTATAGTTATCAATTTGTAGATCAATAATAGTATCTTGAATTTAGCTTGTCCAAGCAGCATCCTATGACTTCAAGGAGTCTAAAACGAAGCTGAACTGTGAACCACAGAAACAAACTTTGCCAATAGTCTACGCAAGCATAGTCTTAGGCAATCCTGCTTGGAAAGGCTTTGCCCAATATTAGGCAATTTACCACTACAAGCAACGAGCAGGCCAGTCATCTTCAAAACAAGTTAGAGGTGAACTTGACAGGACAAATTCCCAACCGCCTGTGGTGAGCTCATTTATCAGATGATGACTTGGAACAACTTGGAATGACTCGACTATGCGTAAAGTCCCTTAAAGAGAGGGAAGCTTTTGTCACCATGTTGTTTACTAGTCCTATCATTTATATTTTAGTTTTTAATTAACAAATGAATTATCTTGTGAAAATATTGTGTTATTTTTATTATGCATGACTTCTGTTATAAATAAATATAAATAATGTTTAATCATTCATAATTAATTGTAATTTAATTTCTGACATAAACGTGGTTTCATTTCCTATACACTTATAGAAATCCATAATCCAGTTTACTTCCTAAAAACTTGGTTAGACTAGTTTGAAATTACGTCAGTGCCCGATGTTTGTACGTGGCCTCTATTATAATCAGCTTATGTGGGGAACTTTTGACGCAGGTCGTAGGATGTGAGATGAGGTCATAGTGCGTGTTCATCCAACAAACAGTAAGCAGGTGTAAGAGCCATTATAAGTGAATGAATGAATAATAAACACGGGGTTTATGCCAAAACAATTCTGTAAACGAGCCCTTTGTGGCACAGGATCCGCTCACGCTTCAGTAACGCACATAAACAAACTCCCGTTGTCCCACTTTAACCACGCGTTTCCCTTTGAATCTCGTTAATTTACACACGTTCCTCATTCAAACAAACGGTTCAAATAACGTGAACACGATGCGAAGCACGACAATACAGTCTGACCCCTCGCGTGGCTTTCAGGACCAAAATAACAAGCTTCGAGAGCATTTAACCCGTCTTATCTCCTCTTTAAAAACTTCACGAGCGTAAACTACAGCAGTTTCCGTGAAACAACTCACCGCTTGAATTTATCTCAGGGTTGTTTGTGGAGACGCCACTTCAGCTGGTCTGTATTGTCCGTTGTCGCTTTTGTTCTGAAAATCCCAAAGTGTTTTTCGCCTGTCCGGTCAGACCGAGGCTAGACGGAGAGGATCAGGAAACTCTCGGACCAGCCCCTCTTTCTCGTGCAATGACGGTGCCGTGGACGTGCAGGTCCAATCCGGGAAGGAGAGGGATGGGAGGAGGAGCACAGCTGAAACTTGGCCCCGTGAATGCACTTCCCATCTGGGATGTGATTACCATAAGAATTGTGCCACATGATAAGTTTTAGGAGTCTCCAGGTAAGGATGATTGAATATCATTATTCTTTGAATAGACGTGTAAGAGATAGTTTAATTAGTAAATTTTTGAACATTTGAGTTCAGGAAAGGTAAGGTATTAATTCCACAAATGTAAAACAACAACAACAAAAACGTTAAACCCAAAATGAATATTTGATGTTAAGTTACTGTCCCTCAGGCAATACTGAGGTGACTTTTGTCTTCGGTTCGGTTGAATAGTTAAAGGGATAGTTCACCAAGGAAATAAGAATTTCATTATACTCACACTTGTAACTGTAAACTTTTATGAATTTCGTTTCTCTGTTGAACATTCATTTATTTTATTTTCGGCTTAGTCCCTTTATTAATCAGGGGTCACCACAGCGGAATGAACCGCCAACTTATCCAGCATATGTTTTACGCAGCGGATGCCCTTCCAGCTGCAACCCAACACTGGGAAACACCCATACACTCTTGCATTCACACACATACACTACTGCCAATTTAGCTTATTCAATTCACCTATAGTGTATGTCTTTGGACTGTGGGAGAAACCAGAGCACCTGTAAGAAACCCACGCGAACATGGGGAGAACAAGCAAACTCCACACAGAAATGCCAACTGACCCAGCTGAGGCTCAAACCAGCGACCTTCTTGCTGTAAGGCGTGCTACCCATTGCACCACTGTGACGCTCTGTTGAACATAAAACAATATATTCTGAAGAATGTTGGAAACCAGCCGCCATTGGCATCCATATGAACAAAATATTTTATAAATACTTTGGCTATTGTGGTACAATGGCTACAGCTTTCCATCATTATTTAAAATATCTTCCATAACAGAAGAAAGAAACTCAAACAGTTTTGAAATAAGTAGAGGGTGACCAAACGATGATAGGATTTTACTTTTTGGGTGAACTATCCCTTTAATAAGGTTTTTAAATGAAACCACAGGCCTTTGGTGATTCATAAAATATCAGTCAACAGCTACTGACACCGTGAGAGTCAAACGTATAGAAGCAAAACAAACTTACAGTAATGCATGTACCTTTTGATTATTAGATTGAGGACTAACAAAGTCATTTAAGAATTTGAACATTATTTACATTATAACATTTCATTCCCATCAAATGGTCGTAAACATTTAATTTTGTCAACTAAAGTTGTTTGTTTACAATGAAGAGGGAACTGCATGTGTTGTTTTGTTCACCTAAATGGTATGTAGTAGTGCTTAAACTAGATACTGCAGCCTATAACAAGCTAAAATCTTCTTTAGTGTTCTACTGAAGAAAAAAAGTCACCTACGTTTTTGGAGTAGTTAAATTGGTTTAATTTTGGATGAACTATACCTATAACTCTACATAAAAGTCCTGATCACCCTGACTGGGTTTATTTTGGCTGTATTATACTGCATTTTATATGATTAAGAAGAAGACACAAGTGTCCAGGACAATTTATAATTAAGCTGTTTTTCCCACGCTTTTGATCAGCTGACTAGTCTTTATCCAATGTATTACATGTCTGTTTACCATTGCACATGAAAGATTGATTTGAATGAAAAACAAAAGACTAATAAAATGTTAACAGTTTATTGCAATAACTTGTTTGGCAAGTACACATTTAGTACATTCGGTTTCAAGTTAAATTGAGTAAATATTAAAATGCATGATAGTTTTTTCATTTTGGAAAACGTTGAATTGTGATAGCAGTGTGCTGAAAAAATGGGAAATAAATGGCATTTTAACCAGTACTAATCCCTTTGCAACGTTGAACATTATATTATATTTAGAAACATAATTGGAATGAAGGAAAGAGAGGTTAAAAAAAACATGCACTGTCTCTCTGCACTGATACATGTTAGAAATCACCACTGCCAAAACTCAGCAAGGACCGAGGCACTCTGATGAATGAAGGAGTAAAAATGGATAGCCAGGACACATAGGGTATCTTTGAAATGGCAAACTTCAGAGAGGTGTAATCCACAATACTGCGACCTGAACAGAGAAAGAGCTCATCAAATACAGTGCAGTTTTATTTTGGAACACTTGGATCTACAGCGTGTATCTTTTTTTCATATGAATCATACCATCAACATCCTTAAATCCATAGCGCCGAGCCAGTTCACAGGTCATCAACACTTGTCCAGTCATTGACATCAGACCTTTATCTGTTGGTCACATTCATAAGCAGTTCACATTTAATCTATTAGATTATTAAGGTAATCTCATGACTGTTAACTTTCAGTTCCAATTAAATCTTACAAAAATAACAAGAAAATCCAACCTTTCGCCAACTCAACTATGCATCGTCCACTAAGCTCCGTCGTCTCACCATCAGTGAAAACGTCCTTGAACTGAGAAAGACAGATTGTATAGAAATATTAAATGAGTGGCTTGTTTACACCTGGTACTAAAATGCACTAGGCATGGTGTCGTTAAGGTCACTTCCAGTTTGCACTTATTGAATAGACTTGAACAGTCAAATACCACCCTGTTGTGGTATCAATTTATTCCAGATTATCTTAAAAAGTAAACATTTAGCTGGAGTGAGTTTCCCAATTAAAGGGATGGTTCATCCAAACATTTTAATTCTGTCATCGTTTACTCTCCCTTGACTTATTCAAAACTCAAATGTGTCAAAAGACTCATTCAGAGTTTTTTCAGACTGGTTTGGAACAAGTCAAGGGTCCGTAAATGATGGCTGAATCTTTCATTTTTGATGAACTATTCCTTTAAGTATCCGGAGCACTGTAGGAAAGCTAAAGGCTTCAATGAATATAGAGAGAACACAGCAAAGGAAAGTCTGTGTATAGTCTCCACGTGTAACTGGATGAGTCTGAACGCTGTTCAGTGTAAACTATCATGCACAGGTAAAAACATTTTCTTTTTTTACCAAATGCTATTTACACAGTACAGAAAATAGGATGCAGTTTTCACTGATACATCTACTTTCACAGTAATTGTTACAGTGACATTTAGATACAGCAACTTTGTCAGCTGCATCTAGTTTCCTGTCTTTAAATCAATTTACATATCTGTGGGCGATACAAAAATGGCAAAGTAAAATCTGTAGTTGCAGATGACATGTTTTGTATCACCTTGTGGACATTTGCTGAATTTCCTGGTCCTTTTTCATTTACATTTTACCAACACTGTAACAGTTAAAAGCTGGTTGAAAGTCAGTGTGAATTGTGATTAATGACTGCTTACTTTGGAATCAAAACCTGAAGGTCCTTCATCTTGAGCCATATACTGTTTAATTGTCTCAGTTTGAACTGCTCCTGGCCAGAGGCTTACAGAAGCAACGCCTCTCTTTTTCAGTTCGATTCCCATGTCTGCTGCCATTCTGTCACACTAAAGGAAAAAAGAAAATCTGAGCAAAATGTTTACAAAAAATAAAATGTAAAAGAGAAGTGGTGACAGTTGTGTGCAACTAAATTAATCTGGCTTTCAAATTTGATAACCATAAAGCACTGCAAATATAGAATATGTAATGCTGTGACTCACTGCAGCTTTGCCGACACCATAGGGCACATTAAAGATATATCGCAGGCCACCCATGGATGATATGACCACAATCAAACCCTTGCCCTGAGCCACCATCATCCTTGCAGCATAAACTGAACAGAAGTAGTGACCCCTGTAAAAACACAGTGACAATGATCTCTGATGTCCATACTGTGAAAATAAATCAATTGTAAAATGTATCCCGTACAGTGTTTAAATTGTCTTAAGCCACGGTCACACTGCACTTTTCATGCCATAGTCTTCCATTCATACGCATGCTAAGGCGGCAGACCGGAAACGCAGGCTTGTGCGAAGAGGTTTGCATGTCGCTACATTACAAAGTTTAACCTTGGCGAATTCTGACCTGCAAAATCGCATCACATGACCAATAGAAGTGAGACCAATAGAAGATCAAAACATGACCTTTCTGTACAGAAATTTTAAATATGAAACAATCGCTCGTTTAAATGTCTAATCATCTTGTTTAATCTCGCCCCTTTTCGCAGCACTATACGACAGAACTTTGCATGCTCAAACTCACATTTGTCTACTTAACCACGGCTTTAGTGGCTTGAGTTTTTGTTGTCATAAAGATGTTTTTGACTAATATGAATGTTAAACTTGTATTACTAACACAGAACATATCCATTTAAAATAGTAATAAATTGTAATATTTAACAATATTAATTTACAGTATTTCTATCAAATAAATACAGCCCTGCTGAGTACACTTACCGGACACTTTGTTAGGTACACCTGTCCAACTGCTCAAATGTTAACACAAATGTCTAAACAGCCAATCACATGCCAGCAACTTAATGCATTTAGGCATGTAGACATGGTTAAAACTATCTACTTCAGTTCAAACTGAGCATCAGAATGGGGAAGAAAGGTGATTTAAGTGACTTTGAACGTGGCATGGTTATTGGTGCCAGACAGGCTGGTCTGAGTATTTCAGAAACTGCCGATCTACTAAGATTTTCATGCACAACCATCTCTAGGGTTTACAGAGAATGGTCCGAAAAAGAGAAGATATCCAGTGAGCGGCAGTTCTGTGCCTTGTTAATGCCAGAGGTCAGAGGAGAATGCCAAACTGAGCTGATAGCTGATAGAAGAAGCAACATTGGGCAGGATAACACACCTTGTCATAAAGCGTGAATCATCTCAGACTGGTTTCTTTAACATGGCATTGAGTTCACTGTGGTCAAATGACCTCCACAGTCACCAGATCTCAATCCAATAGAGCACCTTTGGGATGTGCTGGAAAATGGGAGATTCGCATCATGGATGTGCAGCTGACAAATCTGCAGCACTGCGTGATGCTATCATGTCAATATGACCAAAATCTCTGAGGAATATTTCCAGTACCTTGTTTGAATCTATGCCACGAAGGATAAGAGACAGGTCTGAAGGCAAAAAGGGGTCCAACCCGGTACTAGTAAGGTGTACCTAATAAAGTGGCCGCTGAGGGTATAGAGACATAAAAAACTTTTACAAATCTTAAACCTGTAGTGAATTTGAGCATGTGAGTGACTGAAAAATGCATGAAAATGTGGCCCAAATCTGTTGTTTTCTATTTGGGCCACTTTCAAACAATTGATGTGAACAGTCAAACAAAAACAACTGGATCTGAGAAATAAATTAGAATTGACATGCTAATGCCTTGCAGTGTGAACGCATCTTAAGTAGTTGACAAAAGTTTTCAAACTTATTCAGAATTATTCATTCGTATTCTTCCACCACTGCACCTGAGTCCAGTGTTGTTGATGGTGTCCCAAATACCTGGATCCACCTCCCAGAACTCTTGCTGATGTTGTCCAAAATAGCCTAGCACAGATATAAAAAACATCAAGCATTCAGCAAAGAATGTTCTTAAAATCCAAAAAATTAAACATTAGAATCGATTGTTATCTGGAACTGATCTACCACCATTAGATAATTAGATTAGATTCAACTTTATTGTCATTACACATGTACAAGTACAAGGAAACGAAATGCAGTTTAGGTCTAACCAGGAGTGCAATAGCAGCAAGTGCAGGATACAGGTATAAGTTATAAAGTGCAGTTATAGAAAAACTATGGTGATATTTACAGATGGATGTACTGTGAACATTATATACAGGTTGTGTTAGCTATGAACAGAGATTTACAATAGATGAATATATGTACAGGTTGCTATTAATAATCAGAAGTGTGCAGATAGATAAAAATAATCACAAATGTATACAGTATGTACAATGGGTGTGTACATAATTACAAATGTACATGTGCAGTGGGTATGTGCAGTTCAAATAAAAGAATCAGTGCAATGTAGTGCAATGAATATGTGCAATTTTTAAATGTGCAAATGTTAAATAGTGCAGTGATTATGAGGAGTATAAGTTAATGTGGAGAGTGGGGGTGTATCAGGGGGGCAAAAGAGTCAGTGGGGGGTAGAGTTCAAAAGGGAGACAGCTCTGGGGAACAAGTGTCTACTGGTTTTTGTCCGGGAAGCCTGAAGCGCCTGCCGGAAGGCAGGAGAGTTTTTTGGACTTATGGTTTAAAACCAGAGCACCCGGAGGAAACTCACGTGAACATGGGAGAACATGCAAACTGACCTAGCCGGGGTTCGATCCGGCGACCTTCTTGCTGTGAGGCGATTGTGCTACCCACTGCGCCACCGTGCTGCCCCAATTTGCAATAATAATAGTACTATAATAATAACTGACCTGTACACCAGCATAGGCGTTGTTCACCAAGATGTCAAGCCTGCCATTTTGCTCGCGCTCAACCTGTTCAAACAGCTCCTTGATGTCCTCCTCTTTAGATGAGTCACAAACCACCGGGACACACCGGCCACCTCGCTCCTGCTACCTGTCATGAAAATAAAAGAACCATGAATGCGAAATCATAAAGAATGCTAAAAAACAATTGTTACAAACAGTAGCCAGTTTCCAAACCTCAGCTGCTGTCTGCTTCAGAGTTTTCTCCTGTCGACCAGTGATGTACACAGTGGCGCCAGCTTCAGATAACTGAAGGGCAATACCTCTTCCAATTCCTCTGGAAGCACCAGTCCACCACACAAATCCATCCTGATAGCGCCATCTGGCAAACACAGACTGATAACAGTAATGGCTATGTCCATTTATGAAGTGGTTCTTGTGAATTACATTTTTGAACTGGCCCACAAAACAATTTGAATTGATCCATTTGAAAATGAATCACTCACTGACCCAATAGATTGAATACAGTGACCAGATATGGATCCTGTTCTAAAAGTCACACTTTGTGCATTTGCTGTCTTGTGAATTTAATTTACAATGTCTAATATTATGTTGTTCTAGACATCAGAGGCCATTTTGCTTGCCCAATTTGCAATCATCTAACAAGTGAAATTAAAAATTGAGGACTAGAATGAAGTTTTACACAATAATGTTTAGCCTATCACAGCTGGGTCAAGGGTTGTATTTGGTTAAAATATATCATATTCTATCGAATGCTATCAATTTAGGGCTGCACAATATATCGTTTTAGCATCGATATCGCAATGTGCACATCCGCAATAGTGACATCCAAGGATCTGCAATGTTCAGTTATGATTATAGTCAACAGGAGGAACCATTTAGGACACATGAGAATTGTGTAGTTAATGCAGGTTTAACCAAAAATGGAGTGAGTTTTTCATTTGCATGTGTTTAGGCCTGACAGCGTTCAAGTATTCAGGCACAAGACATTTTACCATTTGTAACTTTAATAAAGAATAATTTTGAATTATTTCTACAGTAAAGACTTTTGCAGTGTTATTTTAAATGTAATTATTCAAATTCTGCACCTCAATACTATTTGATTCCACCTAAAACCATAAAACACTGTTTATTTCACTGCTATCTTGGTTTCAATTAGTTATTTTTGACATTTTCTATGAACGATTCAGTTTCCTACAGAATCAGTTCCAATCGATCATTCACACATTCATTCATTTTCTTTTCAGCTTAGTTCCTTTATTAATCCGGGGTCGCCACAACCGCCAACTTATCCAGCATATGTTTTACGCAGCGGATGCCCTTCCAGCTGCAACCCATCACTGGGAAACACCCATACACTTCCATTTACACACATACACTACTTACAATTTAGTTTACCCAATCACCTATAGCACATGTCTTTGGAACTTGTGGGGGAAACCGGAGCATGCGAGGAACTCCATGCAGAAATGCCAGCTGACCCAGCCGAGGCTCGAATCAGCGACCTTCTTGCTGTGAGGCGACTTCGCTACCCACTGTGCCACTGCGGCGCCCTCCAATCGATCTAAATGAATAAATTATTTATAAATAGTAGTTTAACTCATCTGGTAAAATTGTTTATATATTAAATAAATTAAATAAATATTTATCACAAAAAAACAAAATATCGCAATGCCAGATTTTTCCAATATCGTGCAGCCTACTATCAATGCAGATGCTTATCAAATAATAGCATATTACTAAACTGTTAGCCAAGAGTCGTAAATGCAAAAACACAAGTTTATCTTATAAAACTAATACAGATTCTCTATCCTTATTAAAATTATTGATGGTTTTATATAGTAGAAGTGTAATAAACCATTTTTTTGGCAGACTGAGTACTAACCAATGTTTTCCGACAAATACCATAGTTAAACTAGGATAAGATACCATAGTTAAACTAGGATTATTAAAAATACCATAGTTAAACTAGGAATCTAGGATTATAGAAATAGATATTTCTATTTATTTTTTCCCTTGTAGCAATTATTTTTATTTATTGATTTTACTCTTTTGTTTTTATAATTGAATAATTTCAAGAAATACAATGCAAGTCAAGTACAACAAATGTAAAAAAAAAAAACATTTTGTGTGAAAACACAAAAAGCTTTTGGAATAGCTTATATCTTCATATAGGTAATTACATTGCTTATCCAGCCCCTTTCAACTACAAGATATAATTTGTTACTATAAAGTGAATCCGATATAAAGAGAACTACATTTTAACTTTTTTTATTTTGTATGGAAAATATTTTATTCACAAACAAAAATTCTCAAATTCGCAGCCTTCTTTTTCACATTTTTAAAAAAATTGATGTTTTTATTAAAGCTCTTAGACTGGTTAAAAACAAGAAAAGTAATAGATTCTTGGATTATTATGATAATATTTTGGAAATATCATGGATAAGTCTTTCTTTCTCTTGCTGTATTTGTGTTATTTATGCATCTCTGTTTAATTTTTATCTCTTTTGTTTTTCTTTATTTTTACTGCTTTATGTGTTTATATATTATTTAACCTGATCTGTTAAGTTATTATCATTGCTACTATTATTGTCTTTTTTGTGTGTAGGATCGAATTTTGTATGTTTGTTATTGAAGTCAATAAAAATAACAAATGTAAGAAAATTTCAAAGGCTAGGGGGAGATTTAAACAATATCACAGGAATATACATTAAATGATATACAGGCTTGGACAATTCGCATAGCTTTTTGATTTTTGGGTATATGGACTTGGTGGTTGAAGCTTGAAAGCTATGACAGAAGATCCTGTTTAAATACTGTCTGAGGAAAAAGCTTTGTTTTGTCAAGCCAACATAATAATATTTCACAGTATTGCTGTATTTGAGCAAAAATAGCAATTTTTTACGCACAAGAGATTTTTTTTTTTTATTAATCAAAACTCTTACAGAGCCCGAATATTATGGTAAATAAACATTATCAAAGAGTTTTAGTCCTTTTTCAGTTTTTTGCTAATTTTTTTTTTTTAGGTTTGAAACTATTAATTAATTAATTTAATTATTTGAATTTTACTGTAATTTTAGTATGAAACTTACAGCAATACACTCATTCTCTTTCTCCTCTTGTTTTTACAGCTACATATCAATGACGTCACTCCAGAAGATAGTGCAGACAGACCACAATGCAGTACAGCGCGCCACAGAGGCACCATTGTTGACTGCCTGAAAGATCAGGACACCTCAGTCAAACGGTACTGGATGGGATAATAAAATGAAAATGCATTGAGAATGCAGACGTATACAAATAGAGGTATAATAAAAACAAATACATTCTGCTCTTTTTCATATATAGTCGTGCACTGGAACTGTCACTTGCCCTGGTGTCGCCTGTGAACATTCGCTCCATGATGAAGGAGCTCCTCATTTTTCTTTCATCCTGTCCTATAGCTTCGATCACAAACTGCTTCAGGCATCTTCAACGCTGCTGAAAGGTATCATCGGTTCTTTGCATTTCATATTTGACTGTTCTTGCATTATATGTGTGTGGGGCTCAGCCTTGTTAGGTTGTATTTTGGGGTGGGGGTGGTATTCCAGAAAGCAGGTTGTGTGACATACTAGCTTTAACTTTCAGGGTATGCAAGTAGCCATATAATTTACGCTCTGAACATAATAATATTACATGTCTTAGATGTAGTTCCCTTCTGAGCTTTATATCTGTGCGTTTCTTAATATATTTCATAAATTCTCAATTAAACGCTGTTCAAAAGTAATGTTTATTTGCACTGTTTTTTAGGTAAATTATTAAAAATTTTGGTAACAGGACATTTAATTTAAATGCTTTGCTTGTGTAATTTCAACACAAAAACCACAAAAAAGGGATTTATATATTAAAAAAAACTTAAATACTTGAGAATTAACTAGGAATGTCAGTGTGGGCTGATTAATATTCATGAGATCAATCTTTGCTTAGCATAGTGACGTCTCTGCTCACCAATTACTGGATCCATTCTAAAACATGGCATGTGGAGGAATCCTGATATACTGCCATTTGTGTTGTTGTTGTTGTTGTTGTTGTTGTTGGTTTCAGTGTTAGCTTGTCTACTTGTGTATATGGGCGAGTCACAGGCACTGAACATCACTTTGTCTTTGTGTCTCGGTCAGGTATTCCCCTTCTAAGCGCTGGCACATTGATACCATCCTGCATGTGCTCACTACGGTAAATAACCAAGGCTGCACAACCAAACCCATTACATAACTCCTAAAATATAACACAAATTCATTCCACAACAGGGGGTTATAGGCACAATATTGGTAACTTTTCTACACATTTGAAAGTAAATGAGCATTGTTAAAGGATTGTATAAATTTTGCATCGTTTAAAATTGTAAATTCTGTCATTTACTCACCCTTCACTTGTTTTAAACCTCTATAATTTAGTTTTTTCTGTTGGAGACAAAATAAGATATTGGAAAAATGCTGAAAACCTGTAACCTTTGATTTCCATAGCGCTTGCTATTCTTACTGTGAAAATCAATGGTTACAGGGTTTAAGCTTTATTCAAAATATCTGTTTTTGTGTTCAACAGAAAAAAAAGAACTTATAAAGGTTTGGAACCAATTGAGAAAAGTAAATAGTGAGTAAAGTTTTGATTTTTGGGTGAACTATCCCTTTAAGGCCATAATATACTGATTTGCAGAGCTCATGTAAATATCCACATTGATATTTTCTTGATTCTATAAGTTTTAAGGACTTTTTGATTCACATTTGCAAGGTTAAATCAATCAACAAACAAAAAACTTCATTATTTAAACTGACTTTTTGCCTTCCAATACATGCGTATGTTTCACAATTCTGACTTGTTTTGCCATGCCAGATTTGGTCTTCTCTTCTGAGAGTAACGAACACAAAAATGTTTCAATTGTTGTTTTCTGACTCCACAGCAAAAATTAGCTTCCATATATGAAAGCTTTAAAATAATTTTAAAAACTTTTTCAATAGCTCATTAGAAAAAATGTTAAAAAGAAAGCAATACTGTGTTAGAATGACATGAGGGTGAATCAGTGATTGCTGTTTTTATTATTGGTTTAAATATCCTTTCATCCGTATCAGGTTTTAAACATAGTACTGTCTCTTTCAGGCTGGAGGTGATGTAAGAGATGAAACTGTGCCCAATCTAATCCAACTTATCACTACCGCGTCTGAACTCCACTGTTACACCGTTCATAAGCTCTACAGAAGCACTTGTAAAAGATATTTCACAGGTAAACAAATGCATTTCATTTAAATGTTATGTATATTTTGTTGAATGAACTTGTGTGTACTGTCCTATTCTGTGTTTGGATTCATATTCAGTCTTTGTAAGTGCTTGTGTATAATGGACATTTTTTTTCTTTATAGCAATTCCTTGGTCCAAGGTTGCATGCTGGTGTATAGGAGAGTACGGAGATCTGCTGCTAAAGGGCGAGTGTGAGGAGATAGAGCCTGTGCAGGTAAACTGAATAAACACCATCTGAGAAGCTGAGCCTGACAAAATAAACTTAAGTCGACTTGTCAGTTTGGAAAGTAGGAAGTTTTGTGTTATCTTTACTCTGTATTTTAAACAAAATTATAAGCCTTCCTGTGAAATTTACAAGTTTTTCTTCTAATTCTCAAGTGCTGTTTAATGGAGAGGCACCCTTTTTTTAAATATACACACCAGGCACGGATGTCAAGATGACGTCAGATTGACATTGTACCCCAACGTTGTGTGACATTGCATTTTGTTTGGAAATGAAAATCAGGTGACGTCAGAAATCACGTCCAGGCCCATGTCAATGTCCAACGTTAGACAGAAGTTGCATTTTGGTTACTTTCCAATGCAACCTAAAAACAACAAAATATCAACATCTAATGATGTTACCGCTTGACATTGTGTGGACCGTTACCATTATGATGTCTACCAGACGTTGGATTTTGGTTGCCATACCTGACGAATAAATGTGAGCATTTGACGTCAATATGATGTTGATTTAAGATGTTAGCTCGACATTGGATTTTGGTTACTTTCCAACAAAATCTAAAATCAACAAAATATCAACGTCAATTAACGTCATTATTGGACATCAAAATAATGTCGTCTTTAGATGCTGGCAACCTAAATCTAAACTTAATGTGAACATCTTATGACATTGTGTGTCTGCTGGATAATAGTTTTAATAAATCGCTACTAATAACTAATTTCTTTTGTGTTTTGCCATGATGACCGTTCATAATGTTCTACTAGTTATTTTGCAGTGCTAGTATTTTGCTTAAATACAAGATAATGCTAATCTGAAGATGATTATTTACCAGGCAAGTTCTAGCACAACCTTGGGTTTTGTTCTGTGGCCAATCGAAAATGTATTGCTGGGATGCTGAGGTATTATCTGATTTATTGATACATGCTAAGCTAAGCTAAAAGTACCAGACCCGAAGATGACTAAATGGATTAAGACATGTAAACTCAACTCTTATTTTTAGGGTACTTGCAAAATGAGCCTGTTTCCACAAAAAAAGTGGAGTGTTGCTTTAAGAAGCTAATCAATTTACCCTCAACAGTGTTTACATAAAAAACAATGTATTCCAGCCAATCAAAGGGGAATAGGATTCCTCCAGAAGAAGAAAATAACGCTTTGAAACAAGTGGTGAACAAATGCCAATTCCTCATTCAGAATGAGACCTTTTATCAATATTTACATTTTAAATAATTGAACAAGAGGAGTAAGATGCATTGGAAAATAATGAAGTGTATGAAATACAATCTGAAATCTCAAACAGAGTTTTAAGACCTTTTAAGACTAGATTTGATCAAGGAATGTTTACCAGATTGGACCTATTGGATTAACCCATGGCTTTTTGCTTAAAGACTCCACTCATTGTTTGTACTGCACAACTCCCCCTACTGTAAAACACATTTACTGGAACTGTCCTGCTTTAATGATTCCACAATGCTTTTTATGAAATGAACCTCTTAAAGGGCCATGAAACCCCCCTCTTTCGGTTTAAGTCTACCTAAGATTTTTTTTAAAAATGCTTTGAGATATGGGCGTGGAGCTCTGAGAGCAGAGGGAGGAGTGGCCATGGCTAGCAGAGCAGGGGAAAAGAGGGGAGCGAACACTGTTGTTAGTCGGCTCACAAAATGAGACACAAATCGTGAGGAGACCCATGATTTTGTAGTTTACAAAGTTAAAATGCAAAGAAATAAACAGTCATTAATGTCCTGCTACATTTGTTTTTCGTAATTTAATATACACATAACCACAGTTGATACATCATTATAAAGATAATCGTGTTTATATAACACTATAAATGAGGAGGACTTCTCTCCCCTCAATCCCCATGTTTGAATACAGACACAGTGGATAGCAGTGCAGCAGGTCTCTTGCCTTATCTATTTCAACCATTAGCCCTGCCGGTAATCCGGAGGATTTTAAACAGGTGAACACGGCAGCACGGATATAGACGATGTGTCTTAATGGTAACAAACTCAACTGATTAAAGACAAGTCCGCCATTGCTCCAGTTCTCGTACAGCTCTCCTGACAAAAATGCTTGCTGTACACCAGGCAGCTTTGCTGTATCGGCCCTGTACAGCATCGCAGGGAAAAAACATGCAAAATCCTATTTATGTATTATTTGTTTGTTGTTTGATTGTATATTTATTATTGATTATTATTTGTTATTGCCATGAAAACAGCCCTTAGTTGCTGACATGGCATAAATAAAAAATACATTACATTACATCAGAAGGAAAATATAATTAGAAAACTATGAAGAAACTCCTTGCTTTATAAATATCACATATATTTATCAGATATATTGAAAAATAATAATGTTTCACTGGAGGGCTAATAATTTGTCTTCAACTGTATATTTTAGATTAACATCAGTACTGAAATCTTATGGCGCCCCTGTACCATCATCATCATCACAGTATTTGTTATGTAATGAGTGACTAAATTGAGTTTGGGGGGCTTTTCTGTCGCTAGGTTACAGAGGATGACTTCCTGGAGCCTTGGAAACCGTTCTACAGTCTCACATGTCGGCTCCAGCAACCAGAGGCTTCGCACTCACTGCGACCATGAAGCTGAGCACTCGCATCACAGACATGTCGAGTATGGCTCATATTGCTATGAATTCCTCACAGAAAGATATCTATAAATTCTTGATGTGTATTGTTCTTTGTTTGTCTTACATGTTTTTTCCTCTGTTTTAGCCGTATTAGAAGTATTGTCAGTATTTACGGCAGCTGCATTGACCTGGAGCTTCAGCAGAGAGCGGTGGAATATAATGCACTTTTCAAGAAATATGACCACATGAGGTACAAACGTGCTTTAAAGGAAGAGTGTTCAGCCAAAAATGAAAGTTCTGGTATCAGTATGCACCTTCCACTTGTTTCAATCCTTCATTTCTTCTGTTGATGTATTTTGAAAAATAGACATCAACATCCAGAATGCACTACCTGACAGGTCTTGTCATCGATCCCAGTTGTAAGAGCAACAAATAATAACTTGACTTCTAGTTGATCTTTTGGAAAGTGGCAGAAAGGTAGATTTTTCAGATGAATCATTGGTTGAACTGCATTCAATCATCACAAATACTGCAGGAAGACCTATTGGAACCCGCATGGACCCAAGATTTCCCACCGAAATCAGTCAAGTTTGGTGAAGGAAAAATTATGGTTTGGGGGTTACATTCAGTATAGGGGCGTACGAGAGATCTTAGAGTGGATTGTAACATCAACAGCCTGAGGTATCAAGACATTTGTGCTGCCCATTACATTACAAACCACAGGAGAGGGCAAATTCTTCAGCAGGATAGCGCTCCTTCCCATACTTCAGCCTCCCACATCAAAGTTCCTGAAAGCAAAGAGGGTCAAGGTGCTCCAGGATTGGCCAGCCCAGTCACTAGAAATGAACATTATTGAGCATGTTGAGAGGAAGCATTGAAGGTGAATCCAAAAAATCTGATGAACTCTGGGAGTCCTGTAAGAACGCTTTCTTCGCCATTCCAGATGACTTTATTAATAAGTTATTTGAGTCACTGCAGAGATGTATGTATGCAGTCATCCAAGCTCATGGGAGTCATACACAATATTAAGTCTCTTTCCACTGCACCATGACTTTATATTCTATACTGTACATTATTTCTGTTAAGTGACAGACTTTTGTTTTAGCAAAGTCAAAAACTAATTAAATCATTAAAAATCAAGGTATGATCATATTTATTTTGGTAAAATAAGCATAATCTAGAGGTCTTTGCCTTCATATAAGCCACTTCTGATACCAAATGATCAACTAGAAGTCAGTTATTATTATCAAGACTTTTGTCAGGTAGTGTATGTTTTTTTTTTTACTATAGATGTCAGAGGCTGATGCTTATCAACAATTTTCAAAATAACTTATTTTGTGTTCAACATAAAAACATACTCATTTAAATATTTATTATCAAATTCAGAATAAACCATTGTTAAATAATGATCTGGTGTATGCCTTTAATTAAACAGCTTAGAAGTGCAATTTAAAGGCTTAATTTGGTTGGCAACTAGGCAAGTTACGGTAAGTTAGGCAAGTCATGATATAACATTGCTTTGTTTGTAGAAAATGGAATAAAATTTAGCTTAAGGGGCTAATAATTTTTGACCTTAAATGTTTTTTTTTTATAAAAACTGCTTTTATTCTAGCCGAAATAAAACAAATTAAGACTTTTTCCAGAGAAAAAATATTATAGGACATACTGTGAAAAATTCCTTGTTAAACATAATTTGGGAAATATTTGAAAAGAGAAGAAAATATTCACAGGAGTGCTTATAATTATGACTTCAACTGTATTGTTACATCTGAAAAAAATGAAAGAAAGATTCAACAGATTGAAACAAGTGGAGCGGCAAGAAAAATGAATTAACACATTAATAGCCTATTATTTTCACCGAACACACTGAGATCATTCTAGAATTGTGCAGATGATCATCAAGCCGATCATTAGTGAGCAATTAATGTTATTGTTCTCAGAGCTGCGGTGTTGGAGAGATGCCTTTGATGGAGAAAAACTCACCAGGCCACACTAATGGAGGACTCATCAGGAGAGATTAAAGAGCCTGAGCCAGTCAAAACCAAACCTGTTGAGCCCGTTTGCTCTCAGAACCAGCAAACCAGTCATTATTATAGGATAGCTTACACCAAATCATAAATGAATAGAAATGTACATCATTTACACTTCTGTTTAAGGTGTGTGATCTTCTGGATCTCTTGGGTGGGACGGACACACCAGTTCAGCCCAGCTCTGCCCCGACCAGCACTACAACAACTACCTCTAGTGCCGATCTTCTGGACCTGCTGGGAGGGCTGAGCCCACACCAGGTGAGAACACACTCCTGGATAATTCACCATTTCTACACCTGTTTCACAAATTTCCAAAGTGACCTTTAGCTAAGTTTGGGGTCTGACTGTCTTTTTTTCCTAAAGAAATGAGGCAATAAATTAATGTTTCTCAGCAAGGAGGCACTGATAGTGGCCCGATAGTGGGTGTTTAGAAAATCTTGAAATGGCCTTGATAACTTAAAATCATTTCAAATAAGATAAAACAAGCATTAAGGTAAGCTGAAAGTGAATATATATATAATGCCAAAAAATTTTGACAACTACTGCATTAAAATAATGTTACACAAGTTTCTATTTTATTTAGTTGTTTTAAACAGTGTTAATCCAATATTAATTCTAAGTATTGAGCACCAAATCCAAGTAGATATCACTGCAGCCCGGAGACCTTCAAGTGGGAGGGACTTACCCCACAAGTAGGCTGGGTTTAGGTGGTGTAGGTGGAGTAGACATTAATAAAATACATCAGATTACTGGAGTTTGGTTTTGGTTTGGGGTAGGTGTAGACATTCATAAAGCACAATATTGGATTCATGTACAAGACATTAAATAAAAAAAACTCCAGATTTGTACGGCCTACTTGGAGCTCAAGTCCCACCAACTTGGAGCTGACTCTGTTTATACCATTCTCACCAAATCAGCAAATTAGGGTAATTTCTGAAGGATCGTATGACACTGAAGACTGGATAATGGCTGGTGAAGATTCATCTTTATCCTCACAGGAATAAATGACTTTTAAAATAAAAAAACAACAACAATATGTTAAATTGCAATAATATTTCACAATTGTCCTGTATTTTTATTAAACAAATAAAAACCAAACCTCTGAAAAGTTCTAAAAGTTGAATGAATCTGCCAGTAGAGGAGGTATCTCAGTTTTGCTAATGTGTGTTTTGTTTTTTTTGCATATAGTTCCTGCTGTGACGGTGTATGAGAAGAACGGAGTGAGCCTGAAGATCCAGTGTGACAGTCAGACAGAACAGACATCACAGTCACCCTTATTGCCTCAAACTCCACTCAGAATGACATCAGCAACTTCACTCTTCAAGCAGCAGTACCTAAGGTCTCTACCTGCTTCATTTACAAACTTATCATTGTCAGCAGCCATACAGTATGAACCAGTTATAAACAGCTACAGCAGTATGTTTTTATATAAATCACTGAACTCGGGCGTCATGGTGGCACAGTGGGTTAGCACGATTGCCTCACAGCAAGAAGGTCGCTGGTTCAAGCCTTGGCTATGTCAGTTGGCAATTCTGTGTGGAGTTTGCATGTTCTTCATGTGTTCGCGTAGGTTTCCTCCAGGTGCTCTGGTTTCCCCCACAAGGCCAAAGACATGCTGTATAGGTGAATTGGGTAAGCAATATTGTCTGTAGGCAACGCGGTGGCGTTGTAGGTAGTGCTGTCGCCTCACAGCAAGAAGGTCGCTGGTTCGAGCCTCGGCTGGGTCAGTTGGCGTTTCTGTGTGGAGTTTGCATGTTCTCCCCGCGTTCGCATGGGTTTCCGCCGGGTGCTCCGGTTTCCCCCACAGTCCAAAGACATGCGGTACAGGTGAATTGGGTAGGCTAAATTGTCCGTAGTGTATGAGTGTGAATGAATGTGTATGGATGTTTCCCAGAGATGGGTTGCAGCTGGAAGGGCATCCGCTGCGTAAAACAGATTTTGGATAAATTGGCGGTTCAGTCCGCTGTGGCGACCCCCAGATTAATAAAGGGACTAAGCCGAAAAGAAAATGAATGAATGAATGAATGAATGAATGAATGATGAATATTGTCTGTAGTGTATGTGTGTGTGAATGAGAGTGTATGGAGGTTTCCCAGTGACGGGTTGCAGCTGGAAGGGCATCCGATGTGTAAAACTTATGCTGGATAAGTTGGCGGTTGGTTTTGCTGTGGCGACCCCTGATTAATAAAGGGACTAATTGGAAAAGTAAATGAATGAATAAATGAATCACTGAACTCCTTCACTGTAAAAATAATATAGACTATAACTGATCAATCTGGTTGCTCTTTTTTTTTTTTTTTTTTTACATAAATGTTTCTGTTTTATTGCTTTTATTTGACATTTGTTTCTTAGTGAATTATTTTTTTTCCTTACTTCAGTACTAATATGAACAGAATAAATAACATTTTTCAGAATCTGTTGTTATAATTCTATTATTTTCCCTGTCTAGAGTGTTCAGCTGCAAATGAAGGCTCCGAGTGGTAATGTGATTGCAGCACATGGCCTTGGTCAAGTCACACAGACTGTTTTACTCAACAACCCTAACAAGGCAAGTCCTTCCAGCTGTAGTTCTGTTTTTGTTTTTTAGTAAAGGGACGCTATATCCAGAAATGAAAATTGTTAATAATTACTTACTCGGGTCATTCCAAATCCCCAAGACCTTCATTCATTTTCAGAAAACAAATGTACATATTTTTGGATGAAATTTGAGTTTGGCTCATCCTCCATAGACACCAATGGCTCACAACTCATTCAGAGTTTAGAAAGGTACCAAAAACATTGTCAAAACAGTCCATGTGTGTTCAAAGGTTCAATCTTAAAATTGTGAATCTATAAGAATACTTCTGTGTGCATATAAAACAAAAATAACAACTTTATTCTCTTCAGTGTCAGTACAAGGTGCATGTTCATGAGCACAGGCGCTTCTTAGGTAATGTCAGCAGCATGACTGATCACGACCAACGACTATAGAATACACAAGACATGTCACTTGTATAGTTTTGAATGGGGGAAAAGTGTAAAAGTCAATATGGCGAATGAAGCCCCGCCTACTAGCACAAGAAACCATCCACGATCGCTATAAGCCGCAGTCACACTAGAGTTTGAGCTTGCGAAATTCTGTCGTACGGCGCTGCGAAAAGGGCGGGATTAACAAGATGATTAGACATTAAAAAAGCGAGCGATTGCTCCATGTTTTAAATTTCTGTTCAGAGAGGTCATGTTTTGATCCTGGATTGGTCTCACGCAGTCAAGTGATGCAATTTCGCAGGTCAGAGTTCACTAAGCTTGAACTTTGCACCGCAGCAACCTGCGAAACTCGACGCATGACCCTGGTCTCCGGTCTGACGTATGAATGGAAGTCTATGGGGAGAAAAGTCCAGTGTGACCGCGGCTATAGACTGACATTTCTCCAGGGGAGGGGCTAGGACCAGATGTGAATTTCTGCAGATGTTGTGTGACTCAAATCTTTATAAGTGAAACTAAAGAGACAGTTTTTGTTTAATGTAATTGTTGTTTCATATTATGAACTTTAAAAGTAAGCTTGGCAAGCAATTTCAGAGAATTTGATGTTTCCCCATTCAAACAGAATGCCCGAGCGGTGTTTCAAAGACAGCCGCCGAGTGAAATGACTTGTCTTAAAGGGACTTTGTCACGACAAGCATAAAGAGTAGAAACTGTTGAATAATTTGGGGTTTTTTTTCGTGCACAAAGAAGTCTTCTCATAGTTAATAATAACCACTAAAGGCAAATGGTTTGTTTTGAAGATATTTTTGACATCATTCCGGTCTATGCAGGTTAAGGGAGCTCTCAGATTTTTTTCTTAGAAGAGTAACGAAGGTCTCAGAGGGTTTGGAATGACATGAGGGTGAATAAAGAAAAACATAATTTTCTTTTTTTGGGGTGAATTAACTTTAAACTCCACTTCATAATACTATTTTTCCCTACAGGTCAGCCTTAAAATGCGGGTTCGAGTCTCTTACTCCGATCAGGGCACAATGCTTCAGGACACAGTACAAATTGACTCCTTTCCCAGTCCGTCCTGGAACAGTCAGCCATCAGTCGGAGCCTTGTGACAGACCTATGTGAATCCAGACGTTAAATGGTCATCTGTGGAAATGGGCAGCTGCCTATCAACCTCGCTGAACAGATTTGATACAACAGATTTTTATGAAGTGTTACCTTGGTTTGAATTGTCTAGAACAAAAGTGTGGTTTATGTGCTGTCGTTATGACCACACAAGAGTGAACAAATTAATGTACACTATCATTAGATGAGGTCTTTTATGCACTGTCACTGAATAACTATATGAGAAGCCCCAAGAATGATAACGTCTGGGAATGAAAACATCCTGAGCTCCAGTTGCCTTACTGTTAGTATCAAGCCTTTCCTCAGCATCTTTGTTTTGTCATTTATGAATTCTCTTCAGTCTCAGGACATTCCTGCACCACAATTGTATCCTTTTATTGACAGTGAATGTGAACTTGCCATTTCACATACTTAAAAATGTCCCATTCATATTTTCCAACCTCATTGTGTGTGTGAAATGACAAATATCCATCGTTTATTCCTCTTTCATCAAAACATAATACAATAAAACAGATATGGTATAACGTATTGTTTTGGGAAGATGATACACGTCAGCGTCTCCTTTAGAAAACGTGCACAAACTAAATAAGGAGGTGTGTTAAAATTACTTAAAAATAGAAAGAAAGAATAATAATAATTAAACGTCTATAAGCTCTTTTACAGGCGTTTTTTAAACCATGAATAAATGGGGTTGTTTCAGTGCACAACTTTATACTGCAGAATGAAAAATCTCAATCAAGCTACAGCATAAACTCACATTAAGATTGTAAACAGTGTTCAAAAAGGGTGGTTCATTCCGCTGTGGCGTTCCCAGATTAATAAAGGGACTAAACCGAAAAGAAATTGAATGAATGAATGAACAGTGTTCAGAAAGTATCTGCATAACGTTCTCTCAATCCCGAGCAGTTGTGATGACAATAACGTGGTTTATGCAAAGCCAATGTCCACTGGAAGCATTGAGCACCAGAGCCTTCTGGCGATTCCGCTGTTTGTTCCGATGGACATAACACACATTTCTACTATTTACAAGCTTAACAGATAAGATTTAGAGGAAAGACACTGGCAACTTCAGAACTAATGCAGGTTTTCTCCTCCTCTGAGAGCCAGAACTAAATGCAGGACAGATCCTCCCTGGATTTTGTAGTCAGCAGCCGTTTTCTCATCATTCCTGAAATAAAGCAGAGATCATTTCAGAATTATGGCCAATATTTGACTTCAAAATGACACTGTGCAGCAACCTTACATCTGTTTGCCGCTGTAAATAAGTCTCTGCTGTTGTGGCGGGATGCCCTCCTTTTCTTCAACTCTCTCTTTGATTCTCTCCACCTTGATTGGAAAAAGATTTCAGTGGTTTTCCTCCAAATTTGCTTTCAAAAATACAGAAATATCATTAAAATCATAATATACATACCTTGTCTGTAGGCTCGATGTCAATTTCTGTTTCTTTTCCTGTGAGTGTCTGAGACGTGATATAAAATGATTATTTCTTATGCATCTCAATCGCTTACATAATAAAGTAAACATGCAGAAAATACCCGGTTATATTCAGCAAGAATCAAATACGCAACAATTAATGCACACATACGCAAATTAACCATGGGTTCTCTGTTAATTTGCAGTAAACTGATATTGCGATGCGCCCAAAATGTTTACTACGCTTTTACTATAATAAAACCACGGATAAATATATTTTCTGGAAGCAACTAATCATGAAACTGACATTTTAGAGACAGATAACCTTAAATGCTAAGATAAATATCGCTTACCTTAACTTTAATCAACATTTTGAGGTATGTATTTTAACGAATACGATGTTAAGAGAAGTTAGATATTGTAATAATATTTTAAAAGTAGTAACTGTTAAAACCTAACGCAAATGTGCCGGTTAAAACCCTTCTGGTGAAAGGAGAGAAAAAAAACCTGCCCGATTTCCCGTGTAGCTAAAATGAACTCCGGGTGGTTTAGTACATCTCTATCTATGGTTCCGCATTTGGTCTTATCGTAGAAAATAATAAAAGTCAAATAAAATGCTGTCAAATAATTCCGATAATTGTAAATTGCTAAATTGTATTACTAATGATAATGCAGAAATGTAAGCCAAAAAAAGAGTTCAGTTAGATAGTATACACGCTGTCATTTTAATTTCCTAGTTGCCAGGTGTTATAAATTACTGATGAGACGATGCAGAGCCCAGCTTCTTTTTCAGAGAGCGTTTGGTTGGCACCTCGCTAGGTCTGCGCTACCTGACCATGAATTACCTGTGGCTTTTTGTTCTTGCAGTTGCCACAGCATTTGAGTCTGACGAAAGTAATGATGGTAATGTTTGTTATTGCACTAGATATATTATTAGGATAAAGATTTATGAATCATATTGTGGGAGAAGTTGTTGTTGTTTGTTAACTGGTTGACTAGCCACCATATTTATAGTCTAGTCCCCTGCTGAAAAGACCAGCATTGAAACTAGCTTCGAAACAGCCAATGCTGTATTCTTCAGCAGGGCTAGCTGGCTTAATTTCTGGTCCAAGATGGTTGACTTGCTAATTACTTGCTTTGAAACCAAACACAGATGCCAGAGTTGTACAGTTTTCTTTAGCTCGAATTCTTTCTTCAGCTCTAAAAAGTTCCACCTCTATCATTTTCTATAGATATACAGATTAATTGCGAGGACCACTCTGTTCACATCAAGTGGAAAGTGGAGAAAATGATGATTGCAAATCCTGCTCGTCTTTTCTTGGGTAGCTGCTTTCCTTCAGTGTTCTCTAACATGACTCGAGATGGAGCATATGCAGAATTTCACTATCCACTTAGTGCGTGTGGTTTCAGACGGACGGTAAGTTTGCTTCATGGATTTTTTTTTTTTTTTTTTTTTTGATCACTCAATCCTGAAAACATGTTTATAAACTTATTTTTCTCTTTCATTTAGTCAACGTGGAAATCCTTAGTGTACGAGAACAAAATAACTTACAGGCCATTGCCCAAACCTTACCCTCCAGCTTTCACCTATCCAGTTAGATGCGTGTATGACAGGTAAGGTCAAAACATTGTGGCAAAATCATTCTTGTTGGTAAAGCACAATAACCTGGATTGTATCTTCAGTCCAAAAGGTTGGACTCCTGCCTTCCAGAGTCTTTCTACTGGCGAAATACAAGGTTATGGGCAACTGGCCTTTCAAATGGCATTCCTCAATCGTAAGTATAGAGGAAAATCTTTGTCTGTTGCCTGTGATTGGTCTCCTAATGATAACTTTCATCTTATAACCTTTCCTCCAGATGATTTCAGCGGTCCGGCAGAATCCACAGTCTTTCCTTTGGGATCCTTTGTACCTATATGGGCTGCTGTTAACCAGCAAGGCCATCAGCCACTGGTACTGTTTCTGGAGGAATGTGTAGCATCTACAACACCCGAAATAAACGACGATACACTTATACACCCACTCATCACCAATAAAGGGTGTGTATGTTTGTAATTAATTAAAATAGACAGTATATGTTTGCAGATTAGTGAACGTAATTTCATAGCTGACAACATGAACCCATCACAGGTGTCTTGTAGATGGGAAGAAGAGTTCCTCCAGGTTTTTACCGAGGTTTCAATCCTCCTCGATTGTGCTTCACCTTCAAGCTTTCAGATTTGCTGTGGGACAAGAGGTAAGGCAGTCTCTTGATGAGAACCCTTCAAGTTCTTAAACATCTGAATTTGTTGCTGCCTGTTCTTTTCTTGCAGGTTTACATCCATTGCAAGTTAATTGCATGGGATCCTGATGACCTCAATGAAACGAAGAAGGCGTGCAATTATAATAAAGCCACAGGAGAGTAAGTAAATATCTGATTGGTGTTAAATGCCTTCGGTATCTAATCTATTCTTTTATGTTTTATTGGAAAGCATCATATATTTTTGCTTTATTCATAGGTGGGAGCTTTTAGATGATCCATTTCAGAATTCTCTTTGCCAGTGCTGTGAATCAACATGCGGTGGTCGTGAAAAGAAGGATGCAGATTTCGGTAAATCAAAAGCATATTAGTTCCAAACTAAAGATGGAGTAAATTGTTTCAATGTGGGTTTAACATTCAGTGTGTTTTGATTGCAGCACCTCAAGGACTGGTGTTAAAATCTGTGTTGGGACCTTTGACTTTTACTGAAGAGTCCCTGTGATTTCTGCCCCAACTGTCTGTCTCCTCTCTCAGAAAAAGGTTTATGCTTCAGAATTGTCAAATGGTTCTCTTATATTATAGTATATTTATAGTGGTTTGCTTTTCTTCATCTGTAGGCTGAGGTTCTGTCTGGTGATTCTGTACATATTTGACAAGTCAGTGGTGTTTAATTTGTACATAATATGGTTGATCTACATGAATGGCTAATGTACTGTGGAATAATGCTTTGTCTTTTCATTAGGTGCTGAATTTTTCATCGGGAGTCATGAGGAGCAGCCATCGCCAGATTACTTTCTTGACTGCTCCATCTTTTATACATTGTTGTCTATTAAAAACTGTGAAACGTGACCGTTATTAGACCCTTTCTTTCTGACTTTGTTTAAAAATTATTGTTTTGTCTTTACATGTCATAAAATGTCTCAATTTAAAAATGGTAAATCCTAAGAAAGGTTGGATGTTATAGCATATAGTGTGTAATAGCATACGGTGAGGAAAAGGTTTGAGAATTGTTTGAGAGTTGTGCAAAATAAAAATATTTAAATCCATTTTCATGGAGCTTGTTTTTTGCAACCTTTTGTAATGCTTTCTTAGAGCAATTACATTTTGAAGCATAGACTAGTACACCATTATGAAAGGATATTGAAATGTAAGTTAGTTGATTCTAATTAAAGCTTCGTTCAGCTGGAGTATAAAACTAACACACTAGATTGGTAGCAAATAGACTATTTTAATGTGATGTCATTCACCAATGGACATTTCCTGATTGTTGTCAAACTACATAACTGTAACCGGAGGCAATTCAATCATAACTTGAGGTTAAAACAGTTATTTATCAATATGTTGACCTTTTTCTATTCTTGAAAACTATGAAAATTAAAAATATAAAACATAAAAATATTGCTATTGTTTACATCCCTCAAAATGGTCTATACCAGGGGTCTCTAAACTCGGTCCTGGAGGGCCGATGTCCTGCAGATTTTAGCTCCAACTTCAACACACTTGCGGGGATGTTCTAGAACAGGGGTGTCCAAACTCGGTCCTGGAGGGCCGGTGTCCTGCCTAGTTTAGCTCCAACTTGTTTCAACACACCTCCCTGGATGTTTCTAGTATACCTAGAAAGAGCTTGATTAGCTGGTTCAGGTGTGTTTAATTGAGGTTAAAACTAAAATGTGCAGGACACCGGCCCTCCAGGACCGAGTTTGGACACCCCTGTTCTAGAAAGAGCTTGATTAGCTAACCCAGGTGTGTCTGATTGGGGTTGGAACTAAACTTTGCAGGACACCGGCCCTCCAGGACCGAGTTTGGACACCCCTGGTCTATACAAAATTCCTCTTATTTACACACATTTGAAAATGACACTTGAGTTGTGAACAACCAACGTTGTGTGATCATCAGAGATGAATCATTAGCAGCTGATGTTAATTAAGCTCACAATCAATGCTCATCACATGTGACTCCTTAAATTAGGTTAGCTAGCATTCAAAGTGCATAAGTATTTCCTGGAAGTAGGTGCGAGTACGTTGTCAGAATGCAGTCCTTTTTGATACTTGTAGTCTTTCTTAGTCTGGCTTTTCCTTAGTGGCACGAGCAGGTAATTTAAACCTTGTACTAGAATGCAGTGATCATGTTAAACAATGTTTCTAACATCTGTTGCACAAACTGATTCTAAACTAATATGCAAATTCACTTCCCCTCAGCAATCACTTTCAACTGCGGCGAAAACTCTGTTTCTGTGCAATGGAGTGAAGTAGTCTCTCAAATAGATCCATTTCTTCTCCGATTGGGGAGCTGCCCTCCATCTCGAGCATCTGTGAATGCACAAGGGTCTGAGGCAGTGTTTCATGCTGAGTTTGGGGCCTGTGATATTAGGAGGCTGGTGAGTTTATTAAATTTAACTTATTTTATTGTAATGGAACCCATAACTATTAGTTAATGACTTGAGTAAAGTGGTACTTGCAGTTTTAAATGGTGATTTATGGGATTTAAATTAATTGAATTCAGGTCTCCTTTTGTCTTTTGAGATCCATTTAAAAATGTTGCAAAAGTAAAGATTACTTTTTCTTTGGAGTACTAAAAGTTTGCTTGTGCATAGTTTAAGCATGTTGTGACAATTGTTTATTTTTATAGAGCAATGGAAACCCATAATTGAAAATCTCACTCTCAAGAAATATTGTTCTCATTCTCCCTCTTCATAGGTGACAATGGGTGGGATTGTATTTGAGACTGAGGTCACTTCTGTGGCCGAAACCATTTCTTATCCAGTGGCATGTGTATTTGAAAGGTGATGGCTTTGTCCATTTTGGAATGTAACTTAGAACCAAGATGCTCCACTGTCTTGACCTTCTGATTACTGTAAATCAAAACCATTGACTTCCCCCTCAGGCCAAAAGAGTGGGCTGCTCCTTTGTATGATCCTCTGGTGTTTCAAACATATGGCCAGGGGGGTTTGGCCTTTCACTTAACTCTTATGAATGGTGGGTATAAACTCTGTGAAACATTGTTGAATTAACCTCTTGACCATTTTAATGATTCTAATGCTTTCTCTTTGTAGATGACTTTAGTGGTTTGGCCACTTCCACAACATTTTCTCTAGGCTCAACGATCCCAATTTCTGCCTCCGTTGAACAATTGGGCCATCAGCCTTTAATACTATTCTTGGATGAATGTTGGGCCACTACAACGCCAATATTGAGTCCAGAGTCTCTCATTTACCCAATAATTACAAATAGCGGGTATGTGTGTTTGAATATTGTGTGCTTATTCTGAAACCATATTCATGTTTCATGATTGGTGGATTAATCCATCTTTATTTTGAAGTTGATAAACCACCTTTTGTTTTAAAGGTGTCTGGTAGACAGCAAAAAGACAAACTCTAGATTTCTGCCAAGAAACCAGTTGTCAGAGATCCGATTAAGTCTTCAAGCTTTCAAATTTGCCACAGGGCAAGATGTAAGTTGACATTTTACATTTTTTTTCCTTTTTGGTAACCCTTTCCTTGTTACAAATGCATGTCATCTTCAGGTCTACCTGCCCTGCAGACTTGTGGCATGGGACCCTCAAGCTCTGGACAGTAGCAAGAAAGCATGTCAATATGACGGTGCCAGCTCACAGTATGATCATTTAATTGCTTGGCATTCCTGAATTCATACAATTTGAGCCTAACCTGAATGCAAATTTGCTAACCTTGTAATACAAATGGGCTCAATCTCTTTTTGCAGATGGGTGTTGTTGGATGATCCTTCCCAGAGTTCTCTCTGCAGCTGCTGTGACGCTAGTTGTCAAGGAAGAAAGAAAAGGGAAATGACAGCAGGTGTGTTGTGTTCTAAATGGTATAATGATGAGGAGTTGGTCATTAAGTTTTAGTACTGAACATAATCTGAATGCATGATCTACAGGTTCCTCGGCATTAACTATGCTTGGGCCTCTGGTTATTACAAACTGATTACAGTGTCAAATACCTTTTTTGGCATGTCCAGGTTTGTACCCTTTTATTTATGTATAAATAAATAGCATTTATTTGTTGGTTTGAATAATTTAATGTTGAATTTATTTCAGAAGATTGTTCTCCAAGCCACTGGAGCTGCTTTGGACATCCTAAGGGTGGAGCTCAATCTGTTCCTGCTGAACTGTTCTGTTTGTTAAAATGAATAAACAGTTATAAAGTGAACTCTGATACTTTTTTTTTTTTTTTTTTCTCCCATCCTTGAAGGAGTTTGCCAGAAAATGATCAGTTGTCATGAATGCTTAAATATTAATTAAATGAATGTTCAAGTAAATGTACACTGTAAAAATAAGCAAAATCAAATTAACCTTACGAGTCAATTGAACTTTTGTTAAACTGACTTAAAACAGCTTGTGTAGCTAAGGTTAGAACATGATTAACTTGGTTTGTTACCTAAAAATGCTGTCAGGACTATTTTTTTTTTAACAGTGTAGTCTTGGTTGGTAGGGCAATCCCAGCAAATGCAAGTTTTAAGCGCAGCAAAGTGGTTGACAAAGTGGTTAAGTTGTGACTTATATTTTTATTTTTGTAAAACCATGGTCATTAAACTTGTTCCAATTGACGTGTACCAAATGTATGGAGTTTCACTTCACGTAACTGACCACTAGATGGCAATGTTTGTTGTCTAAACTACTGTTTAACGGTTTATTTTGGCGCCATCTGTTGGATTAATTGTGATTCTTACACTGACTTGACGGTCGAGAATCTACTAGCTACTGGTGAATTATTACCGTAAACCTGTTAATATTGTTAAACAAATGCGTTAAACTAGTGAGAAAATTGCTAGTTTTAAGTCACGTTTATACGTTAAAAATTGTGGTCTCTTTAACAGTGGTGGAATGAACTGGTTTCACTGTAACAACTGTTTTGTGAGGGAAGGAAAAAAGTTTGCGGTGTCCACCTGTGGTCATATATTTTGTGAGAACTGCGTGAATTCAAGTAAGTCGTGAAATTGACTTGTTAAATTGTGTTTTAATTACTAGAGAAGCTAGCGTGGTTCACTTAAATCCGTGTTCTCCTAAAGGTCAGTGCAGAGTTTGTCATGCCAGCTGTAACTACCTACACATATCTGAGCAGGTGAGTTTAAATCACACCGAGAAACAAGCACTCAGAAACATTTCACACAGTCAGCAGGTCTTGATCCATAGGGGGCCTCGGTGTGTCTGGTTTGCCCTGGGAATCATACTTTTACCCACCCCCCAATCTTCAAAGCCCACCCTGAGGGTCCCATGGTCCACACTGGACGTGGGCTAGGTGGTTAAACTCGTTTTGAGTGATAAAAACAGTTCTGTACTGAAAGAGAATGGAGACATTTCGTATGAAAAAATTGAATAGTTATAGGAAACATACAGGCAGGTCAACACTTTCATAGTCTGTCAGTATTAACAAAAATAAGCATGTTAATCTAGCATGCAGAAAATATCAGTATTGTGCAAACTGTTTACTATTAAGTATGAAAGAAACCAGTCAACAACTAGTTGTTTTCATAGATATAGGCAGGCCTACATGCTAACAGATGTTTTGTTACTAAGAAGTATGAAAAATTGCAAAAAATATAGTTATATCGTTTACATATCAGAGTAGATGGTCTGATATATTACAAAGTTTGTCACTTTGGTTACTTGCATTATTATTAGTTAGAGAAAATGTGTATCTTAAATCATCTTTTTTATTATACAGTCACCCACATATTCCTTTCATTTTCTGTAGATGAAGCCTCAGGAAAAGATGTTTTTCAAAGATCCAGTGAAGCTTGTTCAGACTCGACTGGAACATATTGCACAGGTCTTGCTCATTTCATCCACCCCAGTTTAAATTTTAACCTACTGCATTTGAAAGGCCAAAGAAATCCAAACATCGTCCTGTTAACCCTGGAACTTGAGCTTGAATTTATCATGTCACAATGACTTCAAGGACTAAGAAAAACATATGTTTCAGATTGCAATTTTCCAGAAAAGGCAGAAGGAGCGCGTCATCGCTTTCTTAAGAAGCAGGTCTGTGGAACTGGAGCGAAAGCTGAAAGAAGTCCGTGACCAGTGCTACAGGTGGTCTTTGTGTGACTTAGACCTCAAATATATATTCAGTAACACTTAAAAAATAGGACTGCTTAGTTACTTGTGTTTTATTTAAGGCAAGTGTCTGAGCTGAAACAGGAGAACGAAGAACTTAAGAAGCCGCTTTCTCAGAGGAGGGTGAGAGTTTCTTGTTGCGCGTTCCACCTCACTTGCATTATAACTTTCGTTCTCTCTCATGTGTGCTGTCGTTTTTCTCCCCACACACACTCAGACATCTCCTGGGAGTCTTTCAATTAACGGGTAAATGCAGAGAATTGTGTTTAGGTGCTATAATATAATACAGTATAAGCTAATATATGAAATCTAAATATGTTATTCCCATTTATAGAGGAACTCCAAGGATGATTCTTCCTGTGGCTGTCACATCACCAGGTAGCAAGTTTCATGGCTTGAGTTCGAAACTTTCGGTGCCTCTCAGTCAGATCACTGGTTCAGTAGTCAGGGCATGGATCAGGGAGTCGGCCATTTTAAGGGCTTGTCTCAATCGCAGAATTCTTCCAGTGCACTGAAACATTCAGTACCTTAAAATTTCCACAATGCATCATAAAAACCAGGGAGCATTGAAATTCACAATATTCCCTCAATGGTAGTTCTGAAGCGTGAAATATAAATCACATGAACCAGCTCACCACACTTAATGACACACAACAGACATTTTTAATATAACACACACATATATATATATATATATATATATATATATATATATATATATATATATATATATACAGTTGGTCAGAATTATTAGCCCCCCTGTATATTTTTTCCCCCAATTTCTGTTTAACAGAGAGCTGATTTTTTCAACACATCTCTAAACATAATAGTTTAAATCACTAATTTCTAATAACTGATTTATTTTATCTTTGTCATGATGACAGTATTTTCTAGTGATTGGCCCAGTGGTTGCAGCTGGAAGGGCATCCGCTGCGTAAAACATATGCTGGATAAGTTGGCGGTTCATTCCACTGTGGCGACCCCAGATAAATAAAGGGACTAAGCCAAAAAGAAAATGAATGAATGAATGATGACAGTAAATAATACTTATATACAGCTTAAAGTGACATTTAAAGGCTTAACTAGGTTAATTAGGTTAACTAGGCAGGCTAGGGTAATTAGGCAAGTTTATGTATAACCATGTTCTGTAAACTATTGAAAAAATATATAGCTTAAAGGGCTAATAATTTTGATCTTAAAATGGTTTTAAATTTTTTTGAAATGGCTCCAATTCTAGCCGAAATACAACAAATAAAACTTTCCCCAGAAGAAAAAATGTTATCAGACATAAAATTTCCTTGCTTTGTTAAACATAATTTGGGAAATCTTTAAAAAAGAAAATCCAATAGGGCTAATAATTCTGACTTCAACTGTGTGTTTATGTGTGTGTGTGTGTGTGTGTATGCATGTATGTATGTATGTATGTATATATATATATATATATATATATATATATATATATATATATATATATATATAATTATAGTTATTTTTAAGGGTTTTTCACCTTTATTTCGATTATAGCCAGTAAAGTGTGGGTAGCCTCATGCCAGAAATCAAATTTGGGTTGCCGTGAAGAGCGTAGCACCGTGCAATGTGTCAGCAAACTTAACCACTAGGCTATTGGCACTGACTGCCATATTCATGTTTAAGCTTAAACAAATATATAGACAAATACAGAACAATATTAAAATGGTTGTTGAACATTAATTGATTAATAGATGAAATGTTGCAGGTATATTAAACAAGTGTACTTTAAATGATATTTTATGTTATAAGAATATGTAATATGAGATCTGTTGTTGTTGTTGTTCATGAATATTAGAGAAGTTGTACAAAGAGGACTTACTCATGTCACTGTCAGCTAGGCATGGGACAATAACCGTTTTCAAGCTATACTGCGGTTTGGAAAAGGTTTTAAAACCTCCAAATTTTTCTGCTATACTGTTCCTAAGGTATGTGTAAGATTTTTTTATTTACGCTTTTTTTTGTTGTGTTTTTTTAGAACAGTATCTCAGCAAAAAGATATCAAAAGATGCCAATTTAAATTGTAAATAAATCTGTGTTTTTGTAACAAATGAAGACAGCAGAAGTCAATGATTTATTTGAATTATTTAGCCTGACATATTTACTATGCCACAATATTTTAAAAGTTTCTCAAATAAAAATGTGTTCAAATGGGAAAAAAGTTTACAAATGACATTTAAAAAGAATATATTTTAGAGCAGTAATCACAATACCATGAACCGAGATATTTTTATCCAAGGTTATCATAACGTCAGAATCTTATACCGGCCCATGCCTACTGTCAGTATGAACAACATACTGATTCATGACCTCAGGACCTAGGAAGCTGATTGAGAAGCACCCCTTGCCTTCTTGAAGCAAACACTGTAATGTAAATATTTTGTTCTCATCACATTTCCACAGTCACACCTCATTCTAGAGCTGTCAGGTAGGTTGGATTCTATCATCTCAGTCATTTTTGTATGGTAGATTTGCCATCCCCTTGTAACGGTGATGAAATTAATTTCTGAATGTCATGCAAGTTCGGGTGACACATTGGAGAGGTTTAGACATTCCAGACCTGGCATGACAGTGAGTTGGCTTCTCTGCTATATTTTAGTATATAGTTTGTTTAGTTAAATGTGACCAGTTATCAAGACAAATGGATATAACCCTGTTTTACATCTCATTTGTTCTAGACACCAACAGGGTCTTCCATCTCTATTTCAACCGTGAGCTCAGTACCAGACCGCAGTTTCAGTAAGTGATGTAATCATACCATTACTAATCATGTCTCTCAGATATCATTATATGAGTTCGTAAAGTAAAAAGAGTGTCACTCAAGGTGGACAATATTGTTTAGACTTATCATGTGTTTATGTTCTCTTTTTATCTTAAAGGGACACCCAGCTCAGTTAACACTCCCACAAGGTAACCATTTATGCATTTACCCAGACTAAACATTTGAATGCCCTATTAAGCAATTGCATATTTCCTTCTCATTATTTGTAGATCCCAACATACAACTCCAAACAACTTTCATTTCCAGCTTCTGGCTAGACCCTACCTCCAGTCTCCAAGACCATAACTAGTAGTCATATGAACTATCATTATAATCTTCCAAGTTATTGGAAAGCCATTTATCAGTTGTACATCACATAAAATCCATTGCAGTGGGTAAAATATTTTGCCTTTATTCTATCTGAACATATAATCTAAGTGTTTTACTTGTTTTTTTACTTGTTTTTTAATTAGCATATTGCAAGGATTAAAATGACACAAATGGACAATATATAACTTGCTTTTATTTTACATTGCAATTGAAAATTAAACTGAGGAAAAACAATAAATGCGTTAATCGGAAATGTCAGTTTTTGCAACCTGGCTCAGTTAGAACAAGGAGATAAACAAACGAATCAGTCTAATAAATTATATATTTTTAAATATAATAATTGTATAATTATAGATATTAGTTTGGTCCCTTTTTATAGTATGAGTTGGTCACAGTACTGAGGCATGATTCTATAAACTTACAATTTGTTATACCAGAAGAAACATAGAACATATAATCAGCATGCTTGTGTCTGTGTTATTAAAAGAAATGCTAATTTTAGAAATTATATTCTTATTTAATTGTTACCTTAATACTGAATACCCTAAATCAGGGGTGTCCAAACTCATTCCTGGAGGGCAGGTGTCCTGCAAAGTTTAGTTCCAACCCCATCAGACACACCTAGGATAGCTCATCAAGCTCTTACTGGACTTTCTTAAAAAAAAGCTAAAATCTGCAGGACACTAGCTCTTCTGGACCGAGTTTGGACACCCCTGTCCTAAATGATTTAGAGTTTGAGTCATGTCATATACCCCATTTTCCTAACAGAATGTGGTTCATTTGGCACATTTAATTATTAGTGTTAAGAGGTTAACTAGACAAATGCAACAGTGGGTCAAACATAATTAGTCATTTTATTCCAATGCACTGTTTCGACTGCCTGAAACACATTTACAGACAATAAGGCACAAGATTTTACAAAAACCATGGCTTTTGTTGTCTTTTCACTGGATGCTGAGCAGATCTGTAGTGGAGGAGGGAAGTCTTCAAATTGTAATACTTGTTCATTATGAAGTGGCAAAAATTAGAGAAATTGATCCATGTAACTCAAGTGCGGAATGATAACGAAAGATAATGGGGCAGGTTATATATATATATATATCGTAAATTTAGGTTAATTATTTTGAGAGAGTATTAATATACAGTGCCATATGAATCTAAGATTTAAACTAAAAAAATTTGACAAATACAATCTTGCATTGCTACTGGTCCAAACAACTACACTACAGTACCTAATAGATAACCAAGCCAAAGTTTCTGAAAAAAAAAAGAAAGTCTGAGGATAATATCAGTTCTAAGCAGCAGCAATTAAGGCTCTAAACAATAATACCAACAACACAATCAAAAGAATTAGAGGAACAGCCAGTGTACATATGACTCCCACAGAATCACAATACTTAGTAGTTAATGTGGTTGAATAGTTTCAAATGACCAAAAGTACATTTTGAATTATCAATATTGCCTGTTGGACAACTTAACAAAAGTAACAAAATATTTATTGGGTATTAAAGAAAATACTTCACATGCTATTTTTTAACAAAGGACAGAGGGTATTGCATGAAGATAATTTATACTGTGTCTTCAAAACAACCTTGCCTGATTACAGGACCCACAGCAGATTAACAGACATGAGCACAAATAGTTTTTTTAATATTAATCAATCAGCAACAGTGAGCTCTGTGTCCAGTGTTGTACTGTCTTTAGATGCAAACCAGTCTCGTACCTGTTGGTAACTCATTTTTGACTTTCGGCAGAGATTGTCAAGGTCTTTCTCTTGCAGTGGTCCTGTCTGTCGAAAATATAGCTCCAATGGACTCACATCTACAGACTCCGTAGCAGACTTTTGTGTTTTTGGTGTACTGTTCCCTTGTGACTTACGTTTCCTGTTGCCTTCACTTCCTGGGGTTCCACTGGCATCGGCAGCTCCACTTTGTAACAATGCTATCTCAGCAAGCACTTGCTCACGTACATCAGCATGCACCCAACGTACATGGCCATTTTTTACAGCGTAACGAGTGTCCCCAAACCACTGGATAACGTCAGCACGAGGCAAAGATGTTAGTTCCACTACCTCTGTGTATTCGCCACTTTTTGGCCATGGGCAGTGCTGAAAGTACTCCTTCAGGATGGTCAGTTGCTCCTTTGTTTTCCTTGGTCGTCCAGCCACTGTTAATACTGAAGAAGGAGATGAGTTGTCCGGGAGGTTTGAGGAGGTATTCAAAGAGTTTGCTTTTCGTGCAGATTTTGATGACCTGGCTGTGTGTTTCTTAGATGGGGTGATGGACGGAGAAGAGGAGGAGGAAGTGAGTGCTGCTGGCTCTGGTGTTGCCACACAACGTCCCTCACTTTCCTGTTCACTTGCAACTTCATCATTGTTCTGCGTCTCACTTTCTTCTGAACATTTCTCTTCATCCACTCTTATTGTTCCTTCTTCAAATGACTCAAGTGTGTTAGACAGGAAAAGCTGGAAAAACTGGGAGTTCTTTGGCCGATTCCTTCGCGATCCTTTGACACAAGTCTTTTCCTTGCCTTTGTTATCAGCGTGCTGTGTAGTTTGCTTTTTAGTGGTGAGAGAAAGTGGCTGAGCCTCCTGAGACTGTGGTGATAGGCTGCAGTTGGGATCATCTTTTTCTCCTTGAGTAGCAGGGAGGGACATTTGCAACCCCCTACCGTTTCGTAGCTGGTAGCGACTGTCACTAAACCATTTCGAATCTCATTACGAGTTAGGCTTGTCTCATCTTGTAAGCGCTGAAGCTCAGTTTCATCAGGCCAGTTCTCCTGTAGAAAACTCTTACGCAGAGCAGTTAACTGGGCTTTGGACTTTTTGTAGCGGCTATGCCGTGGCTGCTCAGATACAACTGGAGACTCTGTAGCTGTAGGGGGGGTAGCTGCTTGAGGCGTCTCTGGTATTTCTACTGGTTGTCGGTAGTAGTATGAATCCTGAGGTGGAGGGAGTGATGAACGGAAACGTGAGGGGGCAGGAGAGAGCTTTGCTGGTTCTGTACTTTCAGTTTTAGGTCTTTTGCGAGGCATTTGTGGACTTTGTGCTAGATCTTCTACCTCTATAAAATCTTTACCATCATTTTTCCTCTTTGTACTGCTCTCTTTATGTTCAGTCTCAGTTTTTTGCTCTGGCCTGGCCAGCTTGAGCCGTGTCTCTTCAATGTCCTCTGAAGCCCAGCTGATTCCATACTTGATGCGTTGCACCATGAACCACACTTTGACTTTATCTAGTGGAAGAGAGCAGACACGTGCAAGGGTGCTGACCTCTTGAGATGTTGGGTAGGGAAAGATGTTAAAGGCCTGAACAAGTTCAGGAATGCTATCCAGCTCACGTGTTTGATCAGACTGTGTCCACACTAGCTTCAGTCCTTCAGACACCAAAGGCAGACATACTACAGAGTTATTGTTAGTGCTAAAGCTTGTTGCATTGCTATCTCTTGGTCTGTGATTGGAGGCACTTGCATGTTCTTTTCTTATAGAATTGTGTTGGTATGATGATTTTTGCTGCCTTGGACTGGTGAAGGTTCCATCTTGCCTTTTTGCTACAACCCCTCTTGGAGAGATAATTTTCAGGTCATGGACACTGTGCGTCGCCATCACAGATGTCACACCTCTATTGCCACAGGCTGAAAAAATGACAAGGAAAACACAGCAGAGGTTAAAATCAAGCAGCTGAAAGACTTGTTTGAAGATGTGCATTGAAAACTGTGAAAGCTAATCAGTTTAGCAAATGAAACAAATGAAAATGATAATCACTCAAGGCCCAAGCTGTGAAAAAAATGCATTTGCCCTCATGAGCAGCATCATGATTATGACATGTACATGTACATGTACATCAAGCCATTTAAAAAAAAAAAAATGGCTTTTGGACAGTTGTTTTTTTGGTGACCGTTAAAATCCTGTTCGTTGTTTGTAAGCCGGATTTGCGAGGGGTGAAGAGGTTGGAATGCTGGGGGTTGGTGGACTGTTGCTGGCTGATGGGTGCTACGATGGTGCTGTGGGGAGGGGGTAAACGGGTGGGGTTCTGTCCAGTTTTGACTGGTCGAATCTACAACTGAATTTGTTCTGCTCACTTTCAAGATGCCTCAAACCTTAGTGCTGGACTTCTGACAATATTGATGCCTATCCGGGAAGTCACAATGACTCATGCATGACTTTCAAGAAATGCTGTTCATCAAACTCCCTGAAAGTCATTAAACTGGGACTTTACGGTCAACTCTATAGTCCAGCCATTGACTTTCCTCTCTAAAGTTGAAAGAAGGACAGATGTCACCCCTTCCCCCTGCCCGTTCTCTTCCACACATTAGCCTTTTATTAAAGCCTGTCGTATACTCTACACCAATGCACACCCAACCCCCACTTTGTTGGACTTGGGCAAAAAAAAAGAGATGGGGGCCCTGCCCTTCACAACTCCCTTGCCCCTTTCCAGAGCATGTAATGGTCCACTTCCCCCGTTTGCTTTACTCACTAGAGCCATGTAGAGTTCGTTTAACCTTCCAACAGATGGCCAAGAGATAGTAAGCGTCTCAGTTAAATAAAGGCAACAAAAGTTAGTGCAATTTGTCAAGCTCATTGTTTGCCAGTTTTGCAGTTTGTCTATCTCCAATGCAGACGTACATCATCTCATACAGAGCATGTGTTTAACATTAAAATGTTGGGTTTTTTAAACTTTAAAATCTAATTGTCATGAAATTTCTTGTACTTAAACATCTTAACCCCGTATAGTTATCAATTTGTAGATCAATAATAGTATCTTGAATTTTAGCTTGTCCAAGCAGCATCCTATGACTTCAAGGAGTCTAAAACGAAGCTGAACTGTGAACCACAGAAACAAACTTTGCCAATAGTCTACGCAAGCATAGTCTTAGGCAATCCTGCTTGGAAAGGCTTTGCCAATATTAGGCAATTTACCACTACAAGCAACGAGCAGGCCAGTCATCTTCAAAACAAGTTAGAGGTGAACTTGACAGGACAAATTCCCAACCGCCTGTGGTGAGCTCATTTATCAGATGATGACTTGGAACAACTTGGAATGACTCGACTATGCGTAAAGTCCCTTAAAGAGAGGGAAGCTTTTGTCACCATGTTGTTTACTAGTCCTATCATTTATATTTTAGTTTTTAATTAACAAATGAATTATCTTGTGAAAATATTGTGTTATTTTTATTATGCATGACTTCTGTTATAAATAAATATAAATAATGTTTAATCATTCATAATTAATTGTAATTTAATTTCTGACATAAACGTGGTTTCATTTCCTATACACTTATAGAAATCCATAAATCCAGTTTACTTCCTAAAAACTTGGTTAGACTAGTTTGAAATTACGTCAGTGCCCGATGTTTGTACGTGGCCTCTATTATAATCAGCTTATGTGGGGAACTTTTGACGCAGGTCGTAGGATGTGAGATGAGGTCATAGTGCGTGTTCATCCAACAAACAGTAAGCAGGTGTAAGAGCCATTATAAGTGAATGAATGAATAATAAACACGGGGTTTATGCCAAAACAATTCCTGTAAACGAGCCCTTTTGTGGCACAGGATCCGCTCACGCTTCAGTAACGCACATAAACAAACTCCCGTTGTCCCACTTTAACCACGCGTTCCCTTTGAATCTCGTTAATTTACACACGTTCCTCATTCAAACAAACGGTTCAAATAACGTGAACACGATGCGAAGCACGACAATACAGTCTGACCCCTCGCGTGGCTTTCAGGACCAAAATAACAAGCTTCGAGAGCATTTAACCCGTCTTATCTCCTCTTTAAAAACTTCACGAGCGTAAACTACAGCAGTTTCCGTGAAACAACTCACCGCTTGAATTTATCTCAGGGTTGTTTGTGGAGACGCCACTTCAGCTGGTCTGTATTGTCCGTTGTCGCTTTTGTTCTGAAAATCCCAAAGTGTTTTTCGCCTGTCCGGTCAGACCGAGGCTAGACGGAGAGGATCAGGAAACTCTCGGACCAGCCCCCTCTTTCTCGTGCAATGACGGTGCCGTGGACGTGCAGGTCCAATCCGGGAAGGAGAGGGATGGGAGGAGGAGCACAGCTGAAACTTGGCCCCGTGAATGCACTTCCCATCTGGGATGTGATTACCATAAGAATTGTGCCACATGATAAGTTTTAGGAGTCTCCAGGTAAGGATGATTGAATATCATTATTCTTTGAATAGACGTGTAAGAGATAGTTTAATTAGTAAATTTTTGAACATTTGAGTTCAGGAAAGGTAAGGCATTAATTCCACAAATGTAAAACAACAACAACAAAAACGTTAAACCCAAAATGAATATTTGATGTTAAGTTACTGTCCCTCAGGCAATACTGAGGTGACTTTTGTCTTCGGTTCGGTTGAATAGTTAAAGGGATAGTTCACCAAGGAAATAAGAATTTCATTATACTCACACTTGTAACTGTAAACTTCTATGAATTTCGTTTCTCTGTTGAACATTCATTTATTTTATTTTCGGCTTAGTCCCTTTATTAATCAGGGGTCACCACAGCGGAATGAACCGCCAACTTATCCAGCATATGTTTTACGCAGCGGATGCCCTTCCAGCTGCAACCCAACACTGGGAAACACCCATACACTCTTGCATTCACACACATACACTACGGCCAATTTAGCTTATTCAATTCACCTATAGTGTATGTCTTTGGACTGTGGGAGAAACCAGAGCACCTGTAAGAAACCCACGTGAACATGGGGAGAACAAGCAAACTCCACACAGAAATGCCAACTGACCCAGCTGAGGCTCAAACCAGCGACCTTCTTGCTGTAAGGCGTGCTACCCATTGCACCACTGTGACGCTCTGTTGAACATAAAACAATATATTCTGAAGAATGTTGGAAACCAGCCGCCATTGGCATCCATATGAACAAAATATTTTATAAATACTTTGGCTATTGTGGTACAATGGCTACAGCTTTCCATCATTATTTAAAATATCTTCCATAACAGAAGAAAGAAACTCAACGAGTTTTGAAATAAGTAGGAGGGTGACCAAACTGATGATAGGATTTTACTTTTTGGGTGAACTATCCCTTTAATAAGGTTTTTAAATGAAACCACAGGCCTTTGGTGATTCATAAAATATCAGTCAACAGCTACTGACACCGTGAGAGTCAAACGTATAGAAGCAAAACAAACTTACAGTAATGCATGTACCTTTTGATTATTAGATTGAGGACTAACAAAGTCATTTAAGAATTTGAACATTATTTACATTATAACATTTCATTCCCATCAAATGGTCGTAAACATTTAATTTTGTCAACTAAAGTTGTTTGTTTACAATGAAGAGGGAACTGCATGTGTTGTTTTGTTCACCTAAATGGTATGTAGTAGTGCTTAAACTAGATACTGCAGCCTATAACAAGCTAAAATCTTCTTTAGTGTTCTACTGAAGAAAAAAAGTCACCTACGTTTTTGGAGTAGTTAAATTGGTTTTAATTTTGGATGAACTATACCTATAACTCTACATAAAAGTCCTGATCACCCTGACTGGGTTTATTTTGGCTGTATTATACTGCATTTTATATGATTAAGAAGAAGACACAAGTGTCCAGGACAATTTATAATTAAGCTGTTTTTTCCCACGCTTTTGATCAGCTGACTAGTCTTTATCCAATGTATTACATGTCTGTTTACCATTGCACATGAAAGATTGATTTGAATGAAAAACAAAAGACTAATAAAATGTTAACAGTTTATTGCAATAACTTGTTTGGCAAGTACACATTTAGTACATTCGGTTTCAAGTTAAATTGAGTAAATATTAAAATGCATGATAGTTTTTTCATTTTGGAAAACGGTGAATTGTGATAGCAGTGTGCTGAAAAAATGGTAAATAAATGGCATTTTAACCAGTACTAATGCCTTTGCAACGTTGAACATTATATTATATTTAGAAACATAATTGGAATGAAGGAAAGAGAGGTTAAAAAAAACATGCACTGTCTCTCTGCACTGATACATGTTAGAAATCACCACTGCCAAAACTCAGCAAGGACCGAGGCACTCTGATGAATGAAGGAGTAAAAATGGATAGCCAGGACACATAGGGTATCTTGGAAATGGCAAACTTCAGAGAGGTGTAATCCACAATACTGCGACCTGAACAGAGAAAGAGCTTATCAAATACAGTGCAGTTTTATTTTGGAACACTTAGATCTACAGCGTGTATCTTTTTTCATATGAATCATACCATCAACATCCTTAAATCCATAGCGCCGAGCCAGTTCACAGGTCATCAACACTTGTCCAGTCATTGACATCAGACCTTTATCTGTTGGTCACATTCATAAGCAGTTCACATTTAATCTATTAGATTATTAAGGTAATCTCATGACTGTTAACTTTCAGTTCCAATTAAATCTTACAAAAATAACAAGAAAATCCAACCTTTCGCCAACTCAACTATGCATCGTCCACTAAGCTCCGTCGTCTCACCATCAGTGAAAACGTCCTTGAACTGAGAAAGACAGATTGTATAGAAATATTAAATGAGTGGCTTGTTTACACCTGGTACTAAAATGCACTAGGCATGGTGTCGTTAAGGTCACTCCCAGTTTGCACTTATTGAATAGACTTGAACAGTCAAATACCACCCTGTTGTGGTATCAATTTATTCCAGATTATCTTAAAAAGTAAACATTTAGCTGGACTGAGTTTCCCAATTAAAGGGATGGTTCATCCAAACATTTTAATTCTGTCATCGTTTACTCTCACTTGACTTATTCAAAACTCAAATGTGTCAAAAGACTCATTCAGAGTTTTTTCAGACTGGTTTGGAACAAGTCAAGGGTCCGTAAATGATGGCTGAATCTTTCATTTTTGATGAACTATTCCTTTAAGTATCCGGAGCACTGTAGGAAAGCTAAAGGCTTCAATGAATATAGAGAGAACACAGCAAAGGAAAGTCTGTGTATAGTCTCCACGTGTAACTGGATGAGTCTGAACGCTGTTCAGTGTAAACTATCATGCACAGGTAAAAACATTTTCTTTTTTTACCAAATGCTATTTACACAGTACAGAAAATAGGATGCAGTTTTCACTGATACATCTACTTTCACAGTAATTGTTACAGTGACATTTTAGATACAGCAACTTTGTCAGCTGCATCTAGTTTCCTGTCTTTAAATCAATTTTACATATCTGTGGGCGATACAAAAATGGCAAAGTAAAATCTGTAGTTGCAGATGACATGTTTTGTATCACCTTGTGGACATTTGCTGAATTTCCTGGTCCTTTTTCATTTACATTTTACCAACACTGTAACAGTTAAAAGCTGGTTGAAAGTCAGTGTGAATTGTGATTAATGACTGCTTACTTTGGAATCAAAACCTGAAGGTCCTTCATCTTGAGCCATATACTGTTTAATTGTCTCAGTTTGAACTGCTCCTGGCCAGAGGCTTACAGAAGCAACGCCTCTCTTTTTCAGTTCGATTCCCATGTCTGCTGCCATTCTGTCACACTAAAGAAAAGAAATCTGAGCAAATGTTACAAAAATAAATGAGAAGTGGTGACAGTTGTGCAACTAATTAATCTGGCTTTCAAATTTGATAACCATAAAGCACTGCAAATATAGAATATGTAATGCTGTGACTCACTGCAGCTTTGCCGACACCATAGGGCACATTAAAGATATATCGCAGGCCACCCATGGATGATATGACCACAATCAAACCCTTGCCCTGAGCCACCATCATCCTTGCAGCATAAACTGAACAGAAGTAGTGACCCCTGTAAAAACACAGTGACAATGATCTCTGATGTCCATACTGTGAAAATAAATCAATTGTAAAATGTATCCCGTACAGTGTTTAAATTGTCTTAAGCCACGGTCACACTGCACTTTTCATGCCATAGTCTTCCATTCATACGCATGCTAAGGCGGCAGACCGGAAACGCAGGCTTGTGCGAAGAGGTTTGCATGTCGCTACATTACAAAGTTTAACCTTGGCGAATTCTGACCTGCAAAATCGCATCACATGACCAATAGAAGTGAGACCAATAGAAGATCAAAACATGACCTTTCTGTACAGAAATTTTAAATATGGAAACAATCGCTCGTTTAAATGTCTAATCATCTTGTTTAATCTCGCCCCTTTTCGCAGCACTATACGACAGAACTTTGCATGCTCAAACTCACATTTGTCTACTTAACCACGGCTTTAGTGGCTTGAGTTTTTGTTGTCAGAAAGATGTTTTTGACTAATATGAATGTTAAACTTGTATTACTAACACAGAACATATCCATTTAAAATAGTATTAAACTGTAATATTTAACAATATTAATTTACAGTATTTCTATCAAATAAATACAGCCCTGCTGAGTACACTTACCGGACACTTTGTTAGGTACACCTGTCCAACTGCTCAAATGTTAACACAAATGTCTAAACAGCCAATCACATGCCAGCAACTTAATGCATTTAGGCATGTAGACATGGTTAAAACTATCTACTTCAGTTCAAACTGAGCATCAGAATGGAGAAGAAAGGTGATTGAAGTGACTTTGAACGTGGCATGGTTATTGGTGCCAGACAGGCTGGTCTGAGTATTTCAGAAACTGCCGATCTACTAAGATTTTCATGCACAACCATCTCTAGGGTTTACAGAGAATGGTCCGAAAAAGAGAAGATATCCAGTGAGCGGCAGTTCTGTGCCTTGTTAATGCCAGAGGTCAGAGGAGAATGGCCAAACTGAGCTGATAGCTGATAGAAGAGCAACATTGGGCAGGATAACACACCTTGTCATAAAGCGTGAATCATCTCAGACTGGTTTCTTTAACATGGCATTGAGTTCACTGTGGTCAAATGACCTCCACAGTCACCAGATCTCAATCCAATAGAGCACCTTTGGGATGTGCTGGAAATGGAGATTCGCATCATGGATGTGCAGCTGACAAATCTGCAGCAACTGCGTGATGCTATCATGTCAATATGGACCAAAATCTCTGAGGAATATTTCCAGTACCTTGTTGAATCTATGCCACGAAGGATTAAGACAGGTCTGAAGGCAAAAAGGGGTCCAACCCGGTACTAGTAAGGTGTACCTAATAAAGTGGCCGCTGAGGGTATAGAGACATAAAAAACTTTTTACAAATCTTAAACCTGTAGTGAATTTGAGCATGTGAGTGACTGAAAAATGCATGAAAATGTGGCCCAAATCTGTTGTTTTCTATTTGGGCCACTTTCAAACAATTATGTGAACAGTCAAACAAAACAACTGGATCTGAGAAATAAATTAGAATTGAATGCTAATGCTTGCAGTGTGAACGCAATCTTAAGTAGTTGACAAAAAGTTTTCAAACTTATTCAGAATTATTCATTCGTATTCTTCCACCACTGCACCTGAGTCCAGTGTTGTTGATGGTGTCCCAAATACCTGGATCCACCTCCCAGAACTTCTTGCTGATGTTGTCCAAAATAGCCTAGCACAGATATAAAAACATCAAGCATTCAGCAAAGAATGTTCTTAAAATCCAAAAAATTAAACATTAGATCGATTGTTATCTGGAACTGATCTACCACCATTAGATAATTAGATTAGATTCAACTTTATTGTCATTACACATGTACAAGTACAAGGAAACGAAATGCAGTTTAGGTCTAACCAGGAGTGCAATAGCAGCAAGTGCAGGATACAGGTATAAGTTATAAAGTGCAGTTATAGAAAAACTATGGTGATATTTACAGATGGATGTACTGTGAACATTATATACAGGTTGTGTTAGCTATGAACAGAGATTTACAATAGATGAATATATGTACAGGTTGCTATTAATAATCAGAAGTGTGCAGATAGATAAAAATAATCACAAATGTATACAGTATGTACAATGGGTGTGTACATAATTACAAATGTACATGTGCAGTGGGTATGTGCAGTTCAAATAAAAGAATCAGTGCAATGTAGTGCAATGAATATGTGCAATTTTTAAATGTGCAAATGTTAAATAGTGCAGTGATTATGAGGAGTATAAGTTATGTGGAGAGTGGGGGTGTATCAGGGGGGCAAAAGAGTCAGTGGGGGGTAGAGTTCAAAAGGGAGACAGCTCTGGGGAAAAAGTGTCTACTGGTTTTTGTCCGGGGAAGCCTGAAGCGCCTGCCGGAAGGCAGGAGAGTTTTTTGGACTTATGGTTAAAACCAGAGCACCCGGAGGAAACTCACGTGAACATGGGGAGAACATGCAAACTGACCTAGCCGGGGTTCGATCCGGCGACCTTCTTGCTGTGAGGCGATTGTGCTACCCACTGCGCCACCGTGCTGCCCCAATTTGCAATAATAATAGTACTATAATAATAAACTGACCTGTACACCAGCATAGGCGTTGTTCACCAAGATGTCAAGCCTGCCATTTTGCTCGCGCTCAACCTGTTCAAACAGCTCCTTGATGTCCTCCTCTTTAGATGAGTCACAAACCACCGGGACACACCGGCCACCTCGCTCTGCTACCTGTCATGAAAATAAAAGAACCATGAATGCGAAATCATAAAGAATGCTAAAAAACAATTGTTACAAACAGTAGCCAGTTTCCAAACCTCAGCTGCTGTCTGCTTCAGAGTTTTCTCCTGTCGACCAGTGATGTACACAGTGGCGCCAGCTTCAGATAACTGAAGGGCAATACCTCTTCCAATTCCTCTGGAAGCACCAGTCACCACACAAATCCATCCTGATAGCGCCATCTGGCAAACACAGACTGATAACAGTAATGGCTATGTCCAATTTATGAAGTGGTTCTTGTGAATTACATTTTTGAACTGGCCCACAAAACAATTTGAATTGATCCATTTGAAAATGAATCACTCACTGACCCAATAGATTGAATACAGTGACCAGATATGGATCCTGTTCTAAAAGTCACACTTTGTGCATTTGCTGTCTTGTGAATTTAATTTACAATGTCTAATATTATGTTGTTCTAGACATCAGAGGCCATTTTGCTTGCCCAATTTGCAATCATCTAACAAGTGAAATTAAAAATTGAGGACTAGAATGAAGTTTTACACAATAATGTTTAGCCTATCACAGCTGGGTCAAGGGTTGTATTTGGTTAAAATATATCATATTCTATCGAATGCTATCAATTAGGGCTGCACAATATATCGTTTTAGCATCGATATCGCAATGTGCACATCCGCAATAGTGACATCCAAGGATCTGCAATGTTCAGTTATGATTATAGTCAACCAGGAGGAACCATTTAGGACACATGAGAATTGTGTAGTTAATGCAGAGTTTAACCAAAATGGAGTGAGTTTTTCATTTGCATGTGTTTAGGCCTGACAGCGTTCAAAGTATTCAGGCACAAGACATTTTACCATTTGTAACTTTAATAAAGAATAATTTTGAATTATTTCTACAGTAAAGACTTTTGCAGTGTTATTTTAAATGTAATTATTCAAATTCTGCACCTCAATACTATTTGATTCCACCTAAAACCATAAAACACTGTTTATTTCACTGCTATCTTTGGTTTCAATTAGTTAATTTTTGACATTTTTATGAACGATTCAGTTTCCTACAGAATCAGTCCAATCGATCATTCACACATTCATTCATTTTCTTTTCAGCTTAGTTCCTTTATTAATCCGGGGTCGCCACAACCGCCAACTTATCCAGCATATGTTTTACGCAGCGGATGCCCTTCCAGCTGCAACCCATCACTGGGAAACACCCATACACTTCCATTTACACACATACACTACTTACAATTTAGTTTACCCAATTCACCTATAGCACATGTCTTTGGACTTGTGGGGGAAACCGGAGCATGCGGAGGAAACTCCATGCAGAAATGCCAGCTGACCCAGCCGAGGCTCGAATCAGCGACCTTCTTGCTGTGAGGCGACTTCGCTACCCACTGTGCCACTGCGGCGCCCTCCAATCGATCTAAATGAATAAATTATTTATAAATAGTAGTTTAACTCATCTGGTAAAATTGTTTATATATTAAATAAATTAAATAAATATTTATCACAAAAAAAACAAAATATCGCAATGCCAGATTTTTCCAATATCGTGCAGCCTTACTATCAATGCAGATGTTATCAAATAATAGCATATTACTAAACTGTTAGCCAAGAGTCGTAAATGCAAAAACACAAGTTTATCTTATAAAACCTAATACAGATTCTCTATCCTTATTAAAATTATTGATGGTTTTATTATAGTAGAAGTGTAATAAACCATTTTTTTGGCAGACTGAGTACTAACCAATGTTTTCCGACAAATACCATAGTTAAACTAGGATAAGATACCATAGTTAAACTAGGATTATTAAAAATACCATAGTTAAACTAGGAATCTAGGATTATAGAAATAGATATTTCTATTTATTTTTTCCCTTGTAGCAATTATTTTTATTTATTGATTTTACTCTTTTGTTTTTATAATTGAATAATTTCAAGAAATACAATGCAAGTCAAGTACAACAAATGTAAAAAAAAAAAACATTTTGTGTGAAAACACAAAAAGCTTTTGGAATAGCTTATATCTTCATATAGGTAATTACATTGCTTATCCAGCCCCTTTCAACTACAAGATATAATTTGTTACTATAAACGTGAATCCGATATAAAAGAGAACTACATTTTTAACTTTTTTTATTTTGTATGGAAAATATTTTATTCACAAACAAAAATTCTCAAATTCGCAGCCTTCTTTTTCACATTTTTAAAATGAAATTGATGTTTTTATTAAAGCTCTTAGACTGGTTAAAAAACAAGAAAAGTAATAGATTCTTGGATTATTATGATAAATATTTTGGAAATATCATGGATAAGTCTTTCTTTCCTCTTGCTGTATTTGTGTTATTTATGCATCTCTGTTTAATTTTTATCTCTTTTGTTTTTCTTTATTTTTACTGCTTTATGTGTTTATAATATTATTTAACCTGATCTGTTAAGTTATTATCATTGCTACTATTATTGTCATTTTTTGTGTGTAGGATCGAATTTTGTATGTTTGTTATTGAAGTCAATAAAAATAACAAATGTAAAGAAAATTTCAAAGGCTAGGGGGAGATTTAAACAATATCACAGGAATATACATTAAATGATATACAGGCTTGGACAATTCGCATAGCTTTTTGATTTTTGGGGGTAATATGGACTCAATATAATGCTTCACTTCTCCTTGTAGCAGTTATGCATAAACAGGTTTTGTAATATGCTCATTTTTTCATTTATTTTTTTATTGAATGCTTGAAAAACATTAACATCAATCAAACAACAACAATTCAGGGGTTTTCAGTCATTTAGTCTAAGACAAGTGCCAAGTCCTTCATCAAAGTCCTTGTTCGTATTACTTTTAAGTTTGTTGATCCCTCAATAGACTCAAAATACATTTTCATTTCAATTGTACACAAAACTTGCTTTTGTGAATATGAAATTTGGCCAACAAAAAAACAAGGTTTATAAAATAAGTATTATTTTCCTTTTTGCATTCATGGAAACCAAAGATAACATTCTTATATGTAAATTCAAAATCTGCCCTCATAAATTTTATTTGATAAAATCAAGAATATCTCACCAAAATGTCATTGAATGAGGACAATTGCAAAATAAATGAACAAAAGTTTCAGGATTCACTACACAAAAAAAACTGTTGGTGTTAATATCATTTATCACTTTTAAGATTACACTTGTCTGGATAGCATCTATGAATCAAGGTAACTTCTTTAATAATGGTTTAAATGTAACTTCTCTTATTTTGTTTGTTACAAAAAAATTGTGGGGTAATGACCAAACTTTCTTCCATGAAATATTTTATTCATTTTTTCCCTTGACATTATCGGAAGGTTTTCGTAATATGCTTGTTCAAGACGTCATAAACACGTAATGACGTAATTACGTGATGACAGAACGACGGAATCATTTGCGGTCGGTCGAACTGTTCATAGGAACCGATTCGTGGAAATGAGTCAGCTAGCAAGTAACTGGCAAGCAGAGAGAAATGAAAGTCCATCACCCAGTGGTCTCATGCAACCATTACAACCTTTGCAACTGATGCGTCGTCACAATTAATAACCAAAGCGTCGAAAAGCTCTAATACAGTAAATAACTTGTGTTACTTGTCTGACAGCTTTGACGTCTCTCGTATAATGGGATAAGCAGAAGATTATAGTTAGAAACACACTTCACCATTACGACCGTTCATTTACTTAAACGCAATACCGTTACCCACTTTAAGATGAATGCTTCTGCTGCATGTGATTATACCTCCGTGGAATGGTATTTTAACAACTTTTGCCTACATCTGAAATCTCTATTACACAGTCACAGGTATGTCACAGATACCATAAACCCTATTTAGTTATAACGACCTTTTATTTACATGCATTTATGTAAACGGGATACGCACCTGATGAACACTGCAGTTAAACGTCGGATTATGAGTATTTCAGGAACTTTCGCCTAGATATGAAATCTCCAACAAGAGGCAAATGAGGTGAAATGCTAACTTAAATAACACGCAGATAAGACATCCCTGTTTATGACCATCCCTTTCCCGTAATACATCTAATAGGCTAGCATGCGTATAGAAAATCCAAACATTTGTTGTACTGTAGCCTACAGCATACTAACTGTGCCCTAAATGTGTACACTAACCATTCAGATAAAAGTGACTGTGTTATTAGAATCCATAACAAGTTATAACGTTTTCCACAACAAATGCCATAAAAACATTATACACCATTAAATTAAAAAGCAAAACTATTTAAAACAGGCCTTTATTGTTTTTAGTGTGTTTTGGTACAGTTTTTTAGGATTTGGTTAATGACCCAACAGGAATCATATACACCAACCATCTTAACCATTAAAACCAATTAAATTCTGTTTATTATTATTATTATTTAGAGATTTGGAATTTCTCATTTGAATTATTCCCTTTTAAAGAGAAGAGCTGCATCCAAAATCCTGTTTTGAATCCTGAATGTAATCTTTCTTTATGGAAGCTTGAATTTTTGACTGGAAATAGTATTCATCCAAGTACTTTTCACCTTCTTTTTGTCAGATACTAAGGGTCTGTCCCAGTACCACGGTTGCATTTTTGCACTTGACCATTTGTAAGCAGTTACATTAAATATTTTCTGTATTTGGTCTTTGATTAAGTTGCAGAAAAAAACGAAACACTGGCCCTACAACAAAACAACTCCCCAAATATTGCTAATCACTATACTTTTTTACTTGGATTTATGATTATGTCACACCAAAGGTTCTTGCAGCAAAGACTTTTTTGTGCACTTTACTATTCTTCTTCATTCCAGACCACTTTTGCACTAAATCAACTTTAATGTCACACAGAAGAGTCAGATGTTACCACCATTACAAAATTTAAGGACCAAAGTCCAAAACATCATTTTAATCAACATCACTGGCATTTTTATTTACAATATTGTAGAGCCGTTTTCCAGTCACTTTATTTTAGATGTTTTAAGGTGCACAATACACACCCTTTGATACGAATCTACCAAAGGTTAGTGCTATAATAATACAAATAATTAAATAATATTTGTTATTAATAATAATTAATTAATAATAATTAACATTATTCTGTCAAAACCCATCAATGCAAATGTGAAAAGTTTATTGCTACACACTCAAAAAGCTATATAATAGCTAAATAATAAGAGTTTGGACATGGAAATGACGTAACGTGAGCCTCAAACTCCATCGTTTCCTCTTTCCCATGTAAATCTCACTGAAAAACAGGACAATCCCAACAAAACAGACTCTGACGTTACTCACAGGATCATTAATATACACGCATCCAGCAGTGTTTGATTGGCCAGAACATTTCCTAGTTATATTACAACAATTATATTGTTTCCCCTTATTTTCTAAGTTTAACAAAGTTTATTATATTTCATATGTATGTGGGACTCTTATTTTGAAAACAGTACAGGCATTAGCTCTGGGGTAAGGCAGTGCAACAGCATCTTATCTTTTTACAGCTTGTCAGAATGCAAAATTTTGGAAAGACAGATGATCCATTTATTCAGCGCCATTTTGTTCAACTGTATCTTTTGTTAGTTTAATGTGTATATTTTGGATTTTTTGTGCACATTTGTAATGAGGCAACAAACACGTGTAAACTTTGAAATATAAGTGTTTCATGTATGCAGAGTACATCACAATGTTTGAGTACAGTATTAAAGACATGATTTGTGGGAGCCAAAGATATAGATGTGGGAGCTATTTGAAAGCATAATAGCAGAGCTCATTATTATTCACAACTTTTCCAAATAAAGTAAAAACAGCGCTTTTCTTTAAAATCCACTTTTATATCCATTTCTGGAGATTTTTTACACTTGGCTTAAGCCATACCTATGTTGGACAGCAATTTAAACATATCAATGCATTGTATTGCATCTTAAAAGCTGTAATTGTTATCAATGGTGCTGAGTTTATTGTTTGAAATAGATTAGATTAGATTCAACCTTATTGTCATTACACATGTACAAGCAAGGCAACAATATGCAGTTTAGGTCTAACCGGGAGTGCAATAGCTGCAAGCGCAGAAAAACTATGGGTGATATTTACAGGATGTGCTATGAACATTATATACAGGTTATATTAACTATGAACAGAGATTTGCAATAGATAAATATGTGTACAGGTTGCTATTAATAATCAGAGGTATGCAGATAGATATAAACCCAATTACAAATATATATGTACAGTGGTTATGTACAGTTCAAGATGAATTAGTGCAACGTAGTGCGATAAATATGTGGAATTTTAATTGTGCAAATATTAAATAATTAATAATGCAGTGTTTATGGGGAGTGTAAGTTATGAGGAGAGTGTGGAGGTGTATGAGGGCAGGCAAAAAGAGTCAGTGGGGGGCAGAGTTCAAAAGGGAGACATCTCTGGGGGAAAAAGCTGTTCCTCAGTCTACTCGTTTTTCTCTGAAGCTCCCTCTGAAAGGCAGGATAGAAAACAATCTGTGAGCAGGGTAAGAGGAGTCCTTAGGAATACTGCATGCTCAGTGCAGACAGTGTTTCTTCTGGATGTCCTCAATGGCTGGAAGTGGGGTCTCTGTGATGCGTTGGGCAGTTTTCACTACCCGCTGCAGTGCATTACGCTCAGCAACAGAGCAGCTTCCATACCAGACTGATGCAGTTGGTCAGGATGCTCTCTATTGCGCAGCTGTTTAAGTTCACCAGATGGTTGAAGACAGCTGGTTCTTTTTAAGTTGCCTTAAGAAAAATAGGTGCTAGTGAGCCTTCTTGACCAGGTTGGAGGTGTTGATGGTCTAGGAAAGGTTCTTTGAGATGTGGGTCCCCAGGAACTTGAAGAATGAGACTGGCTCAACGGCCATCCCATTGATGTGAATACTTATGCAATGGTAATATTTAATTTATTTTCCACTTTAATTAATTAACAAAGTTGTTAAAAAGCTTGTATAGCATTGCAGCATTAATAATATCAATTATTAAGAATTATTAAGATTTTTAGAATCCATTTATGATATTAAAACTGAGTAGCGTTTCATTTTAAACAATATAATATGACTCCGCTATTGGCCAACATCAGCATTTTCTTCCATTTTTGGGTAACTTTTTATGCATTTGCATTACAAATAAAAGTGACCATGTCATTGACATTTGCCACACACAAAAACCACTATGTTATCACCAAGCTCCGGACTGGGTGTGCCTCATAAACATATTTTCCTCTTGTGCAATGAATGATTTTTTTTCTGCTGTAAAAGATCACTGTCAGTGTTACCACAGTGAGGTGACATTTGAAAGACACAGGTACAATGTAAAAGAGTGATTGGCAGTATATCTTCTGAAGTCCAAACTTTGTCTTATACATCATACACTGTAAAAACCAAATACTGGGTTTCACACAATTCCTTTATGTTGTCCCAACACTAATCGCTCAAGTCAACTTAATAATTTTTTAAAACTTAAGTTGATTGAACATAAAAAAATAAGCCAAAAAGGGAATTGGGTTGTTTAAACTCATTTTAAATAAGTAGTTTGAACATGCAGCAACAGTCATTTTACTTTTATAAGGGTTTTGTACATGCACTAAAAATTCAGTGAGATTCTTCCAAATGTATCTCAATCCAAATAGTCAGACAGTTTTATTTTTTTTAAACAGTTTTTTTCACGAATGGCAAAAAAAAAAAAAAAAAATGGAATATAATACATGCGCTTTAAATACACAGAGCCAGATTACTAAACAGGTTGGATGGGAGTTGAATGTTTTGTGACCAATCTACTCACAATGTGCATATTAAAGAGCACAGACATACTGTATATACTACCGGTCAAAACTTTGGGGTCAGTTTTTTTTTTTTCATATTTCTTTTTTTTTTAAGTAAACTATTCTGTTATTCAAAGTGGCATTTATTAAATTGTATTAATTAATTAATTAATTTATTAAATTGTTAAATATTTATTTAAATTTTATGTAACTGCTTTCTTATTTATTAAACTATAAACTAGTTTTGAACAGTTATTTTATAGTGCAATAACATTTCACAATTTTACAATTTGTACTGTATTTTTGATGGAATAAATGCAGTCTTGGTGAGCAGGCTAAGCTCATTTTAAAACATTTAAAAATCCTACTGACCCCAAGCTTTTGACCGGTGGTGTATATGTTCTCTAAGATCTCCTACAAATATATTTGCAATAAAGTCAGCTTTAAAAGTCACTGCATCTACACCTTTAGTAATTTCTGACATTATAAAAGATTTTAAATAAAGTCTTAACAATAATTTAAATACATATATATATACTGTTTATTAAGCAACAAATGCAAGATCAAATTAAACCGCCTTACAGTTCTAGCCAGCATTTTCATTCTGCTGTTTTAAGCATGAATGAATATGATCTTCATAAACAGCCACAGTGCAAACCTCAAAGGCCAAAAACATTTGCATCATGGTCACTCTGGCTTTGGTCATTCTTTTGTCCAGTCTTCGATCATATAAGGAGTTAATGAAAAGAACTTTGTTAGTTAAGTGTGTTCTTCTGCTAACAGAGGTGAAAGTTGGGTAATAGCTGACCGGTTTGCTTGTCATACTGTATATAAAGCACACAGGCATGTCATGAGCTCCAGTGTTACTGTGAGGTTTCTTTCACACACAGTAATGGGGAGGAAAGAGAAACTCCTGATTTGTTCTTTCTTTGTGTCAGTTTACGTGCTGACACTTGGGAAATGTGGTAAGATTAACTTCTTTCTAATGAGGGAAGGAATGATGGATTTGTGTTTTATATAGATTTATGTTAAAATTCTATAGAAACTTTTTTTCTGTATATAATATTTTATGCATTTGTACATTTATTTATTTATTTATAAAAGTGTGTATATTTGACATGCTGAGCCAACATTGCCTCTCAAGGACAAATGCACTTTTTTTAAAGGTCCTGTAAATGCAGCTGCAGACTGGAGCGATGGACAAGATCCAGTATTTGTGGTAGGTTTATTTTTATTAATTTTTTTTCAGATACAGTGTTCAGTTTGAAAATGAATATTTTTATCCATTTCTCAGTAAATATGGGTAATATATATTGGTGCATTTGAACAAAACAGATTTATTAAACAGATATATTTATTAAAATAATGTTTTAGTCACTGAATATCTTTAGAAATGGAAAGATAATAGATTTAAATTCACGCAAAATATTGCAAAACAATTACAAACTACAACATTACAACAAAATTGTATATATTTTTTGTTTTTCTTGATGTTTGAAAATTTGTATTTCATATTTTTCTATATTAGTTTTTGAACCATTATCGTAAATTATTTTGTTAGATAAGCGCCAGATTTGGCTTCAGTACTGACTAAATAATGTATTAATTGTGTATAATGCACAAATATATGTATATGCTATACATATATATGCTGAGTACTGTATGACTACCTGCAGGATGATTTCAAATGTAGTTATTTATTTAGTCTATACTTATACAGCCACATTAGTGTTTGGTACAATTTATAAATGTCTCAATCTCACCTTTATGTTTGTTCCAAAATTCAGTAAAAATAACAGTAATGGTGGGAAATATTTTCACAATTTAATAGTGTTTTTCTATTTTATTGTTTGTTTGTTTTTTAAGTTAATTATTCCTGTGATGGCCATTACTTCAGTCTTCAGTGGCGCTTGATTATTCAGATATAATACAGATTTGATGTGGAAAATACTCATTAATTGTATTATTAAGTTTGAAAACATTATTCTAGTATTCTTGGATGAATACAAAGTAAAAAACAGCAACAACATTCATCCATCTTTTGTAATAATACAACTCGTCACCTTGGAATTATAAGGTTCTGCGTTCTAAATGATTTAGAGATATTGAGCATGCATTCCATATAGCAAACAGTATGTGGATAACGGTTCTCTTTTATACATTATGACAGAGACCCTAAATGTACTCTAAATGTAAATTTATTAAAATTCTCTTAAATTTGCAAGTTAGGTAAAAAAACAGGGCAAATGCAGATAGAAGCTTCTGATTCTAAAAACTCATTTTCCGCTTGGAATTATAAGGTTCTCTCTGGCAGATCATTCATTGAAGCATTACTTTTCAAGAAATACAACCAATCTGCTTATTAGTTAATTCATTCATTTTCTTTTCGGCTTAGTCGCTTTATTAATCTGGGGTCGCCACAGCGGAATGAACCTCCAACTTTTCCAGCATATGTTTTACGCAGCGTATGCCCTACCAGCTGCAATCCATCTCTGGGAAATGCTTATTAATTTAATTAAAAAAATTAAAATTGGTGTTATAACAATATGTTGATGTTTGAGAAAGTTACATTTTTTAACATTTATTTAATGTTTTAGGATGAATATTTTTTCTTGTTCAAATTAAGTTTAGTTCAAATTAATTAAGGCTGTGCTAAATATTTTGTTCAGTGCAGATGGTAATTTTATGTAATTAATATGGTAATATTTATTAAATTATATGCTTTAATTGAATTATTAAATTATATTTATTAAATTATATGCACCATGAATTAAATTAAGTATTTGCCCTTCAAGGCTTAATATCAAATTTAAAGACGTTTAAAGAAAACAGACAATGAGCAAACGAGTTGTTTAACTAAGTTTAATGAATGCTGAAAAATGTTTCACTGACTATATAAACACAAATAAAAATATTTCACATTTAATATATAATTTTATTTTTAAAATAACTGTTTCTTTTTTAACAATGTAAAATTTTACTTTTCATCTCAATGTCAAAAAAACGCTACTAAATCATCACATTTACGCACATCTTTTATGTTTCAGGTTTTTCTCAATTTTGTGTGGTGCGGCATTATTTAGTCGACTCTGATTTTGTGTTTCTTTCTGGTCTTTCCTGCTGTCAACTGAGCAGTCCAGCAAAATGACAAAGAAACCTGATCTTGATTAGTCCTCATGCGTGCATTCAATATGCTGATTGGCTCACAGAAAGAACCTTATAGAGACAAGCTAGAGTTTGACTTTTTTGTTTTTTAAATAAAAAGTCTTCAAATGTAAACAACTTATAAAAAAACACCCCATAATGTAAAGTTGTCATTTAATAAGAATATGTGAATAACTCAATTTTGACAAAAAAAAGTCAGATAGAACCTTATAATTCTAAGGTGACGAAATGTCAAATATTTTTATTTACATTTTAGGTTAAAGTGAATAAATTTTTACATTTCAGGCAATGGATTCAACAAAAGAAAAAAGAGCCACAGAGGTACATTTATGATCTTTAGGTTATCTTTTATTGATTTTGCATTTTAATTAATCATACAATTTTAAATCAACTGTTCATTTTTATACCATTTTCATGATCTTTCTAAGGACTGTTCTGGTATGTGAATTATGTTTATTATAATATTTGTTTTAGAATCTTTTTATTTCAACTTGTATATCTACAGTAGATCATTTGTTCTTTTTCAGGCCTCCAGAAAGATCTTGATGAGATGAAGGTTAAATGTATGGATTTTTACAAAGAAGCAAAAGATAATATTATCAGTGAGTCAACAAATCTTCATTCTACACACATCTCAAAGTATAAAATCTTACAGTTACAATAGTTTTTGTCATAATTATAAAATGGTGGAAATGTTTGCAGGTCTTAAAATCCAGTTGGATGAGCTTTATGATGAAGTCAGCTCCTCCTCAAATAGTCCAGGGCCCACCAAGGATGGTATGTGAATATCGACTGCTGCATTATAAATAATTCTTTAATTTCACTGAAAAATTCAAGAGGAAAATTAGATTGATTGATTGTTTAATCATGGATTGCTATGCATTAATGATTTTAAATGCACGACATGGAGGCAAAGAATCACCCAAAGTTATGTGGATTATTTGCCAAGTTATAGACAAGTTAAAGCTAATATTGTTCTATGCAGCGCAATATTTGACCATTTATTTGTCAGTTTATTTTGCCAGTTACAACATAGATCTGCCTACTTTGAATCAATCTTAGGAAGAGATAGAGCATATGCAACAGAGTTTGTGTGTATGTGACAAAGACATATCTAATAGCTCATAGTAACATGTGTTAAAATATTTTTGAGCAGATATGCAAGTTAGTTGCTTCCCCTGAGATTACACAAACTAATGAAAGCTTCAGAAACATAGTTACTTCATAGGAAAAAATATCTGTTAATTAACAGTTTTCATATTTTGTGAATCACAAGTATTTTCCGTTGGTTGTGAATTGCATTATGAATGATCTCTGCTCTGTCGATTTTTGAAAATTTAACTCTACAGTTTATCAAAGTGACATTTATTGACATTTTAGTAGTTTATATAATGTGATGTATAAGAATTTGTATATAGAGAAATAAGTCTGTAAAATAACAGAAAATTAACTGGCAGTTTATTACACGTATTTTGTAGCTACTGTAATATACAACAACAACCCAGATAATACATCACTTTAAACTATTAAAAATGTTTATAAAAGTCACTTTTCAAACTTTTCAATGTTAAAAGTTACTGGATGAAAGATCATTGCATCCCATAATGCAATTCATAAACATACATAAATGGGGAAAGCATGAATCACAAAATACGTAAAACGTACTGTCGTAAAGTTCGTTGTTGAGGGAAGAAGAAGACAGGGTCGGCGATAGAAGGTAAATAATTGTTTTTATTTTTCAATAAACACACAACACGTCAAGGTAGATGTGTGTGTATGTGCTCTCTCCTCTCCCTCCCGGCTGCTCCTTCTCTCCTTAAGAAGGGTGTCTCTCCGGCCCAATCACTAGAATAAACAGGTGTTATTTATTATTTCTGATTGGCCTGCTGATTAGCCGCCGGGCTCCGAGCATGCTCTCCCCCCTCATTGGGTGTTCGATCATGCTTACCTCTCCACACGTAAATACGCTAATTTACAGATATTATTTACAGTGTGAGTTTCTATGGTTGCTACAAATGTTTGAGTGGAAGCGCATTTATTTCAAATGGTGATCAAAGCTGACTGGAACTATCTGTGCATTCAACAATTCTGACTGGCTAGCAGTAAATATTTTAATGCGCAGGTATAGTTACAGTCAGTTTTGATTACAACTTCGATATAACTTGGTTGCAAATAACTAGTTATAAATAACTACTTAACATGTCAAAACTAACAAATAATAGCTGTGATATTTAAGATAGCTGTATTTGTGTATTGTGATTTATCTGGACTTGCACCAAAAAATGAGTGACCTTTTGAGTCCTTACTTATCTCAAAGATGATTTAGGACTAATAATCAGCTTTTACTTACTGTTCCATGTTAAAATAAAGGTGGTCGAGTTTTTTTCAACTGTTGCTCCCAAACTTTTAGTTTCCTTCACTGGCCAGTTCAAACCTTTTTAGTTCTTGCTGGCCTTTGATTAATGTCAGTTTTAATTTGACACATTTCTCTTTTCTTTTCTCATATGATGCATGCTTATTTTATTCATTTTATATATTGTGTTTTCTTGTAAACCACCTCTGTTGATTTTAACCTTTGTGTGCTGTTGAGGATGTTTTTATCCACCTTGGGCTGATTTTGAGTCTTAATTTGGCCACAACTACCCTGTGTTTCAGCAAGTGGAATGATTTTTGGTGACAAATCTTATTTTGACACATATTTTGTGGAAATGCTTTGAAAATCTTCAAAAAATTCAACAATTTACTTGTTTGCTAAAGTCTGCTAAAATCAAAATAATCAGCTCTCAGAACACAGTAAACCTAGTACTGTAAGTATATTTATGTATGCGCACTATAATATGTTGTTTTACTTCATAGAACTCCATATAAAAGTCCGAAACTTTTTTTTTTGCACAGACCTATCTAAAGGGTTAATCCTGCCAACTGATGATCAACAGTAAAAATTAAACATTTTACCTCTTCCCAACAGGGAAAACCACCAACAATCAAAAATGCATGATTTTATGGTGTCAAGGCTTTGAGCTAAAAAAAAAAAAACTCATTATAATGAAAGTCAATGGGGCAATAACAGCCACTAACATAACGAAAGGGTAGTCAATTTGAACAGAATAAGGGTTAAGTTAAAGTGGTCCTATTATGCTTTTTTACATTTTGAATGTTAACCCTTGTGTATTGTTCAAATTTACTACCGTTTCGTTTTGTTTTTCCACTGTAAAGACATTATTTCATTGCAAAGCCATGATCATATAATCATGCTTTCTTGATTGTTGGTGGTTTTCCTTGTTGGGAAGAGATAAATGATCATCAGTTTACATCATTAACCCTTTAGATAGGCTGGGGTAAAAAAAGGTCTCTGGTTCTTATATGGCTTCTGGCAACGCGATGGCGCAGTAGGTAGTGCTGTCGCCTCACAGCAAGATGGTCGCTGGTTTTAGCCTCGGCTGGGTCAGTTGGCATTTCTGTGTGGAGTTTGCATGTTCTCCCCGTAATCACGTGGGTTTCCTCCGGGTGCTCCGGTTTCCCCCACAAGTCCAAAGACATGCGGTACAGGTGAATTGGGTAAGCTAAAATTGTCCGTACTGTATGTGTGTGAATGAGTGTATACAATTGCAATCAGAATTATTCAACCCCCTGATTTATTAGCCCCCCTGTTTATTTTTTTCCCCAATTTCTGTTTAACGGAGAAAAAAAATTTTCAACACATTTCTAAACATAATAGTTTTAATAACTCATCTCTAATAACTGATTTATTTTCTCTTTGTCATGATGACAGTAAATAATATTTTACTAGATATTTTTCAAGACACTTCTATACAGCTTAAAGTGACATGTAAAGGCTTAACTAAGTTAACTAGGTTAACTAGGCAGGTTAGGGTAATTAGGCAAGTTATTGTACAATGATTGTTTGTTCTGTAGACTATTGAAAAAATATATAGCTTAAAAGGGCTAATATTTTTGACCTTAAAATGGGTTTTAAAAAATTAAAAACTGCTTTTATTCTAACCGAAATAAAACAAATAAGACTTTCTTCAAAGAAAAAATATTATCAGACATACTGTGAAAATTTCCTTGCTCTGTTAAACATCATTTGGGAAATATTTAAAAAAGAAAAAAAATTCAAAGGGGGTTCAATAATTCTGATTGCAACTGTAGGTGTTTCCCAGTGATGGGTTGCAGCTGGAAGAGCATCCGCAGCATAAAACATGTGCTGGATAAGTTGGCGGTTCATTCCGCTGTGGCGACCCCAGATTAATAAAGGGACTAAGCCGAAAAGAAAAGGAATGAATGAATGAATGAATATAGCGTTCTGTGGAGTAAAACAGCTAATTATAGTACACATGCATAATACACGTACTATGTTCTGGGAAATAAGGTGCTTATTTTCATTTTCTCAGACATATCAAGGTAAGTGCGCAAAGGTTTCTCTAACACTGCAATCAAAAATGTATTTATAATGGAAGTCAATGGGGCAAAAACAGCCACCAGCATAATGAAAAGGTAGCAAATTTGAACAGTTCACAAGGGTTAATTGTGCTATAGGAATCATTTTTGAATTGGCGTGACCCAAATTTGGTGGAATATTGCACTGCAAAGAGCAATACGGGTTTTAACTTGTGTATAACTTGCACAAGAAATCCACTTCGTGAGGGGGAGTTCTTTGCCTTTGCATCGTGGATTTGTAATTAACGCTTGCCAATCTGTTGATTATCCCTTACTTGTTGCACACCATTCAATCATACAGCATAAATAATTTCAACAGATCATATGAGATAATGGATTTTGTAACATGTTGTAAAAGATTAATGAAATAAAACCACACTTTTCACCTCTGTTTCACCACTTTCACCTCTGTGTTCCACCCATTCAGTTTTAAAGATTCTCCAGAAATTCGTCGAACTGCAAGAGATGGAAGTGATAATGAAAACTGAAAAAGACAACACAAATATTGAAGGTGTGTTAATACAATGTTGTTTATCACTGAATTGAAATTCTCAACATATTCACACTGTTAATTGTAAAAAAAAAAATCAACAGGACTGGAAAAGCGTGAAATGGAAGCAGAAAAAGACTTAGCAGAGATGACGAGAGCATTTTCAAGTGTTGAACCGTTAAATCACACAGGTAGAGTTACACCAGTGTGCCTGCAGCAATATCATACTGACACTGCGTTTTCAACCATTGCTCAATTCTCAAACAGAGGAACTTGAACTAATTGTTTGTTCATTTCTTTTTGTTATCTAGTTTCAAAGAGAAGTGCTGAGACATCGGAGAGTGAGGCAATATCGATTGCTTTAAACGGTGTGTAGAATGAAAATGTGAACAAGTGTTACCTTACAATAAGTTTTGCACATGCACTTTATATTAGTTTGTTATCTACAGAATTCAAGAAATACTTAGAAGACAGACTCCGAAAACCAGGGGAACGAGGTGGCACTGCAGAACAGGGTGAGTTGAATAATATCAGTGCATTAGAAATAACTTTATTTAGATGGAATGGAATTATCTGTATAATGCGGAATGCCAGGAACTTTGGAAAACTCACAGCAAGAAGGTCGCTGGTTTGAGTCCCGGCTGGGCCAGTTGGCATTTCTGTGTGGAGTTTGCATGTTCTCCTCGTGTTCATGTGGGTTTTCTCCAGGTGCTCCGGTTTCCCCCACAGTCCAAAGAATTGGGTAAACAACACTGGCCTTAGTGCGTGTGTAAATGTGAGAGTGTTGGGGTCCAGCAATGGGTTGCAGTTGGAAGGGCATCCGCTGTGGAAACATATGCCAGAATAGTTGGTGGTTCATTCCACTGTGGCGACCCCTGATAAATAAGGGACTAAGCAAAAGGAAAATGAATGAATGAGTCTACACAGTGTACATATCTCTGTGAATGAATGCTGTTTTCAGGTGTATTCACAGCAACATGTAAATATAAAAGGTTATCTATAAGAAATTGTTAGGAAACTATATTACTTTTGTACTTATCTAAGTAATAAATATAATAATAATACCTTTATTTTAAAGAAGGAATGACATAAATGATCTTCCATGTTTCAATTAATAATGTTAAACATGTTTCATAGAGTGCCTAAAAATATTTTTGGTTATATTATTAATAAACCTTTGTTAAATGAAATAAGTCAGTTCATTGGACGTACTAAAAATGAATTGAACCATTAAAATCGAATCTAGAAAAATCACAAATTGACAAAGTGTATTCAGAAATACTAAGTGAAGTTTTATAAACTAATTTCGAGAGGAGCATGTGATATGATTGATCGCAGCTGGTCTCTCATCCGTAATCAGCGATAAACCAATCAGATCAATCCAAGCCTACAATAAATAGACCAATTTCACCCTACTTGCCTTACTGTATCTTCATTTTGAAGAATCCCCTGTTCCACCCTATCTCCTCCTTTTCCTCCTTTACCAGGGGAGCTCTCGAGACCTACCTGATCTCAGACCCCCTTTATGCTAAATGACCAGGCGGGAACCCTGGCCGCAATTATCTCCGAGCTCAGGGTTCTCTCCCGGGACAGCATGCCGAACCTGCAAATAGCGTCAAGCAATATATATAAAGTGTGAACTCCTGAAAATAAAATAAAACTGATTTCCTAGACCCATTTTTTACTAATGATTAAATGCAAAAAATATTAAAATATTGATTATTTTCCACAATAGATGAAGATACAGTTTGTTTTGTTTTTAGTGCTGCAGATTGTAAAATTGCAGATTGAAGTGATGGACCTACAGACACGTCTTGCTAGTAAATATAAGACACAAGCGCAAATTGATGGTGAGTGTTCATTATTTGATGTTGAGGAAATGATGCAGTTGTAAGATGATCTGGATCATTTTGTATTCATCTCCTTGAATGCTTTACAGTAATTACAAACAAGCTAGAGTACAAAAAAGGCCTTGTCTCCGATCTGAAAGAGGAGCGAGAAGAGATGACCGGAAACATACAAAATATTGGTACGTTGTTCAGTTTTTGTTTTTTAGCTTCTACTATTTTTTTGTAGGCCCAGAATAAATGTTTAGCATACAAGTTATGATACCCAAAAACATGCCGTGTTTCATCCCTTTTTTGTCTTGCATTCAGATACACTCATTAAATCTCTGGATAAAGAAATACTGGACCTGAATGCTGATTTATCAGCTCTTAAGCAAACACTTGTTCAGCTTGATGGTACTAGATTTAGACTAGCGTTTATTTACGAATAATTCAGAATTGTGTATTTAGATAAGCTAATTATCCTGCCAATGATTTGTATCTTGTAGGACTAAGGAAAGAATTTAATAACAAAAGAACTGAAGTAATGGACAAAATTGGCACATTGAAGGGAAAGGATGAGTTAGGTAAGTTTCTTTCATTTTAATGTACCTGATTTAATTTTCTTGGTTTGTATCATTGTTTTTGACTCCTCGGTACTGTTAAAAAGATTTTGCTTTTAGTTTCTAGAATTCTTACACTCCAGTTTGAATTCATGGAGGCACTGATTAATGCACAAGGACAAATTAAAGCAGACGAATTTAAGATCAATGGTAAGGATTAATTGTTTTATGTAGTTAATATCTTTTATTTTATTTCTGAATTAAGCACCTTTAATTACTTTAATTTTTGCTTTAGATCTCCAGAAAGAGCTTGAAAAGGAACAGGAAAGGACACTTTTTTTTCAATCTGACAATGAAAGTAAGATCTTTAGTCTTTTTATTTTACTTCCAATTCTAACAAATGCAACATGAATGTTTCTATAGGATTGAAACAGCTTATTGATTGAAAAAAAAAACGCTTTTCTATAAATGTTACTATAAAATTACATGTGCATTTTGCCAAATGTGATGTTTGACAGAGAAAAATTCTAAGCTGTTTGTCAAAAGAGCCAACAATAAGTACTGTCTACATTATGTAATAGCAATCAATGCTAGGTCTGTCTTTTATTCCAAATGAGCTTATTTATGAGTGATCTGTTATCTTTTTACACTTAGATTTACGTGGAAAGCTGATTGCCCAGACAGAACAATGCAATGATGTGATGGATATGTATCAGAGTGAGACATTTCACTCTACTTATCATCAATAATATTGACACCATATGAAAGCTTTTTACTTGAATGCAACAAGAGTATAAGCTTACAATTATTCTTTTGATTATTGTTGTCTTTTTCAGAAGCAGAATCTGAACTGGATACTGCAGTAAAGGAAATAGCAGATTCAACCTCAAAGAAAGGCATGTTGAGCTTTAAACAAACTAAAAATATCCATTCATTTTGCTTAAAGTGGTTTAATTTATTATTCAACATTCCGCAGCTGTCCAGATTATTTTGCTGGGCTATGAAATTGATGAAATAACTAAAGACATAAAAACATCTCCATCTAATGACGGTATGCTTTTCTGAAATTCTTTTGTACATAAAAATAAGTCCTTAGTATGAAAATGTAAAAATGTATTGTCCAGATTTTAATAGTGATGGTATTTATCAGGTGTTCATAAATATAATATTTGTTGTACTTTTATAACAGACTTAAAGCGAAGACGGGATGAAAAACTCAAAGAAATGAATGCCTTAAAGAAGGAACTTGAGAAAAGTGAACCTAACTCTGGAAAAAGTATGTCTGCTTTCTCGTTCTTTTTAATACCTGCCATAAATGTTATTGTTTATTTACTCACATACAAGTGTGACTTTTTTGTCAGTTCTTAAAGTTATATCGCAGATGGAGGAAATCTGGAAACTACAGAGCGAAGATCCAGATAACTTACAAAAAATCAGCAGTGAGTAGTTAATGCAGTAGATTTACCAATGGAGACCATGAAAATGAGGTTTCAGTTCAAATTCTGTTTGGTTTCAGATCTGCAGAAGAATCTCCTGAACTTAATTGCAGAATTAGATGATAAAATGCCTTCAAAACCAAGTGAGTGGAGAATTGTGATCCTTTTTTGTTTGTTACTGTATGTTTACACTCATATACTTGTAGTTTGGTAAATAATTACACTTTTAAATGAGCAGTACAGTAATTTAAAGGGATGAATTGTTAACTGAGACTCGCTCTGACTGGGTCATTTGAATCAGTGAGTTGTTAACTCTACACTCACTGTGAAAGGATAATTTAAATCAGTAAATTTTAACTGAAGAATCACTCTGACTGGATCAATTGAATCAGTAACTGGAGACTCCTTCTTACCAGATCATTTAAATCCATAAATTTTAACTGAAGATTCACTCTGATTGGGTCAATTGAATCAGTGAATCAGTAATTGGAGACTCACTCTGATCGTATCATTTGACTCTGAGGGTTATTTATTTTATTTGAATTATTATTTCAATCAGTTAATCAGTACAATTCAAACTGAAGATTCACTCTGACAGGATCAATTGAACCAGCAAATCAGTAACTGGACACTCGCACTGACCGTATAATTTAAATAAGTAAATTATTAATCAAAAATTCACTGTGACTGGATCAATTGAATCAGTGAGCCATTAACTCAAGACTCACTTTGAGCATTGATTCTGTGAGTTGTTTACTGAAGACTTGCTCTGACTGGATTGTTTGAATCAGTCACTGGAGTCTTTCTCTGGTAGATCATTTGATGTCATTAGATTGAGATTCCCTTTAACTGGATCATTTGAATCACTGAGATGTTAGCTAAAGACTAGTGGTGTATATTGGACATCTGGTCATGATATGATATGATATGATATGGATACTCTTAGCCAGTGATAGAATATTTAAAGATACATCAGAAAATTCTGCCATATAATTATAATTTAGCTTGATTCATTGACATATCAATCGATATTATGATATTAGGTGCTTAATTCAGACAACCAGTAACATTGTTATCTCACAATGACACGAACAAATGTACTTTTGCTGGTTGTTCAAACTGTTCATTTAAAATGACTGGAGTCAATTCTTAAGGTTTTTTTGGGACAAATTCATTGTTTTATGTTCAACTGTCTTAAATTTGCAAAAACAATTAAGTTAACTTAATCGATTTGTGTTGGGAATATGAAGGAGTTGTTCGGATCTCTGCATTTTTTTACAGTGCAATAAAAAAATGTAGAAAGAGGTTAAAAAAGTCAAGTCACACGATAAATAAATAATAAAAGATTCGGTAACACTTTATTTTGATGGTCCATTTGAGTATTAGTAGACTGTCTGCTTAATATCTGTTGACACTGACATTTAACAGTCCTTCAACAGACATTTAACTGACTATAAGAAACTTTGCAAGTACATGTCAACTTACACTAACCCTAACCCCAACCCCAATCCTAACCCCAACCTAACAGTCTACTTATAATCTAATGATAATTAGTTGCAATGTAACTTAAATTCAACAAACGGACCATCAAAATAAAGTGTGACCAAAGATTTTTAAGTGTGTCTTAAACTGGCTGACGAGGAATGCATGCAGACAGTGTGGTGATGGAGAAAACCAGAATGCACTTTTTAGCAGCAATATGTTGATAGACATGAAAATGTGGAGAGTGTCAAAATAAAATGATCTCTTAAAAAATGTGGAGACAAAATCTATATCAATGTATTGTTATGCTCTTACAGACTCACTCTGAACAGATCATCTAAAATAGTGAATCTTCATTTGAACCTATGAATCTTTTAATCTTTTTGATTTAATTAGATTAGATTAATATTCTTTTTACTTCACTTCATTTATAAATTTACAGTAACAAAATAAAAAATCTTCAATTTTTTTCTTCAAATCAGCCAATCAGACTTCACCCTGCTTTAAGGAACTCAAGCACTTAAAGCAGCAGACAACAAAACCGAATCACACGCTTAAAAAAGCAGAATGTTAGCATCTGTTGATGTAGACGCCAGTATATCATTACAAATATCATTATTTGTGTGAACACGCTTTTATGCTATTTCAAATCATTTAATCTATATTTTACTATACAAAATGTACAATCAGATTTGCATTATTTTTGTCTGTCTCAGTGCTGCAAATCTTGGCTCTTCAGGCTGATGTGTCCTGGATAAGGGAAATGCTGCAAACTGTGAAAACACAAGCTCAGATCCAAAAAGCTGGTTGGCATTTATACCTTTCAATATTTTTAAAGAGCTTCAATTAATACACAAATTCTCACACAATGAGAGATTAAAACTGCTTAGCTTGGATGACATGTTACATGCACACTGACTTTTGACAGAACTCCAAAAGGAACTGGACAAGAAGGAGCAATTGCTGAATGAAAAGAACAAAGAATTAGCTACTGCCACCGGAGACGTCAGCAAACTAAGTGAGTTAAGCCTTCAGTTTTAGCAGCTGAAACAGTATAAGGAGACTTTCAATGTGTAATTGAAATACTTGATTTGCAGAAAGAGACATTGCTCAGCTGAAGACAGACGTTTCAGCGTTGAAAACACAAATAAGCGCAGCTGAAGAGACGGCCAAGAAGAAGATTAAAGGTTTATATGCATACAGTTGAAGGAAAATTATTAGCCCTCCTGTGAAATTGTTCATCTTTTTCAAATATTTCACAAATGATGTTGAACAGAGCAAAGAAATTCTCACAACATTCTTCCTGAGAAAGTCTTATTTTTTTAGTTTGGCTGGAATAAATAAAAGATTTTAGGGTCAATATTATTAGCATATAATTAATGATTTTTTTCCTGATTGGCTACAGAAAAAAAACTGTTGTCCAAGGACTTGTCTAATAAAACTTGCCTAGTTAACACAATTAACCTAGTTAAGCCTTTAACTTGTACTTTAAGCTGCAAAATAACTAGTAAAATATGTACTGTCATTGTGGCAAAGACAAAAGAAATGTTGTCAGCATAAGGGAAATTGTTGAAAAATAATTACAATTTCACAAGAGGGCTAATAATGTTCCGGTTATTTTCATCACAGTCGCATTAATTCAACAACAATGCATTCATTAATTTTTTTAACAACTATTTAAATTTTATAATAACTTATAATAACTATAATAATTTTTTCTCCATCACAGAATTTGAAGAACAACTAAAACAGAGTAACCAGGAATTGGATGTTGCCAATACATCACTGAACGATAAGAATGCCTTACTAGCACGACAAGGTAGGTGAACCAAATCATACAGAGCGATTCATCCAATCAGAAAATAATGCATGCTTTTATAATTGATAAGGAGTAAATGATCAAACATTCATCTGTGCACTTTTTGTCTGCCAGTGTCTGGTCTAAACTTCAGATCATTGCTGTATAATGTTTAACCTGATCATTTCCCCTTTAGTTACTAAGATCAACAATCTCATAGATGAAGTGAGGACCTTGAAAAAGCAAGCACAAGAAAAAGAATCACAACTAAAAGCCAGAATAACTGGTGAGTTTCATTCAGTCCATCCATCATCAGTCACAATACAATGGTAAAACAATGTTAATTAACTCTTGGCAGTATCTTCGTGATTCACAGTTTTTATTTCTGCTTTTGATTTTGAATTATGTGTCGTGTTGTCTGTCAAACTTTGATGTTGAAAATGTAACTCCGCAGTTAAGCAAAGTGACTTTTAATATATAATAATATATAATAATAATTTTAATAGCTTCAAATATTATATTGTATAAGATATAATATACATGGAAATAAAATAGTAAAACATTTTAGACAGCTCATTTTTATATTGTAATTTACATAATCGCCCCAGATAATATATTGATTCGAGCTACTAAAATGTCAATAAAAGTCACTTTGTTAAACTTTTCAACATTAAAAGTTGTCCAAGTAAAAATCAAAGCCACACAGTGAAATTCAAATGCTTAAGTAAATGAAAAACATCCATGATTCACTACAGGAAACTATTAATTGTTAACTAATAATCATTATTTAATAACAAAAGATAACATCCCACAACTTGCTGATGTTATTTTTAGATCTTGAAAGGAAACTAATCAAAAAGGAGGAAGAAAATGAAAAGATTGTCGAGGAGAATGAAAGTAAGCTAACACATTACACAAACACCTTCGGGAACACTGTACTTGGCATTTTGAGTCATTGTCTATAAAACACCATCTTACTTATTTTATCTCTCGCTAGAGCTGAAAAAAAATTGTGTGAGCACTTCTGAATGTCCTGAACTCCAGAAGAAATATGAAGGTATGTTATCTGTCAATCTACTGTAAAAACTAATTCTCTCAAAACCTTTTTGGATAGATGTTTGAACAGGATATTCGCTGCTTGTGTTGCAGAAATGCAGGCTGAGTATAACGCAACCATTTCTAAACTGAACAGTGATATTCTTCAGAAGGGTGAGTGAAGCATTGGTTTTAATAATAAAATGCACACATACATTATAATAATGGAACAAAATACTGTACACACAAAATGCAACATTTCATGTTAAAGTGTGTCCATGTAAGTACTTAACCCTTATAGTATATTGTCACTTTAATTTTACTGTTTAATGTTGGTGTTTTCAGCTTTTTATATTAAAGCCCTAATTGATGAAGTGGAGAGCCTGGATAGGCAGATTGCACAAGGATTCCCAGGTAATGAAGGTGTCTGTTGAGGTGTCTATTGAGTCTAGTATCACATAAACTTAATCTATATTTAGACATCCATATTAAAATCAGATTCAAGCAGGACAAATATAAAAGTTGTAAGTCGAACTGATTGAAAGAAAAAATGTGTCTTTCTGTAATGCTGTTTTTTATTTCCCAATTGCTGTTTAAAGGAGAAAAGATTTTTCAATACATTTCTAAAATAATTTAATAACTCATTTCTAATAATAACGCATTTCTTTTGTCATTGCCATGATGATAGTGCATGGTGTTTTACTAATTATTTTGCAAGATACTAGTATGGGACCTAAAATGCAGTTTAAAGGCTTAACTACAGGTTAATTAAGTTAACTAAGCAAGTTTGGTTGATGAAACAAATCACTGGACAACACTGTCTTTTGTTCTGAAGAAGCTAATAAAAATATTTTTATAAGTTTTTTTTTACATTTTTGTTTATTTATTTTATACCAACCTAAACAAAAAACAAGATTTCTCCAGAAGAAAAGATTCATAGATTCAAAATCTTTCTCTTTTAAACATCGAGAAATATTTAATTATTATTTATTAATTCTAAATAAAATCTTTATTATAGAAATAGAAGCAGCAACTCAATGCATTTAGGCATGTAGACATGGTCAAGATGATCTGCTGCAGTTCAAACTGAGCATCAGAATGGGGATGAAAGGGGATTTCAGATTTTAAGTGATTTCAGATTTAGGTGATTTTAAAGTGAAGGTTACTTTCAACATAGCATGGTTGTTGGTGCCAGACGAGCTGGTCTGAGTATTTCAGAAACTGCTGATCTACTGGGATTTTCACACACAACCATCTCTAGGGTTTACAAAGAATGGTCCAAAAAAGATAAGATATCCAGTGAGTGGCAGTTCTGTGGGCGCAAATGCCTTGTTGATGCCAGAGGTCAGAGGAGAATGGCCAGACTGGTTCAAGCTGATAGGAAGGCAACAGTAACTAAAATTACCACTCGTTACAACCGAGGTATGCAGAAGAACATCTCTGAACGCACAAAATGTCAAACCTTAAGCCAGATGGGCTACAGCAGCAGAAGACCACACCGGGTACCACTCCTGTCAGCTAAGAACAGGAAAATGAGGCTACAATTCGCACAGGCTCACCAAAATTGGACAATAGAAGATTGGGAAAACGTTGCCTGTTCTGATGAGTCTCAATTTCAACATTCGGGTGGTAGGATCAGAATTTGGTGTCAACAGCATGAAAGCATGGATTCATCCTGCCTTGTATTACCGGTTCAGGCTGGTGGTGGTGGTGTAATGGTGTGGGGAATATTTTCTTGGCACACTTTGGGCCCATTAGTACCAATTGAGCATCGTGTCAACGCCACAGCCAGGTTTCTTGAGCATGACAAGAGTTGAGTTCACTGTACTCAAATGGCCTCCACAGTCACCAGATATCAATTCAATAGAGCACCTTTGGAATGTGGTGGAACGGGAGATGCACATCATACATGTACAGCCGACAAATCTGCAGCAACTGTATGATGCTATCATTTCAATATGGACCAAAATCTCTGAGGAATATTTCCAGTACCTTGTTGAATCTATGCCACGAAGGATTAAGGCAGTTCTGAAGTCAAATGGGGGTCCAAACCGGTACTAGTAAGGTGTACCTAATAAAGTATATACTGTAAATAGGGTTTTCAAATTAATTAATTAAAATACTTTTTCAAATTAATTGCTATCCTTATTCCTATACAAAAATATTTTTGTGTTTGAGAAGCATTTTTGACAGATTTTATTGGATACAGAAATATATGTATACAGAAAGTGGAAAGTGGAAAAAGATTCTTTAGAGCATTAAAGTGTTCCTAACATTAAGAAAAAAAAAATTCGGTCACACTTTATTTTGACGGTCCGTTTGTTGAATTTAAGTTACATTGCAACTAATTATCATTAGATTATAAGTAGACTGTTAGGTTGGGGTTGGGGTTAGGGTTAGTGTAAGTTGACATGTAATTGCAAAGTTTCTTACAGTCAGTTAAATGTCTGTTGAAGGACTGTTAATTGTCAGTGTCAACAGATATTAAGCAGACAGTCTACTAATACTCAAATGGACCATCAAAATAAAGTGTTACCAAAAATTCTTTAAAGAAATGTTGAACAAAACGATCACTGCAAAAAAAATTTTGCATCTTAACCTTTACATCTTATAATTTGAGAATAACCAAAGCTCAATCTGCTCTTTCACTTCTTGTAAATTAAAAAGAAATAAAAGTGCAGGGTAATTATGTGTTTTTATTTTTGTCAGGATTGAGAGAAGAACTGGAAGAAAAAGAAATGGAATTGGAGGAGGCAAAGCGGGAATTAAGAGCTCAAGGATCCACATCTGCCAAAAGTGAGTTCAGTTTAACTGCAACCTCTGCTTTCTTCAACTGAAGAGAGACCGCCGCACACTAACACTTAGTTTATTACAGCTTTAGATGTACTTCAGTTACTAAGTGAGATCTGGAAACTCCAAGAAAATCCAACAGAAGAAAATTCCAAAAAGATTCAGAGTGAGTTTCAACAAATCAGTGTGTGTACTCTCGTTCATTTCTTCTCTTTAAACACATCGGTTAATGATGTTGTTCTCTTCATTTAGGACTGGAAGCTAAATTAAATGTTCTGCTCCGTGAGTTGCAAAACTCTGAGAATGGGCTCGGACTGGGTGAGTATAATTTGCTTTTAAAGTAATAAACCTGTGGTCGTTCTTTTATTCTGTTTAACAATAGCATTCCTGTTGCTCTGAGTTAAATAGTAACACCAAATCACTGGTTTGATTAGCAGGATATATATGTTTAAAAAATAATGTTAACATCAAATACAAGTCACTCTCCCAAATGAAAAATTTTTAATATTTTCTTCTACAGCCCTGAATATAATGTCTCTAAAGGAATCAATGTCTAGACTAAAGCAAGGACAAACACAAATGCAAGAGAAATACACACGGGAAATCAATGGTACGTTCAACTTTAATCCATCAATATTGCATCAAAAGATTGCTGATTTTTACTTTTAGTGAAAGAAGATGCAAAAACTCAATAAAAGTTGTTTTGTTGATGTTTTTTAGGTCTGAAGAAACAAATAGACGACAAAGAAAAAGAGATTTTGATGTTGAAGGCGAACTGTGGTCAGGATCTGAGTAAGTACACAAGAAAAGGTGTAAGTTATTGTATTATTATTGTATTTCAGAAACGAGTAACTGTCCATATTTTATTAAATTGTTATTTACATGCCGCTTTATTTATTAACAGAGGACAAGATAAAGCAATTAGAGAAGGAGGTTGAAGAAAGCAAACAAAAGCTGAAAAAACTACAGCAAGAATCAGACGATCAGATCGCATGTATGTTTCCAGCTGAAATTGTACTATAAATAATATACTTATTACAGTGCATCTGGAAAGTATTCATAGCGCTTCACTTTTTCCACATTTTTTTATGTTACAGCCTTATTCCAAAATGGATTAAATTCATTTATATCCTCACACACAATACCCCTATAATGACAATGTGAAAAAAGATTTTTTGAAATTGTTGCAAATTTATTCAAAATTAAAAACCTGAAAAATCACATGTACATAAGTCTGGGCTCTGGCTGGGCCACTCAAGGACAATTACTGAGTTGTTGTGAAGCCACTCCATTAATATTTTGGTGGTGTGCTTTGGGTCATTGTGCTGCTGAAAGATAAACCGTCGCCCCAGTCTGAGGTCAAGAGCACTCTGAAGCAGGTTGTTATTCAGGATGTCTCTGTACATTACTGCATTCATTTTTCCCTCTGTCCTGACTAGTCTTCCAGTTCCTGCTGCTGAAAAACATCCCCACAGCATGATGCTGCCATCACCATGCTTCACTGTAGGGATGGTATTAGCCTGGTGATGAGCGGTGCCTGGTTTTCTCCAAACTAAACGCCTGACATTCACTCCAAAGAGTTTAATTTTACTCTCATCAGACCAGACAATTTTGTTTCTTATGGTCTGAGAGTCCTTCAGATGCCTTTTGCTAAATTCCAGGTGGGGAGTGGCTTCCGTCTGGCCACTCTACCATACAGGCCTGATTGGTGGATTGCTGCACAGATGGTTGTCCTTCTGAAAGGTTCTTCTCTCTACAGAAGAACGCTTGAGCTCAGACAGAGTGACCATCGGGTTATTGATCACCTCCCCTGACTAAGGCCCTTCTCCCCTGATCACTTAGCTTAGATGGCCGGCCAGCTCTAGGAAGAGTCCTGGTGGTTCCAAACATCTTCCACTTACGGCTGATGGAGGCCACTGTGCTCATTAGAACTTTCAGAGCAGCAGAAAATTTTCTGTAACCTTCCCCAGCCTTGTGTCTTGAAACAATCCTGCCTCTGAGGTCTACAGACAATTCCTTTGTCTTCATGCTTGGTTTGTGCTTTAACATGCACTGTCAACCCTGGGACCTCATATAGACAGGGGTAAGCCTTTTCAAATCATGTCCAATAAACTGAATTTACCACAGGTGAACTCCAATTAAGCTGCTGAAACATCTCAAGAATAATCAGTGGAAACAGAATGTACCTGAGCTCAATTAAGAGCTTCACGGCAAAGGCTGTGAATACTTATGTACATGTGATTTTTCAGGTTTTTTATTTTGAATAAATTTGCAACAATTTCAAAAAATCTTTTTTTCACATTGTCATTATGGGGTGTTGTGTGTAGAATCTTGAGGAAATAAATGAATTTAATAATGAAATAAGGCTGTAACATAAAACGTGGAAAAAGTGAAGCGCTATGAATACTTTCCGGATGCACTGTACATATTAAATAGCTTTGTTTTATAAAATTATATCTTTTTTGCAGCACTGGAGAAACAAATTAACAGAAAGAATCAGCAGCTTGCCAAAACTGAAGACAAATTGGAGAAGACAAATGCTGAAAACGCTGCATTGAGTAAGAAAACTATTCGTTGTTGCCAGAAAAACATTACATGCAAAAATGAAACAACCTCACATTCATGTTTGATTCCATATTGCATTGTTGTCATTCCAATAATTATTTCTTTCTCTTTCGTCTTAGTCAAAAAGCTGAACAGTCTGAATGATGAAATAGATAAAATCACAGATGAGAAAAACAACGCCCTAAAGAAAGCAGAAAACGAAATCGCCGGTATGACCACACAAAACAAGGGATTCATTTTATTATGAAGTTTTGACTGCAGAAATGATGAAATGTTGACATTTTGGTGTGTCGTTCAAATTATATAGCAAACAAAAATACATAGAAAGTTAAAGTTAATATTATTAGTAAAGGAATATAAAAGGAAATATTGAAGTAAAAGTGTCTAATTTTTATAAAAATCCCAAATCAAACAAAAGGTGCCTCAGGGGTAATTAATGTGTCAGTGCTCTTTGGCTAAGGGATACATAAAGATAAACAGCAAAATTTTAAGTCCAAGGCACTCGAAAAATGAGTAAAACATTATTTTAAAAGCCTTTATTAAAGAGATAGTTTACCCCAAAATGACAATTCTGTTTTCATTTACTCAAACTTTACATGTTTCAACCCTTTATTAGCTTCTTTCTTCAGTTGAACACAAAAGAAGTTAAATTAATTAGTACAATTTTTAAAAAATGTAACCATTGACCTTCATAGTATTTGCTTTACCTACTATGAAAGTCAATGGTTTAAGTTTCTCAGCTTTCTTTAAAATAGCTTCTTCTAAAAGGTTTGAGGGTGAGTAAATAGTGAGTATGTTTTCATTTTGGCGTAAACTATCCCTTTAATCTTTCTCTTCCAAACAGCCATGTTGTTGTCAATATATTTGTTTACTGGAATGCTTAAATGCTGACTTTTGTAGATTGTTTGTTAAATGAATCTTAAAGAACACAACTCAAACATCCCCATAAAAAAAACTTCTTAAATATCCCCAATGACAATTCAACAAGTTCAGTTAGTCGAAAATATTAGTGCCAATGTTATGAGCACTTCACAACTGGGCTGACAGATGCTGAACAACTATTTGACAAAAGTGTGTCACGGCCTCAAAACAAATGCAACAGTAACCTTTGTCCCAAAACGCAGACTTCTGGGACAAAGTCTAGCATACTTGAAAAATATATGAGTCATCATACACTCTCAGAAATAAAGGTACGCGAGCTGTCTCTAGAGTGGTACCTTTTCAAAAGGTACAAATTTGTACCTAAAAGGTCCATATCAATACCTCAAGGGTACATATTAGTACCTAAAAAGTACAAAAGTGTTCCTCTTAAAATCTTTAGGTACTAATATATACTTTTGAGGTACCAATAATGACCCTTTAGGAACAAATATGTACCTTTTGAAAAGGTACCACCCCAGTGACAGTTCGCATACCTTTATTTCTGAAAGTGTATAGACAGATTACACAGAGTTCACATGTGTATTAGTCTGTGTTAGGCATCTTAGATTTTCACTGACAGCCCAAATTTAGTCTTGTTTTAGCCAAAACATCTATGTTTCTATGGTAACACTTTAGCTTAGGTCACAATTCAGGATATTAACAAACATTAACTACCACTACTAGCTTAATCAACTACTAATTAGCAGTTTATTAATAGTTAGTAAGGTAGAAGTTGGGTTTAGGTTTTGGGTAGGAGTAGGGATGCAGAATAAAAAGTGGGCGACACGGTCAGTTGGCATTTCTGTGTGGAGTTTGCTTGTTCTCCCCCCGTAGTTTTCCTCCGAGTGCTCCGGTTTCCCCCACAGTTCAAAGACATGTGCTGTAGGTGAATTGGTTAAGCTAAATTGTCCGTAGAGTATCTGTGTGTATGTCCTGGTCCTCCATGTTGAGCGTTGGGCTAACAACCCACCTCATGAAAACTAGATGTTAACTTACGAAACACCAACATGGTGCGGATAAATATCAACTTCGATATAAACGACCCTGAGAATAAGTTTAAGTATTCCATTAAAACTGCACCTACGCATTTCAGCAAACACTTGTCTTTATCAGGGTAACAGAGTGTCTGAAGTTGTTTAAACACTATGGTCACATGACTCAATAGACCATTTTGAGGGATGTAAACAAAAACAATGGTCCTAACGTATTTCCTGTTTTACATTTTTAATTTCCATTGCTTCTGAGAATCCAAAAAAGTCCACATATTGATAAATAGTGTTATGACGGCTGATTTAAAATCAAGTTATGATTGAATTGCCTCTTGTTACAGTTAGGAAATAGTTTAACGTCAAGCAGGAAATGTTCATGGGCCAATGACATGACCACATTGAAATGGTCTATAGAATATCTAAGCAGTACAAAAATAATGTATTGAACTCAAAATCAACTCAATAGTCATTAATTCAATAGTCATTCATTCTCTTTCATTATTGAATTTATGATTATTGAGTTGATTTTGTGTTCAATGTATTATTTTTGTTTTATTTGTAACGTGTAGGTGCAATTTTTATGGAACAGCCATGTTAATAAAAGTTTTTTAAATAATTTTTCACTTTTTTTGAGTGCGTTGGACTTACAACTTTGCTGTTTATCTCATTTTTATATTTAAAATAACTTTAATGAACATAAAATGTCAAAATATTGGCCAAGTAATGTTTCATCATTAGTTACCAGAACAGATATAAAACATTTAAATGACACCTCTGACCTATACTTATTAAAATCTATAAAAGAACAAGTGATCATACTAAATATTATATTTGAATTTATTGAGAATTTTTTTTTTTGCTGAAAAAAAGGTCATTCCCAAGGGTTTAAAGGACAGTGGCAACTGTTAAAGATTTAAAATGACAATTAATTTCAATATATATATGGCATTTTAAAGCAGGGGTGACCAACCCTGCTCCTGGAGATCTTCCGTCCTGCAGATTTCAGTTGCAACCCATATCAAACACACCTGCCTGTAATTATCCAGTGCTGTTCAGGTCCTAATTAATTGGTTCGGGTGTGTTTGATCAGGGTTGGAGCTGAGCTCAGCAGGACAGTAGATCTCCAGGAGCAGAGTTGAGCACCCCTGTTTTAGAGGGTGTCTTGGGGAAAATAAGTCATTATGTTTTGTTCTGAATAAAAAAATTGTAGGACACATACTAATGTACTGAGAAAATTGTTTTAAGTATAGGGAAGTGAAATATATGCAGAGGCTATTGTGGTTTTCACAGTCATCTTTTCCACTGGAGTCAGCAATTAAACTAACAGAATTCATTAGATGGTTTCATGTTTTTACTGTAGTTTTAATGTAATGTTTCATGTAATTTTTCTGTCTGCACTTTTTTTCTTTCAGCTTTAAATGATAAATTGCAAATGAAGGATGATGCGCTTGCTAAAAAAGATGTGCTGCTGAAGGAGAAGGATGAATATATTAATGTAGTGAAAGATCAACGAGACAGTTTGAAAGAGGAGCTTGGAAGAGTGAAAGAGAAAAGCAAAGGTCAGTGAAATGATTAAATTGAGGAATATTTGGCTCATCGGTTCATTCATCATGTTAATAAATATGAACTCTTCTGTTTTTCAGAGCTAGAGACAGATCTTAAAATAAAGGAGCAGCAACTTGCTACCACCAAAGAAAAACTGAAGAAAGCAGATGCTGAAAATGAGCGCTTGAGTAAGAATAACATCTAGTCTTGAATTACATAATTATCAATAGAACATTTAATTAAATCAACTATTTACCTATTATATTTTCACAATTTGGGCAACACAGTGGCTCAGTGGTTAGCACTGTCGCCTCACAGCAAGAAGGTCGCTGGTTCGAGTCCAGACTGGGTCAGTTTGCATTTCTGTGTGGAGTTTGCACGTTCTCCCCATGTTCGTGTGCGTTTCCTCCAGGTGCTCTGGTATCCCCCACAGTCCAAAGACATGTGCTTTAGGTGAATTGAATAAACTAAATTGGCCATAGTGTATGAGTGTGAACTTGAGTTTATGGGTGTTTACCAGTACTGGGTTGCAGCTGGAAGAGTATTCGCTGTGTAAAACATATGCTGGATAAGTTGACAGTTCATTCTACTGTGGCGACACCTGATGAATAAAGGGAATAAGCCGAAGGAAAATGAATGAATGAATTTTCACAATTTATCACGTACAATATGCTGTATTGTAATTCAATCTGTTTTTTTTTTTTTTGTTTTAGTTCAAAAGCAGAAGCAACATGATGATGAACTAAAAAAAATCACAGAGGAGAAAAATATTTTGCAAAATAAATTGCAAGATGAAATCAATGGTATGGTAATATTCGAAATTTCTGACTCCATGTCATCATTAAGTTCACATGTCCAGTATCTTCATTTTTACATACAGTTGAAGGCAAAATTATAAGCCCTCCTGTGAAATTTTAAGTATTTTTGTAATATTTAACAGAGCATGAAAATTTTCTTAGAATTTCTTCTCTTTTTTTAATTCTGGAGATAGTCTTTTAAAATAAAAATAAAAAACATTTGTTTCAATATTATTATCCCTTTAACAATTTAATTATGTAAGATCAGCTACAGAACAAACCGTTTGTCCAATGAACTGCCTGATTAAACTAATTAAGTCTGTTTAATGCACTTTAATTTGAGTACTAGTATCTAGCAAAATAACTAGTAAAATGTTACATACTGTGACTATGGCAAAGACAAAATAAATCTGTAGAAATTAGATATTTAAACTATTATGTTCTCTCTGTTAAACATTATGCTAAATTTCACAGGAGTGCTAATAATTTTGCCTATAACCACATCCTTTTACATTGCCCAGTCAGCAGATTTGGATGTGTTCTGCTGCTCAATATTTCATAATTGTATCTAATATTGAGCATTCAAACCTGTTCATTTGTATTTTTTCAAAGAGTGAAAATAAATATTTTCGTCCCTTTTATTAGGCTTAAAAAAGACAGTTGAAACGCAAAATAAAGACCTTGCTAAGAAGAACCAGAAACTCGAGGAGAAGGAGAAAGAAGTTACTAAACTACAGAAGGAAAATGATAATATAAAGACAGAGCTCAAAGAAGAGAAAAAGAAATACAAGGGTGAGTAAAATGCAGGGAAAACAACATAAAAGCTGTTAATAAATGTGAAAAGAAAAATGACAGTTTTTATATTTTGTTTTAGATGTGGTCAATGAGAAAGAAAAACTTGAAGAAGAACTTGATGAGACAAAAAAGAAATTGGAGGAAGCTGAGGGTAAGATATATTATTATGAGGAAAAAAAGACTTTATTATTACTTATTATCAAAGTTAACAATGTGCCATTATGTTTCTGTTTTATCTCATCTAGAAAAAAAGGAACGCCCTCAGAAAGGTAAGTTGTCAGTCTGGTTATAATATTCAGAATAAACAAACAAACAATTAGCTACTATCTATAGAGCCAGATCAGTCTCAGAAATAAAATATTTAGAAAATATAATTCATACATCCACAACACAATTCACATTTACAAAATCCAATTCGTAAATTCAAAACATGATTCAAAAATACACAAATCCTATTCGTAAATTGAAAATTTAATTTGTAAACACACAAATCATATTCGTTAATTCAAAACACAATTCAAAAATGCACAAATCCCATTCGAAAATTCAAAACACAATTCAAAAATACGCAAATCTAATTCATAAATTCAAACCACGATTCAAAAATACGCAAATCCAATTTGAAAATTCAAACCACGATTCAAAATATGTAAATCCAATTTATAAATTTAAACCACAGTTAAAAAATTCGCAAATCCAATTCATAATTCAAAACATGATTTAAAATTACACAAATCCAATTCATAATTTAAAACATGATTTAAAATTACACAAATCCAATTCATAATTCAAAACATGATTTAAAATTACACAAATCCAATTCATAACTTCAAAACATGATTAAAAAAAATGCAAATCCAATTCGTAAATTCAAAACATGATTCAAAAATATGCAAATCCAATTCTTAACTTCAAAACATGATTCAAAAATATGCAAATCCAATTCGTAAATTCAAATCATGATTTAGAAATATGCAAATCCAATTCGTAAATTCAAATCATGATTTAGAAATATGCAAATCCAATTCGTAAATTCAAATCATGATTTAGAAATATGCAAATCCAATTCGTAAATTCAAAACACAATTCGTAAATACAAATTCAATTCGCAAATTCAAAACACAATTCAAAAATACACAAATCAATTACTTGTGAATTGACGAACTGTATGTTGTATTTATGAATTGTTTTGATTTTACGAATTGGATTTTGTAAATGTGTATTGTACTGCGCATTTATAAATTTTATTTTGTAAATGTATTATTTTTGAGACTGATTTGGCTCCATACCATCTGCACTAAACTAACAAAATAACAATGTGTGCCCCATCAGAGTGGCCGAGTTTTGATGCAAACACTGCCCACCGCAGACTCATTCTGTCACAGGATAAGAAAGAGGCACGAACCTCCTTACTGCCTCATTCTGTAAGCGAAACCCCTGCGCGCTATGACACTGCTATTGCAGCTCTTGCTACATTTGGCTACAACACCGGAAAGCATTACTGGGAAATAGGGGTGGCTGGACGAAGTTGTTATGTTGTTGGAGTGGCCAGAGAGTCCGTTCAGAGGAAAGGCATCCTGAGATACAGCCCTTCAGCCGGCTATTGGGTTATTCTGAAGAAAAGAGATGGTACGCTCGTAGCTATTGATGACAGGGAGGTTCGGCTTAACATTCCCAAAACACCTTCCGTTATTGGAGTCCAGGTGGACTTTAAAAATAAAGAGGTAGCTTTATATAATGCAGAATATAAGTCTATCATCTATAAGTTCACTGGCAATGACCTAAAAGGAAAAGTCTATCCGTATATTGAAACCTGCAGTGATTCCAATATTAATGAGCCTCCATTGATCTTAAGGGAACCTCAATCCACCGAATGGCTTTTGGAATGATCTCCATATACTTGGAGTCTGGTTTTAATTGAAAGAAAATGCTCTCTGCTTTGATATTGCAGTTTGTTACTGCTCTAAACTGCATGCTTGCATTTTAATTTGAAATAATCTTTCATTTAAATAAAACATTGACATTTGGAAAAACAATTAATGTTCCTCACTGTGGGTAAATGAAGGGATTAAGCTGACCTCATATTATTCCAAACATGTATGAGATTTATTTGTGTGGAATATAAAAGCAAATGTTTTGCAAAATTTGTCAGTGTTTTTGATTAGTCTTGCTTGAGGTTCATTGGTCAAATTTGATGCTGTACAGATCAAATTTTGCTCATTTTGTAAGGCAGTTAAGTCTTTTCAGTATATGTGTATTAATCTGACCAATTCAGATTTTCTTTATTGCTTTATGAATGTTTTGGGTGAACAGACTTTCAAAAGAGGAACAGATTTTCATTTATAGGATAGTTCACCCAAAATAAAAATTCTGTCATCATTTACTCACACTTCACTTGTTCCAAACCTGTTCAGTTTTTTTTTTGTTTTGTTCTGTTGAACACAAATGAAAATAGTTTGAAGAATGTTGGAAACTGGCAAACCTCCACCTATTTTTATGCGCATTTTGGACATGTGAAAAAAAAATCAGTTGAATGGAAATGCCAAGATGCGCATAAAAAATGTATGCACTTGACTGAGTAGGATAAACTTTCTATTAAATAAGAAATGATGCACATATACAATGAAACGCTTTTACCGAACAAATTCCAGTATGTGCATTAAAAAAAGGTCATGTGATTTTGTTATAAGAGATCATTTGATGATAAAAATGTGTGTGAATGAACAAACCCGCAGGCTGAGCACATTGTAAAACATTTGAAGTGTTGTTTTGGTCATTCTAAAACACCTTAACCGTTTCAGTATTAGTGTTAGTATATTATTAATTACCTCCAGAACTGTCTGAACTGTGCGTCTCATGCTTTCAAACACCACCATGTGTTTATTGCGTGTTGGCATCATCTTCTGAGGTGCAAGCCATTTATTAAATAAAGAAAAGATTCACGCAGCTTTTCCTACGGCAGCAAATTCAGTTTTTACGGTTGATATTTAGCGCCAGTTAATCAGGAAGTGACGATTTTGTTCTCTTTGACTGATTGGTTGGAAACGCTGCTTTATTCACATGTCTTCTATGCGATATTCCAGTTTTGTGCATAAATTTAATTCGCATTATTATATGGCAACATAGCTAATGATAGACTTAGTGCTGCGAGAATAAAAATACTATGGAAGTCAATAGTTACAGGAACCATTATTCAAAGTATTGGTATCACTTTATTTTGATGGTCCCTTTAATGCATTTTGTTGAATTTAAGTTAAATTGCATCTGTATGCCAACTAATTCTTATTAGATTATAAGCAGACTGTTAGGTTGGGGTTAAAGTTGACATGTACTGGCAAAGTTTCTTATAGTCAGTTAAATGTCTGTTAAAGGAGCAGTATCAACAGATATTAAGCAGACAGTCTAATACTCAAATGAGAAATAATTGGCATGTAGTTGCAATGCAACTTTTAGTCAACAAAATGAGCAATCTGGACCATCAAAATAAAGTCTTACCAAAATATTTTTTTTAGTGTTTAACAGGGAAAAACCCTCAAGCAATGTGAGGGTGAGTAAATGAAGACAGTATTTTTATTTTAGGTGAACTATCCCTTTAAAATGGTCCTTGTATGTTTTCCAAAGATTAATAAAAAATTTTATGTGAGAGTAGGCAAATGATGACAATTTTCTTTCTTTTTTTATTGGTGAACAATAAAATAACATGCATGATGAAAAAAGTTTTATTTTAGAAAAAAGGTTTTACATTATACTTGAAATAGTCACATTGCTGTTCTGAAACCTTTAGCAGTCCATAAGAGACTTGATTTCATGTTCTCCTACAAGAGTGAAAAAGGCAAAGAACCAAAAATTGTTTTATGAAAACTCTCAATCTCTGCCTGCCGTTCCGGCAACTTGGTTATAGAAGAACGCAACGAAGGTCGGGTCCTTTTCCTCCAAGCAGTTTAAAAAGGCATTTCTCTCCTCTTCACTCCATGAATCAAACCACTGAGTCCACAGTCTTAACTGGCATTCAAAAATGTTGGGAGGGCGATCGTTCACCTGAAACATCGGAAAAAAATGGCAAGAAATAAGTTTAGACTAAAGAAAACACTCAAAATTGAGGCAAAAATCTTATAAAGATACAAAAGCATGCATGACGGCGAGTAAATTATGAAGATGTTCATTTTGAGGTAAGCAATCACCCCAAAATTCCCTTCATGTCATTTTTTAAAAACTTTTGTTTGTCTTCAGAACACAAATTGCAATATTTTAGATCAAATCTGACAGCTCTTTCATCCTCCATAGACGTTAAATGTCCAGAAAAATAACTAAAAACATGCTCAAAACAGACCAGTTTCTTCTCCTTAGTGTCAGTATAGGCCATGCATTCACAGGAGTACAGTGCTTTTTGTTTGTATGTGTGTCTGTGTGTGTCGTGCTTCTGACAGAAGCCTCAGATTCACCTGAGCTTTCACAGAGAAAATCATGTGCAGGCATCCAGGGTATACGTCCCTGCACAGTGCTCATGAACGCACCCTATACTCAAAAGAAGTTTGTTGAATCAAGTCATTATTTGTGATTCATGTGTGCACAAAAGTATTCTCATTGCTTAATAATCTTAAGATTGAACCACTGCAACATATGGTTGGTTTTGAGGATATTTGTGGTAACTTTCTGGACTTTTGTAACGAGTCGGGACCATCGCCTTCTATGGAGAATGAGAGACCTCTCGAATTTCATCTAAAATATAATAATCAGTGTTCCGAAGATGAACAAAATCTATTGTGGTTTAGATCAACATAATGGTGGGTGGCTAAACCTTTAAGTACAGAAAAATCAACCACCGAAGACAAAGCTATTAAGTTTAACATATACCCCAAATGAAGCACCTGTAGTGTGTTGAGCTGGTCTAATAAACTAGACACCTTTCCAGGTACAGCCTTTGAGATAAGGTCTTCCAGAAAGCGCTGCTTCTGAGCAACATTCCATCCCAAAAACCAGCTAAGCACACATCTTTGCTCCTGAAGCGTCACAAAAGACAGTGGCACAGGGTCATGCCTGGAGCCCATGCTGAGAGATGTGCAGGACAGAGCTTCCAGACGCTGGGGGACAATTCCTCCTGAGGCAGAGGGAAAGTCTGAGATGGAGACCGAAGGAAGGGTTGACCATCCTTGTCCATCAGACATTCCTAACTGGGTAATGGTGTGCATAGAGACCTGTGTATGGGACACATCTTCCACTGTGGGTGCATCTGGCTGGCCCGAGCCTTGCAAAGCATGGTGGAGCCAAGCCATTTCTGCATAATGACATAAAAAGGAGGATATCAACAGTTTATAATTGGTGCTACTGAACAAATCTAAATGAAACAGATTGCCTTGATGCTGTTGTGCGACTTATACATTGAGAACTAAAATTAAAAATTAAACCACGTAGGCCTACATCATAATTCGGTTCGTTAAAATATAAAATTTGCATCTTACAATGACTGTAGGTTACATGTATTCACTTCCTGGTCAAGACACACTGCTCGCTAACCAAAACAAACGAGTAACGAGTCACTTGAATCAAAATGTTACCCTTTTCTTGGCCGAATTTCTCACATTACGTCGAAAAAAAAATCAAGCTGTTGCTTTCATCGTCGGTAACCGGATAGTAAACACTGTCGACGAGCCGCAAAGAAGCTCAAGCGGAGCCGCTACCGCTTTCATCATCTGCCATGGAGCTCCTGCTGCGCCAACGAATCATTTTTATGGATCGGATCTCTTCAGTTTACAAAGCCAGTCTGACATCTCGTTGACGAATCGAACTGAAGCAGTCGCTCATAAAATTAACGGCATTTTAAAGTGTATATAGTTGACCCCCCAAAAATGAGCATTTTATATTAATCTACTCACCCTCTGGAAACCAGTATATGTGACCTTTATTTCCCAAAGAAGAGCAGAAGATTTTTTGCTGAAACCTTGGTCCTTGTGATGGTTTATAAAAAATAGTTACTTCGGGAGCCACTAAACATAAACGGGCAAATCGGAATGAACACCAGTGGTTCGGTCCTGACTCTGACCCTGTCAGTATAGCTGGTGAAGCATGATGTTGATGATGATTGTACAAAACGTTACAATAATAACACTTTACAGCCAAGGATAAAAGTGCTAGCTAAACTGCTTTGAGTTGATTTTGTTTGAACTGAATCATTTAAAACGAGCAGTTCAAAAGAACCGAATCAACGAATTGAATCTGCGCCATTAGGAAACGCAATGTCAAACCCAAAATCTGGTTTATTGAAAAGAAAAAAAATTATTAATTCATTAATACATTCGGAGTAATATAGAGGACCAAATACTTATTGATGCTGATTATTATTTTCAGACAAACACCAAAACGTAGTAGATTAATGTGCATTAAAGCCCCGCCCCCAACATTGGAGGAATAAATTCACACATTTACAGCATACCAACCTGATTTTTCTGAGAATATTAAATAATATAAACGCATAACTAAAGGGTTAGTTCATCCAGAATGTAATTTATGTTATTATTTACTCAACCCTTGTACAAACCTCTTTGAGTTTCTTTCTTTTTTTGAGCACACTTTTGAAGAAACACTTATTTTTTGTTCAAAAGATAAATCAAACTCATAAGGACTTGACTGGAACTACTTGAAGCCGAATAATAGGACCAATGTTTAATATTGGGGTCAGCTAAATTGGTTGGCAAACCAAACAGCTGAGCTGACTACCAGAGAAAATCATCTTTGCTTGCCTAATGTCTAAAAAAGTCAATTAACAATATGCGATCTAATCGTGCCCACTGTGATCTAAACGCATTAATGCACGTTTACTGCCTGTTTACTTGGTAAAACACGAAACAAACAACTTTGATGTTCTGTTTGTGAGTGCGCTTCAACTCCGCCTTTTCCGGAAACGCTCGTTGCGCGCTGACGTCAGTGAGGAAGGCGTTGCGGTCCGCGCGAGCTACAGAACGAGTGAAGGGAATCAAGATGGCGGACCTCGAAGATGTTACGCTGGACGGGAGGCCGCTGCATTCGCTCCGGGTAGCGGACTTAAAAGCTGCATTGGAAGAGCGAGGGCTTCCGAAGAGCGGACAGAAAAATGCCCTCATCAAGAGACTCAAAGGGGTGAGTGTGAGTTGCTGGTTTCTCGGCTCCGCGGAGTCCGAGGACCGTGATTGGGAGGCCGAGCGTCGGTGGTCTCTCGCTAGCTGCTAGCGCGCACTAGCTGGGGTGCTCATCCAGTTTGCAGTGTGTCATCATGTTCCCCGTTGATGCCTGTTTGTGCGTTTGTGTGTGACGTGCAAAGGCGCTGTTTATTTGCCGTACATTAGAGTTTTGGGAGGGCGCAGACGTCGCAGCGGGGTCTGGCGATGCGCTTCTGTTTACAAGTCTCTGGATGGCTGTGAACTGCGAGCTTTTTAAGTTGTCGGCGGGCTCGCGCTTTGTTAGTGCATAAGGTGTTAGGGGGTGGGGGTTATAAAACGGGGACGCGCTTGCCAAAAAGTCTGTTTTTTTTAATATTACGTTTTCGAAAGGCCGAACACGTCTTACCGCTTGAATGGCATGTGCTTTTGCTGAAATAAACAGTCAAGTCGCAGAGCAGTTGCTTTGCGTCGGTGAGAGGATTTGATTGATTGATGTGTCGCGCGCCGCAGCTGCTTTGAAGTTTGTTCTGAAGTTACTGTTACTGAACAGATGTAAACAAATGTCTTTCTGTCACCTTCACGATTGGATTCTTCATCACATTTCGTGCAATTGCTTATTTTGGGTTATGAAGAAATCAGAAAGAGTAAATAAATCCATGTGAGTGATATGATTTTGTATTCACGATAACTGTCTCAGATCGTTCACTCTGATCTATGCAGTCCTCATAACATCAACAAATAACTACTCATTTATGTGTTTATGATTTAAAAGAGACAGTTCTCTAAAAATGTAAATTGTCATTATTTACTGCACTTGTTTCAAGCTTGTATTCGTTTATTCTGATGAACACAGACGTTTTTTTTTTTTGAGGATCACATGGAACCAAGACGTTTCTTCCCATTATTCACATACTATTTTTATACAATGCAAACCACAGTACTTTTTTTGGTTTCCAAAGTTATAAATAATATACATTATATGATGCATTATATTATAAATGACATTATATTATAAATAATGTTCAGGAGAAGAGAAAAATGCTCATCAAGCTTTAGAACCACCTGAGGTGGATGTAAAATGTAAGTTTTAAGTGCACAAGTAACAGTATTAAATATTAGTACAGACGTTGAATTGTGTTTCTGTTATTTTGCATGTGCAACAGGCTCTCATGCTGGAGAACCTTCAGAAAACCTCCACTCCTCACATTGGCCTGCAGCCTAACTCCCGGGTGAGCTGATCTGTGATGTATTGTTGAAATTTGTTCTTGTTTGGATGACCTAACTGCACTACAACACTCATACCACTTTGCATTACGTGTGTGTATGTTTAGATCGGGGAGGAAATGAGTCAGAATAGCTTCATTAAGCAGTACCTGGCCAAACAGCAAGAGCTTCTGAGACAGCGTTTGGAAAAAGAGGCACGAGAGGCAGCTGAAACTGATGGTGAGTGAATGATGGTGAAATAAATGGCACAAATTGTACCTGTATGTGATTTGTTTTAAGCTGAATGTGTGTAAAGATGTTGTTAACCAACACAAACTATTCATGATTGTATAAATAGTGGTAAAGTGAACTTTGGAAACACTAAGTACACTCAACAAATGCTAATTTGAACTTATTTATATTTATATATATATATTACATTATATTATATATATAATTATATATATATAGATATAGATATAGATATAGATCAGATCAGATTTGCCTGTGAATGTATATTATCAACACTGATTTTGATTTTATTTTTTATTTCAAGGAACAGACCGTGACGACCACACAGAGTCCAATGATGATATCCATGCTGCCTCTAACCAGGTTAGAATAATTATCAATCCTCATTTTGCACTGTTACCTTAAATTATTTTCTAAGATTAGTTCCACTTTTGGTTTTGGTACTGACAAATGTATATGCACAAATATATTATTGTGAAGTATCATATAGAAAATATAAATTTAAAAGGGATCTATAAGGGGGTATATTCATTTATGCGGAGCGCTGTGTATATGTGTATAGATATATGTGTGTGTTGCTAGGGCTGAATGATAAATTGGCATAAAATCACATTTTTTTGTGAAAGTAAACCTCCTCCAGAAGGCCAGAGGGTGCTTCCTCTCTTGTAAGTCACACTGAGCAACAAAGTATGCCCAAGCGTATTATAACAGCTTGTCACCCAGTGATAAGCACAGTGATTCGGCAAAATTAACGTTAAAGTGAGTGGCGTTTGTCAGACAGGTTTATTTGTGATAGCACCCTCCCAATGGATATTGGATAAGACGAAATAACCAAGCATCCAGCCCGAAATATACAATCTCATTGAAGCTCCAAGGGATTTTACAAGAGAGAAGTTAAAGGCCTACAAGTGTTTGGATGGCAACAATTGTGTTCTGTGTGGTCATGTGCAAGAAATAATGTTCCATGATTACCAGATTCAAAACTATGTAGTGCTAAAAACCGAGGTTCTGCCCAGCCAAAGACAGAGAAAAAGACAGAGCAAATGTTATACAAGGCCTGGGTATAATCATCAACAAGCAAAACTGCATTCTGACAGCAAAGTAGACCTGTACGGCAGGGTATGTGAACTTACACATAGAGGTAAAGTTGATTTTATATTCATACATTCTGACTTTCTCCTTAATAATATAATTTCATAAACGTATTATTTGCAAACTCTAAATAGCGAAATCATATAAGCAGCCAATGACTATCAAAGTACAACATTGTTCACAGTCAAATAAACAGTGTTAATGTTGTTTTCAAGTCACACTTGCAGGTTATTTCAGACCGAATATTCAAAGTGCCGTGGTAAACAATATAGGCAGTGTGTCACAAGTTGTCACTGAATGAATGTGTAAATATAAAACCAACTTTAATAACTTACACTTTCACGTTTCATTCTTAGCATTCACTGTCCGCAGTTTAATTCACCATATTTAACTGTTTTTGCTGAAATCATTGCTGCAATCAAAAACGAGTAATGTATATAATTCAGCATAGCGTAAACTTACCTGATATAACATGAGAACTGCAGAGTCGAGCATTTCAAATTAGGTCGTCACTTCATTCAGCTTCCTTTTAGCCAAAGACGTCTGCAGTAGGCATTGAAAGCAGTGTGGTGTATGGTAAAAGTTAAGTGTTTCTTTTTTTGGTGGAATTTGGTATCCTACCGCACAACACCACATGTTTGCTATTGCAGCCGGTCTTTTTTTTTGCAACCTGGGACCCGTGTGACGTCATGTGTGATGTAGGTTGGTAATTAGTCTATAGAATAAATAGAAGATTAAACTAGAGCTGCAACAACGAATCAATTAAATCGATTACTAAAAGTGTTGTGTCATGCGACTTGGGGACGTTTGAATATTTAAAAAAAACATTAGTTCACCGCGCAGCGTAGTGAACACGGTCTCTCTTGCGCACTGATACAGAGTTCAGTGCCTCAAAGACCGGAATGAGGAGAAAAGGAGTTCAACAGCAGGATAAATCACTACAGAATTCTACTTTTGTTCTGTTTTGAAGTGAGGACCGTCAAGTCCCTGGTGCTGGTGTTTCCTCTTTATCGAGCCTGACCAGCATGACAAATTAGCGTTAGCTCATTAACTCATTGCGGGAACTGAAAAATTCAAACTGAGCTTTGGCACGTTGTCTGGCGCTGAGCCAGAGATAGACGTGTCATATTATCACAATTATGCAGTGTTTTAACCACCTAATGCTTATTTTAGACATGTACACACAAGTACTAGTAAAACAATACATTTAGAGTTTGTAAAACACACAAGTCGATGGAAGTCTAACAATCCATTTAAATATAATTTGCAGAATTTTGTGTGTTATTCATATCAGATACACATACTGAAAGTATCTAAAGTTAAATCTATTCTTTAAGTTCACCAGCCACTTACTTGCATGTATTTTGGGAGTAACTTATGAATTTATGTGCTGATTTCTGCGTGTTCCGTTTTTATGAATGAGGCAAACGCGCAGCCGCAAGTAAACTTGGCTCATCTCAGGTTATAGATCAAGATCATTTATACCGCCTTTAAAAACAATGCACTCACACGTTTATGTGAATTAGAATATCAGGTAGTTAATGACATGATGAGCAAGCGTGTGAATATGTTAAATTAAAACTGAAAAAAATTAATAAAAATGATACATCTGTCGTACAGCACTATTGTGGCTGTGGTGTGTCAAGTGACAAACAAGACGCGTCGCCATGAAAACATTAAGGGTGAGCGTTCTAAAATAATGGTCGCCTAACAAAACTCACTTCTAGTTCCAGATAGAATAAATTTAACTCACCAGTGAAAGAGTTAACGAGTAGTAAAGCAGCGGTGGTATAGTTACTTTGCATTGCAAGACTGACGACTAAAAACACATTTTTATTCACTCGCCTTTTTTGGATTATTCATTTTTCCATCTGTTGTCATGTATAGCTACACTGCAAAAAAAGCTTTTCTTATTTTGTAATTTTGTCTCGTTTCCCATCCAAAAAAATCCTAAATCAAAACTACTAGACAAGAAAAATGGCATGAGAAAATTAAGTGATGATTAACTTCTGTTTGAGATCTCATTAAGATTATTTTTCCTACCCCATTGGCAAGTATTTTTGCTTGTTTTAAGCAAACAATCACTCAATTTTGAGATGTTTTTTTTCTTCAGAAAACGAGACATAATTTCTTAAGCTATTTCACGTGTCTAGTATTTATCTTGATTTAATTTTTTTTTAGATATTTGGATTGAAAACAGGACAAAACTACTTAGTTTTTTATTTTATTATTATTATTATTATAACAGCTCCGGGGTGAGCTTTTTTGAATAAAGGGTTGAAAATGGATTTATATATATATATATATATATATATATATATATATATATATATATATATATTATAATTTTTTATTTATTTCTTTTTTTTTTTAATCCGATTCATCGATTAATCGAAAAAATAATTATTAAAATAATTATTAGTTGCAGCCCTCAGGGCCGGATTAAGAACACATTATACCAAATCCAAGGGCCCCCTTTAATTTTTTTACCTCACAAAAGTATGCATGTATGTATGTGTGTATATATATATATGTATGTATGTATGTATGTATGTATGTATGTATGTATGTATGTATGTATGTATGTATGTATGTGTGTGTGTGTGTGTGTGTGTGTGTGTGTGTGTGTATGTGTGTATATAATATGTAAATATATATTGTGTGTGTATATATATGTGTGTGTGTGTATATATATATATGTATATGTATATATATATATATATATATATATATATATATATATATATATATATATATATATATATATATATATATATATATATATATACATATATATACATATATATATATATATATGTGTACAGGGAGTGCAGAATTATTAGGCAAGTTGTATTTTTGAGGATTAATTTTATTATTGAACAACAACCATGTTCTCAATGAACCCAAAAACATAACATAGACATAATCTAAATTTTAAAGTTCAAACAGGCTGCAAAAATCAGCAAAACAAAAAAACATTTGCAATACTTCCTAAATTAGTGCTTTATAATAAATACTTTAAATAGGGGTTTACCATTTAAAAAGTGTCTTTAGAACTTTAGCTGACCATGAATGATAGGATATCTTTAATATCCATGCTTCTAATATCCAAAATATTGTGATCTTCTGAGTTTTAGGAGGCTAGCATCCTTATTTTTTTTATTTGTTTTTGCATCAGATATATTGTCTGATGAAAGCCAGCGCCAATGTTTCATTGCTCCATATTATTACTGTCGTTTTCATAAAAGGGGGCAAAAAAAACATTCATAAAAAAAAAGTTTGCTTTCCAATTGTTCAGTTAGACTTACTGTAAAGCATAACCAAGTGTATTTACTTGAAATACATACTCCGCAATGATGGACATTTTGATAACTGCTTGGGTAGGCTATTTGATTTGTTTGCACACTGTCTCGGTTATACTGTGTGATGAAAGATCATGCGGGCACGCGCCGGTTTTTTGAGTCCAGCTGTAACAGCCGCGCGGCCGAGCTCTTTTAGTATGATTCTGCCTATCCCAGCTTCTGTTACTGCATGTACAAGTAAATCATTAATGAAGACTATTTGAATTAAAATTTTTGTTTTATGACGAGCTTGGTTAGCCTACCTTTGACTGGACGGTTCTCGCGGTAGTGCCGAAATAAAGGACTGTCCTGGGAAAATTGGCACATCTGATCACCCTTATGGGTGACTAAAACTGGGCTATTCAATAGCCCATTCTGATTCGGCTACAGCCACTCTGAGCCCCAGTTTAGCACCGGCGTCACTGTTTTTTAACAGGAGCGAACCGAAAGGAATACTTCACATTATCGATGAGAAAAAGCATAACGCAAAGAGCCGTTTCCCACGTTATAGTGTAAATGAATTCATCAGCCAATCAAGGGCCCCTTCTCCCGTGGGCCCTGGGGCTTCAGCCCCACCCAGCCCTTATGTTAATCCGGCCCTGGCAGCCCTAGATTAAACTGTTTCCACGACAACATGTGGTTTATCTGGGTTCTCCTTATTATAATTTTCCTGATAATAAAATATGTAACGATGCATCGCTTTTGTCATAGCCTGTTAAAATGCTATTATGAAATATGCTGCGTGCTTTATTCTGTGCAAGACACATAATTTCACAGAAGGACTTGTATCAAACACTCGACTGAAGCTATGAAGTGAGTTTTAAGTAAAAACATTGTTGTATGTGGTATTTGCATTCTTTCAGGTTTAATATTAAGAACATTAACTACATTAAATGGCCATGGAAGCTACATAAACCGCTGTCAATATTGCATAATGACTATTTCTGATTTGACTATCGCATAAAATGTTGTGTGTAGCTTGGCAGAGGACTATGGCAGCTATGGTAAGTGCTGCTCCAGCTGAACACACGTGCTGGAGATTTACAGCTGCTTACAGTAGGGATGCTCATATTAACTTTTTCACCGTTAACCGAAAGGATGCATTTTAAACTGATTAATGGTATCAGTTAAATGGGTAAATGTTTTATTTTTTAATTAAAAAAAAAAGTTTTGCTGCATTAATATGCAACACAGGCCTATTTGTTTACTCGGAAGGTGTTAATACATGCAACTACATGTGCCTACAGATGTTTTTTGATAAAAGAAGCATAATGAAAAGAAGGATAGCCTATTGCTTGTCAGTTTGACACGGACGAGTTGATGCCAAACCAGCACTGATAGTGATTGCCTTTCTTCTGGATCCACATCATAAATGCCTTCGTTTATTTAGTTGAGATAAGCTGCAAAAGCAAAACTTTCTGAATGCGTGTGTGCTGCAGCCAACATGGTAAACAGTGACATTGCTGACTGATGAATTTATTGAAATAAATATTAATACTTTGCTCCAAAGTATCAGCAATATTGCGATAAATCGTCATATCAACATTTTGTCCCACCCCTAGTATGTATTTGTGTATGTTTATATATTTTTCTGGTTATGTGTTTATTTATAACTTGTTTTTAATCTTATATATTTCCACTAGGATGTTGCTTCCTCCTTAGTCGACCAAAACCAGGGAAGTGCAGCAGTTGCTGGAGGATTTGGGGTCACAGAGAGCGAAAGTGAAAAAGAAATGCCTGGACAGCCGTCCCTGTCTGCAGCTGCCCATTCCCGTCCAAGAGCTTCATCTGTGCGGCTTCGTGGTGAAAGAGAGCCGACTTCAAGTCATGTACCAGCAGAAAGTGATGATGACAGTGAAGCTGGGGATGATGATGATGAGGAGGAGGAGGAGGAGTGGAATGCCAGACCTCAACGGGGTCGTCGAGCACAGCCACCAAAAAGTCAACCGGTGAGGACAAGATCCAGTGGCTCGCAGCAACAGCAGCAGCCACCCCCCCAACACATACCTTTACTGTCACAGCAGCTCAGACATCCAACTCCTCCCCCATCCCCTCCTCCTGAACTTTCTTTCCCACTCCCAGACACTCCTAAACAGAGTCCTCCTAGTCCTGGAGAGTCCCCGTCTAGACAGCGCATATCTAGCTCTTCAAGTTCTGGTAGTTCCAGTAGTGACAGTCGTAGCAGTAGTCCTGAACCAGCAAGTGACACCACAGAACGCAGACCAGGTCCGTTAACCTTACTGGCACGCAAGATGGCATCTGAGAGGGCTTACTCTGGAGCAGGAAAGCGTGATAAGGAAGGAGTGGATTTACAAAGAAGCCACCAAGAGGGAGGTGTGTCCGCAATTACACACACAGCTAATGCAGCGTCAGTTCTCTCACACCCTAGTTCAGTCATCTCCAACCAAGGTGTCAGTGTTGTTAGGGCCGCTGTGATGGAAGCGAGTGATGACATAAAGCAGGATGAAGGTCTTTTATGGGAGCGAGAACAAGAGAGACTGAAAGCCCTAGAGAAAGAGAAGGAGGAAAGGGAGAAGGCGTTGGAAAAAGAGCGAGCACAAGCTTTGGAACGGGGAAAACGAGAAGCTGCTTCGAAACGTGAGAAGGAGAGGGCTTTACAGAGAGAAAGGGAAGAGAAGGAGAGACTGGAGAGGGAACAAGCTTTAGAAAGAGAGAGAGCATTAGAGCAAGAACGACTCGAACGAGAGAGGCAAGAAAAAGAGAAACTGGAAAGAGAGAGGCTGGAGAAGGAAAGAAAAGAACGAGAGCGAGAGCAAGCCTTAGAGAGGGAGAGACTCAAGCAAGAAAGACTTGAGAAAGTAAGACAAGAACGAGAAGAAGCTCTAGAGAGGGAGAGATTAGAGAAAGAGCGGCTTGAGAAGGAAAGACAAGAACGAGAAGAAGCTCTAGAGAGGGAGAGATTGGAGAGAGAGCGGCTTGAGAAGGAAAGACTAGAACGAGAAGAAGCTCTTGAGAAGGAGAGATTGGAAAAGGAGAGGTTAGAAAAGGAAAGACGAGAAAAAGAAGCTGCTCTAGAGAGGGAGAGATTGGAGAAAGAGCGCCTTGAGAAGGAAAGACAAGAAAAAGAAGCTCTAGAGAGGGAGAGATTGGAGAAAGAGCGCCTTGAGAAGGAAAGACAAGAAAAAGAAGCTCTAGAGAGGGAGAGATTGGAGAAAGAGCGTCTTGAGAAGGAAAGACAAGAAAAAGAAGAAGCTCTAGAGAGGGAGAGATTGGAGAAAGAGCGTCTTGAGAAGGAAAGACAAGAAAAGAAGAAGCTCTAGAGAGGGAGAGATTAGGAGAAAGAGCGTCTTGAGAAGGAAAGACAGAGAAAAAGAAGAAGCTCTAGAGAGGGAGAGATTGGAGAAAGAGCGTCTTGAAAAGGAAAAAAGAGAAAAGAAGAAGCTCTAGAGAGGGAGAGATTGGAGAAAGAGCGTCTTGAGAAGGAAAAAAGAGAAAAAGAAAAAGCTCTAGAGAGGGAGAGATTGGAGAAAGAGCGTCTTGAGAAGGAAAAAAGAGAAAAAGAAGAAGCTCTAGAGAGGGAGAGATTGGAGAAAGAGCGCCTTGAGAAGGAAAGACAAGAAAAAGAAGCTCTAGAGAGGGAGAGATTGGAGAAAGAGCGCCTTGAGAAGGAAAGACAAGAAAAAGAAGCTCTAGAGAGAGAAAGATTGGAGAAAGAGCGTCTTGATAAGGAAAGACAAGAAAAAGAAGCTCTAGAGAGGGAGAGATTGGAGAAGGAGCGCCTTGAGAAGGAAAGACAAGAAAAAGAAGCTCTAGAGATGGAGAGATTGGAGAAGGAGCGCCTTGAGAAGGAAAGACAAGAAAAAGAAGCTCTAGAGAGGGAGAGATTGGAAAAGGAGAAGCTTGAGAAGGTAAGAAAAGAACAAGAAGAAGCTCTAGAGAGAGAGAAATTGGAAAAGGAGAAGCTTGAGAAGGAAAAACAAGAACGAGAACAAGCTCTAGAGAGGGAAAGAGTGGAAAGAGAGCGTCTTGAGAAGGAAAGAAAAGAACAAGAAGCTCTAGAGAAAGAAAAATTGGAAAAGAAGCTTGAGAAGGAAAAACAAGAACGAGAAAAAGCCCTAGAGATGGAAAAATTGGAGAAAGAGCGTCTTGAGAAGGAAAAAAGGGAAAAAGAAGCTCTAGAAAGGGAGAGATTGGAGAAAGAGCGTCTTGAGAAGGAAAGAAAAGAACGAGAACAAGCCATAGAAAGGGAAAGGCAGGAGAAAGAAGAGCGAGAAAGAGAGGAAACTTTAGAAAAGGAGCGAAAAGAACAGGAAAGGCTGGATAAAGAGAGGGCTTTAGAAAAAGAAAGAGAAGCTGCTCTGGAACGTGAAAAACAGGAGCAAGAAAGACTTGAGAAGGAGAAAGCTTTGGAAGAAGAACGACTGCAAAAAGAACAAGCTCTTGAGCATGAGAGAGAGGCAGAAAAGAAAAAAGAAGAGGAGCATAAGCGAGCATTGGAAAAACAGAAAGGGGAGCAGGAGAGAGCTTTAAAAGAAGAAGAGGAGGAGGAGAGGGAAAAACTTTTGAAGCAAAAAAGAGTGGAAGAGGAAAAAGGAAAGGCATTGAAATATGAAAAAGAGGAGGAAAAAGAAAGCCGTCTTCATCTACGGAAGTATGGTCGTGATAGTGGTGAGTTTTCCCATCCTGTGGTCCATCCTGGTTCTCCCAAGAGTTCACCTGAGAAGCCAGATAAGAGTGAGCCTGGAGAACATCCAAGCATCAGCAAAGATGATCAGTCATCAGAGCCTGTCCTACAACAGTCACCCACATTTGCAACACAGCTGTCCCATCAATCTTCCTCCAAGAAGTCTCGTTTTCTTAGAGATACTCCTGTGATGGCTCCTCTCCGGTCCTCTGCGGGTTCTGTGCTAAAGAGACCTCGTACTTTCTCAGACACCCCGCAGCCACGTGCCCCCTTAATTCCAACAGATTCTAAATCTAGAGAGCCAGTGCAAGAAGATGCTGCTCAGGCACCTCAAACATCGGTCTTGACTTCAGGACCCCATGACCTTGAAAGCAAGACTCCTGAGGTGGCTGTCAAACAAAGTGTACCACAAGAAAATATTAAGACAGCTGAGGACAGCGAAGCAAGCAAAGACACTAAACATAAGACGCTCACAGGAGTTGAGGATGAGAAGAAATCTTCAATGCCAGAAGAAGAGAAGAAAAGAGGACGGGCAAGGGAAAAGAAGGTGGAGAAAAGAGAAAGAAAGTCATCATCCTCCAGTGATTCCTCCTCATCCGACTCAGATTCTGGATCCTCATCCTCACGCTCCTCCAGTTCTTCGTCATCCTCATCGTCATCTTCATCAGAGGAGGAAAAAAGCTGTTCCACGTCAGCTGGTAGGAGGGTGAGTTGTTCAAAGGTGCCTGCTGATGAGTGTCAAAATGCATCATTTAACATTAGAAGAGCATTAGAGACCTGATATAGAGTTGCATGAACTTATTGTTTAAGACTATTTGGCTAAACTATTAGGCATTTTTCCATTTTATGATTCCATCTTATTATCCTTGTCAGTTGCAATGTCTTTTGTTTTGCATGTTTGTTTTGCATGTTTAAACTTTCAATACTGAGTGGATTGCAAACTACTGCGCTACAACAGTGGCTAAAACATTTAGAGGAATTTGTCAGCTTCTGTTGACACCACACAAATGTCCACTGACAATGGAAGCCTATTGGGCTAAAATGGGGTGCTTTGACCCATAGACTTGTATTGTAAGCAGGACAATTTCAGTGTTTTTATTAGTTTAAAAAAAAAAGTAAATTAAGCAGGTTTCCTGTAATAATTGAGCATTCACTTAGGGCTGGGGGATATTGCAAAAAAATGTATCATGATATCATGTTTTATATCATTCGATATTGATAATTATTGAATTTTTTAACAATACATTTAGGAATTTTAGGATTTCTTATTTATTTAACCACTTTATTTTAATTTACCAGCATTACTAAGGCTAATAGTTTTAAGTCAAAAACAAATATTTGAACAAAATATCTGTTCTGGGAGCTAGTTGCTGAGATGCACAAGAAAAGAAACCAAAAAGCCACTCTGGCGACATCCTTGAATTTGTTTTTTTAATTACAATCTCCTCACTGCTGCTACACAGCACTCATTTTTGCATGTGTTGTTATTCTTACCTTAAGTGACAAGTACGTACGCGTGGATTCCTTGAACATTTACAATGGACTTTGCTCTCGTGCTCCCCTGGCATCTCTCGTATTGACAAATGGACAAACCATTGCTGCAGCTCCAATGCAAGTTTATGGAGAAACGCAAAAACAGCTACAGTGTTTGGGTGCGCTGTGTTTGTCTGAGATAATTAGTCTGCCGTTATTACTGAAATGGTTATATTCCATACAAAATGTGAAGCAGATTGGTTAATTCTACTTGCATGAGTTGTGGTGCACTAGCAGCATTCGGAAAAGGTTCAGATGTTTGACGCGCCATTGGAAATGACACACTGTCAGCCTAAGCTTATTGGCATTGCTTCCAAGTCACACACTCAGCAGCCACATTTAAATAAAACAATAGCACTTCATACCGAAACTACATACCGAACCTTTTTTTTATTGATATTGACAATGGTGTTCGGTCAATAATTTGGTTATTTTAGTACATCAGCACATACAAATACAGTCTCAGCTATACAGTAGGAAAATAATGGAAAATATACAAACAAGTAAACAGGATAATACAGTCAGGCTAGGTGCTAAAATATACACCATAGAAGAGAAAATCAGGAGAAAGTATTAATGTAATGCCAAAAAGATAAGTGCCAAAAGTCATCTGACTTTGGATGTATGTCATAGGTGAGTTTCTCGAGTGGAAATAGCGTACATACTTGAGAGAGCCACATTTTCAAGGAGGGTACCTGAGGAGATGACCACAATAAAAGGATACCTTTTTTTTTTGCCAGATAGACCAATATTAACAACAAATGTTTGGTGTGGGAGTCTTAACACATTCTCTACTCCACCATATAACAAATACAATTTCAGAGAAAAACTAAATTTTATCTTAAGTCCCTTTAGAAAATGATGGTACATACTTTTAATTCAAATGTGAATGTGTTTATTGTTCTCAGAAATGTATCTATAAATGCCTACATTTCATCTTCCTCAGTCTGAAGAGGTCAAAAGGAATTCTTCATCTCAGCCCACAGAAAAGCCTCCTGCACCCCAGCGCAAAAAACGAGTCTTTACAGAGGAAGAGGAGAAAGAGGTGAACAACGAAGTCATCCAAAACAAGGTCAGTAAGCAGGCAACTTCTGATAAAATTAACTTCATTCTTTCACACTGGCAGTTTAGTTCAAAATTGGTTGTGATTTTCATGACTTAAATGAGAAAGTTGAGAATTAAGTGAGTGGAAAACCAGACCAGTGCATTTGGAGGAAAAGAGAAAAGTCAGAAACTCTGACCACATCAGGTGTGCCAAGCTTTCTCTTATATTGCCATCCTCTAGTTTCATTAAAATTTGTCTTTTCTATACACTTCAGAAACCCTGTCTTGAACTACAGGATGAGAAGGAGACAAAGGAGGATATTGATGAAGATGCTGACACTATCAAAGACACTACCAGGTCTGTCTGTATTCTACGTTGATTATACTTGCAGTGCCCTAGAAATTAGCTGTTAAATGAACACACTGCTATAAGGATGGGTATCAAAGTAGAGATAATGTTTGTTCAATATGAGGAGGGTTAAAATGAAAGCATATTTTAAAGACTGTGTTTCCAGAATTAAGTACATCAGCAATATACAATAAACCAGCATCAGTTTTATGAATACTTAAAGTTATTGCACACTGAATCTGAAAAATTTGGTCTTCATTTTCGCACATTAAAAAAAATTAAATCGATCTCATATTGTGTCAGTACTGTTGACACACTGCCTTCAAAAATTTGTAGGTCATTTAAAAAAATTCTAACCTGATTTTTTTCCGCTTTTCGCATACGTAAAAGTGCTTTGAGAGATGTTTTTTTTTTCTGGGATATATATTTATTGGGTTTTGCATTTACAATTTAAAGCAGCACATTACCCCTCCCCTACTGCAACTACGGCATTGAAAGAAAAGAAAAAAACATAATAAAAATAAATTATATATTGTTCCAGACTTTCTGAGTTAACAGTGAGGAATCTACCATATTTGTTCAGTCCATATGTTATCATTTAACATGAGGCTTGGCAACGTCTAAAAAAGGGAATATACAAAAGAGGTGCATCTTTATACAAAAAAAAAAACAGGTCATATAATCTCGAATAACAAAACCTTCCAGATATATCAAAGTTAACAGTAAGGGAATACATTATGTCATATTTGTTTAGTCAATATGTTATCATTTGACATGAAGGGCTTGGTAACATCCAAAGAGTACAAAATAGAAATAACCAGTGGTAAAAAGTAACAAATTACAGATACTCAAATTACAGTAATTGAGTAGTTTTTTTTTTCTTCTCAGGAACTGTAATTTACTAAGTAGTTTTTTTTACTTCAACCTGCAGTCCTGTAATTCTTGTCCAATCAAATCACACACAGAAAAGTAAATTGCATCATACTGAACAACCTCAAGACATGGGTGCTTTATAAATGCAGCAAACCGCTGAGCAGTCTTTTATCAGAGTTAGTTTCCTTAAACAATGACTAAATGCTGTACAGAATGTTACGTTTACACATCCCTGAACAAAATGCATGTAAACGCTTCAGCCTGTCACAGGATAATCCTCACTGCTCATGAGTACTTTTGAAAGGTCTTTTTACACATACTTTGAGTAATATTCACAACAGATACTTCACAACAAACACTACGTTTTTGGGCAAGTAATGGTACTTGAGGATGATTTTTCTGTAGTCTTTCCACCACTGGAAATAACGTAGAAGAAAATGAAATAAATTTATACTAAAGACCAGGGAGTTCTTCGAAGTATTTAATAAAGGGGGACCATTTGTCTAGAGACTTGCATTTCGAGCCTCGAATCAAGTATTTAATGTTTTCCAATTGAATGTAAGACATCACTTAATTTATCCAGCCAGCGTGTGTTGGGGGGGGGGGGGGGGGTCTACCGTTTTTCACATGGAATAATATTAAACGTCTTGCTAGTAGTGTAGTGAAAGCAATAACAGAATGTATATCTTTGAGAGGTGTTTTGACCATTCAGAGCCACCGTACAAGCGAAAAGCTAAATACAGAATGCAGTCACTTGAACTACAGAAAAACACAGTGCAAAAAATAAGACAGAATGTGGCGGACAGTTGAGAACCCTTATGCTGGATTCAGTGACTAGTGCACCTCTGCCCTGCTGCTGTTTGGTGTGTGTGTGTACATTTGATGTAGACATTATAATAGAAAGCATAGTTCGCTTTCTGCCTGTTGCTTCAATACATCAACCTGGCCGTCATCTATTATAATGTGTACAGGGAGTGCAGATTTATTAGGCAAATGAGTATTTTGACCAGATCATCCTCTTTATGCATGTTGTCTTACTCCAAGCTGTATAGGCTCGAAAGCCTACTACCAATTAAGCATATTAGGTGATGTGCATCTCTGTAATGAGAAGGGGTGTGGTCTAATGACATCAACACCCTATATCAGGTGTGCCTAATTATTAGGCAACTTCCTTTCCTTTGGCAAAATGGGTCAAGAGAAGGACTTCGAAAAGTCAAAAATAGTGAGAAATCTTGCAGAGGGATGCAGCACTCTTAAAATTGCCAAGCTTCTGAAGCGTGATCATCGAACAATCAAGCGTTTCATTCAAAATAGTCAACAGGGTCGCAAGCGTGTGGAAAAACCAAACCAAAAACCAAGGCGCAAAATAACTGCCCATGAACTGAGAAAAGTCAAGCGTGCAGCTGCCAAGATGCCACTTGCCACCGGTTTTGCCATATTTCAGAGCTGCAACATCACTGGAGTGCCCAAAAGCACAAGGTGTGCAATACTCAGAGACATGGCCAAGGTAAGAAAGGCTGAAAAACGACCACCATTGAACAAGACAAGCTGAAACGTCAAGACTGGGCCAAGAAATATCTCAAGACTGATTTTTCTAAGGTTTTATGGACTGACGAAATGAGAGTGAGTCTTGACGTGCCCGTGGCTGGATCGGTAAAGGGCAGAGAGCTCCAGTCCGACTCAGACGCCAGCAAGGTGGAGGTGGAGTACTGGTTTGGGCTGGTATCATCAAAGATGAGCTTGTGGGACCTTTTCGGGTTGAGGATGGAGTCAAGCTCAACTCCCAGTCCTACTGCCAGTTTCTGGAAGACACCTTCTTCAAGCAGTGGTACAGGAAGTCTGCATCCTTCAAGAAAAACATGATTTTCATGCAGGACAATGCTCCATCACACGCGTCCAAGTACTCCACAGCGTGGCTGGCAAGAAAGGGTCTAAAAGAAGAAAAACTAATGACATGGCCTCCTTGTTCACCTGTTCTGAACCCCATAGAGAACCTGTGGTCCATCATCAAATGTGAGATTTACAAGGAGGGAAAACAGTACACCTCTCTGAAAAGTGTCTGGGAGGCTGTGGTTGCTGCTGCACTCAATGTTGATGGTGAACAGATAAAAACACTGACAGAGTCCATGGATGGCAGGCTTTTGAGTGTCCTTGCAAAGAAAGGTGGCTTTATTGGTCACTTTTTTGTTTTGTTTTTAAATGTCAGAAATGTATATTTGTGAATGTTGAGATGTTATATTGGTTTCACTGGTGAAAATAAATAATTGAAATGGGTATATATTTGTTTTTTGTTAAGTTGCCTAATAATTATGCACAGTAATAGTCACCTGCACACACAGATATCCTCCTTAAATAGCTAAAACTAAAAACAAACTAAAAACTACTTCCAAAAATATTCAGCTTTGATATTAATGAGTTTTTTTGGGTTCATTGAGAACATGGTTGTTGTTCAATAATAAAATTAATCCTCAAAAATACAACTTGCCTAATAATTCTGCACTCCCTGTATAAGTACTGCCAGACTCTGTTCAGGATTTGTTTACATACGTGAATGTGTGATGTAGGGCTGCACGATTCTGGCTAAAATGAGAATATTTTTAAGCAATTCTTTGCTTTAAAATCAAGATCGCTATTTTCTCACGGTTCTGTAGATGTAAAAGGTCGTTTGTCACATCCCAATGTTGACAGGTATGCATTCATGGTAGGAACAAAATTATAAAAAATGGATGGTTTTTCCAATGGTTTTTCCAACAGTTTTTAGTTGACCTTCCTTTGTGTTTAACAGAAGAAAGAAACAAACAGGTTTGGAATAAGTGAAGGGTGAGTAAATGTGGTATATGCACACAGACTTTTAATTTCAGCCGGCCTCAGTGCTTCTGGTGAACTGTCTTTCCATTATAAAGTTGCCACGTTTAGATCTGATTTCTTGAAAAATCAGCTTTCTTCACTGCCTGTTAGATATACGATATAAAGTGGGTCTCAGATCGGGCAAGAAGCACTGCATTAAATTCCATTTCCCCCTGCCAGGGCTTTAAAATGACAGTTTATTTTACCCCAGTATTTTCAATGGAGTTTCTGCGCTAGCCTGCTGATCCTGACGGTGCTAGTGGTTACACTGTCTTTTTATCTCGTTTTACGCTTGAACAACTAAATGAAAGCTTAAGTCTATTTAACTGAATGCATAGTAATTACATTAAAACATCTATGCTGTAAAAGGAATTTTATGAAATTGAAAATAGTCACATTAAGCTTTCACCAGAGGTTTATCATTGGCTGAAAAACACTAGCTGTGCATATAACCCATTGTCTGATGGCAATTTTTTTTTTTTTTTTTGGGTGAGCTGTGCCTTTAACTCGTTTGCATATTGGTGTTGACTTTGTTTTTTCAAAGATGTCATTTAACTACGAGAAAAGAAAACAAATACTTATGAAAACCAGCAGTTTGTCTGACAAAGTTTACCATATGTGTCACAACAAAACAATACAATTAAAGAAAACCGGTACATGGGTGAATTACTTTTGAACTGTTTGTTGTAATGACATGCGTATAGTGCTTAATCTAACGAATGAAACTTTGCTGAGCGACACAATACGTCACACCGTATAAAAGTACAAAGTTTTGAGCCATTATCTGTGCTGTAGTAATGTCAAGTTATCTTTAAGTATCTTGTTTGTTTTTATAACATTTTAAAAGCGAGTTATGTGTGGATTACGGACAGGCAATCAGTGCGGCTGCCTCACAGCCGGTGATAATGGGGTCCTGCTGCAGTGAGTCTCGCGCACCTCCCTTTCTCTTATCTAAACATGGCTGTACTGCGTGTTTGACCAATAACAATGGGCTCAAGGTGTCCCGTTAGCTTTAGATGAGCCTTGTCCAGTGAAATTGCGAAGTCCCGTCCGTTTGTAGTCATTAGAGGGGCACTGGCAGGAGCGCGATCTCGCTGTGCTGCTCGACGGGGAGGAAAAGCAGATGATGCTCGTGCACTCGCATCCCACAATGCGGCGGAGCGTTTTCTATCTCTTTATGTGCTAGTGCTGTGTTACTATCGACACGCACTTTATTTGGATCGACTCGTGTTTTCGAGCTTTGTCAGCCGTTTGAACGATCTTTGAAGCAATGAAAAAGTGAAACGTTTGATCTTCGCCACGCGCTTTACTCCACTCTGCGGGATGAGCTCTGCGTTTAGTCGACATGTAGCCTGGAGCTTTAATTTGGAGATCAATGAGAAACTTCATTTGCAAGGTTATAGATGTAACACAGAATTAGTATTTTTCTGGAGCTGTTGTTTCTTGTAAAAGCAGGTTTGTAATTGTTGCGGGTGTCTGTGAAGGTGATTTATTCACTCTGTTTTGATTTGTGTTTCGGGATTTGCTGCATGTTACAAATTATGAATTCTGTTTAGTTTCCCTCATCTATTAGATTAAGTAGATCTATCTTTAATAATGCAAAGTAGTAAATTTAATTGAAAGTGCTCAAATCAAAATAATGTAGTTTATTTACTCATGTTTTTTCAACCTGAATTACAACTTTATTCAAAATGACATGTTTATCAGAATATTAACAGGGTTTCTGCGGGTCTAAAATTTCCCTTTAACAATTTTTTTTCAGTTCAAATATATAAACATACTGGAATCAAAATAAAGGTGTTTGAAATACAGAATGGACATAAAATTGAGCTTTGTGTACATCAGAAAACAAGACTTTTTATCTAAAAACAACAGATAATATATCGATCAGAAAAACTGAGGCATTACTGTTGTACAGTGTAATCAGAAGCTAACATAAAATTTAAATATTTTCATATTCTAGTTAAACTTGAGTATGAAAAGTGACATTGTTTGCTAGTTGTATCATTTTTCAAACTTGTTTTTCAAATTCCTTCTAATACAACTCATTGTGTTCTCCTTGGCCATTTGCATTTTGGTAATGTATTGATGAATTGTGTTTCCTGTCTTTATTCTTTATTTTAAGTTTGTATTTATACAGTAGCACTTGCAAAATCAGTAATTAACCTCAGTCACCATTTATTTTCTTTGCAATGAGAGTCTTAATTTTTTAAATCTCTTTGAAATTCAAACATAATTGTACTGTGGCTGTAATTATTCCAGACTAATTTTTTACATGCTTCTCTTCTCTGTGCTGTTTGCTCCTGTTTTTTCAGTAGTGAGGTGAAGGAGGCGGTCATGTCAGAGCCTGAGAAGGTTGCAGAGAGCGGCGAGGAGGTAAGAGCACAGAGGAGTGCTGGCCTCAGCCAACTCTACCATTCGCCAGATATCCTCCACATAAAGAGTCAAACAACATTTAATAAAGGGCCTTCCCTCTTGTTTTTTTTTTTAAATAGATTATCACATGCACTTGCTGCCATTATCAATCATGTTCACTTGTAATTTGATTGTAATTAAATCAGAAGCTTATTTAGCAGCTTAAAATGTTGTTTGCCCTCTGTTTGTGGACACAGATGATGTTGTGTGAACCTTTGCTGAAGCTGTCCTAGACAGAAGCAGCAGGGGTCTCTCTCTCTCTCTCTCTCTCTCTCTCTCTCTCTCTCTCTCTCTCTCTCTCTCTCTCTCTCTCTCTCTCTCTCTCTCTCTCTCTCTCTCACTTTGGCTGATGTTTAAAACCCCCTTGATTGCTTTGTTGTAAAGGTGCTCATGCCTCTTCCATTGCCCTTATTGGTACCAGCATACAGCTACTACTGCTACTACATCTCCTGTTCAACTGTCTCCAAGCGCCATGGCTTTACCTGATAGGCCCTTGAGTCTGCTCTACAGTGCAACACACCGGGCAACAATGGCCACATTTCCAAAGTGGCATTGGCTGGGAGCGCCCGTTGATTGGACTGATAATGAAAGGCTGAGTGATGTGAGTGTGATGTATCGCCGGGTGTCTCACGAGCCAGTTTGGCACACGGTGGCAGCAAAAGTGGAAATAAGATACATAAGCAGATAAATGGACTACTTCTGGTCATGTTTCTGGACTGTTTTGGTGGAAATGGTTTTCCAGTGATTGTGCCATTTGTTCGATTACATAATGGGACTAAGGTGTTACGGTCTTGTGAAGGAAAAAGAAAGATGTGCCTTATTTGCCATGGGAATTCGGACTCTAATGACAGCTGGATGTGCTGGATTTTACAGCTCTCTAATTTTTGTGGACTTTCCCAATCAAACATAACTTTTAGTTCAAAAACTGGACTTTGTTTTGTGGCTGCTTGACTGAAACGGCTTCATTCAACCAGAACAGCCAGGAGCCATGTGCGGTATCCCTCACATCTTGGATAACCTCACAAATAAACCGGATGTGATTGTGAAGTGACTCAGACTCGGTCTTCTGAACGATTTCTCACCAGTGCTTTTAAAAGACTCATCCCACGTAACAGTTTCATGCCAATACGATGGACTTCAAAAAAAAGACACTCCGAGCACCCACGTTGTTCCACATAAGAGCTCTTCTACCAGCCTGCTGCTCTCAGATCTCAAACTTCCAGCCTTCTTTTCATTGGACTGTTGTTGCCTAGATACAGTACATGCAGACGTGCGATTGGGCCATTCCCAACCCAGTGAAGAACATGTGTCAATGGTACCGGGAAATTAAGTAGTCATTCTCCATTTTCTACTTCAAATGTTTTGCCTAGAATTTAACCCTAAATGGAGCTATTGACTACAGAATAAAAACTAGACGTATATATGTATACATGTTTAGAAGGCCACTGCTGGGCTAGCATAAAACTGTTTGATTTTTTAAATCTATTAAAGTAACTAAATTAAAGAGCATTTCAGTCCCCAAGGGGCTGCTGATTGTGATAAATAACTGCAGCGTGGCCTTTAAGAAAATCTTTTTTGTGTAGGAGAGGACAAGACCACATTTTCAGAGCAGAAATAGGACTTAGAAATTTCTGTCCTCAAGATGTACATGCACAGTGTGTATCTGACTGAAGAGGTGGTCTTTCCTGAAATAGATCTCTACCCAGTTCCATGTTGATGGCTCACGTCCCTGTTGTTCAGTCTTATCTTCCTTGTACATGAACACAATTTCCCTTTTTTTCCTCGCTCCATATATTCTATCTCACCTTTTTTTTCCTGGTTTGGGTATGTTTGTTCTCTTTCAGAGCATCATGGCAAAGACCTTCTCCGCCAGAAGGATTTCCATTAGCAGTGAGTATCTCCATGCTTTTTCTTAACTGCTTAATTTGCAGAGAAACTACTATTTAAAAATGTGCATGTCACTATGATATGTAATGCACACCAAGGCATTTATATCCTCCGTGATATAGTGGTAATATTGTTTTAGAAATGTTTCTTGAAGTAAACTAGTTTTGTGACTTGCTTTTCGAACTGTCTTAAGACATTCAAACCTTTTCAAGACGTTCAATAAGTTAATTTGAAGTGCTTTTGAAACATGATGACACTTCTGATGTGTTGTTGAATGCTGAGTATTAATTTCTTTCCAAGAAAAAGACTAATATATCTGAATCTCTTGGGTGGCAGTGATTTATTTTTTTATTATATATTATTTATTTTAAAACGCAATAAAAAGTGTGAAATATTAAAAGCTGAAGATACTTTAAAATAAGTGATGATGATGACAGCCATATGCTGTCTTTCCTCAGGCAGCAAAGCATCTCCTGGGGTGGTGAGTTCAGAGGGGGAAGCGGAGACCGCAAGCAGTGCTGGTGCTGGCAGGAAGAGGAGATGGGGCTCCAGTACAGCTGTCACTGCCAAGAAACCCTCCATCAGCATCACCACAGACTCTTTGAAGGTCAGAGAAATATGAAATAAAAATGAGTTTTTAGGATGGAAAAAAAATGTCCCTTCCAAAAGTCTGTTCCTGGATTTTTCATCTAACGAAGAGTACCATAATATATTCTTCACTCTTTACAGTCTTTAATACCAGACATCAAGCCTAGCGTGGGTCAGGAGGCTGTTTTAGATTTGCACCCAGAGGAGATGCATCTTTCTGGGGAAGAGGAAGGTGAAGAAAGAGGCGACCAAGACCTGAAAATCAGGCGAACTGTAACGCAGGTGCATGTTATTCCTATAAGCAAAAGTTTGTGTTGTAGTAATGGTCATTAACCAACTGATTTCTCTCGTAAAACAGATTGTGCCCTCAGAGACTCAAGAGAATGGACAGAAAGAATCCAAAAGAAGTGATCATGAGGATGAGGAAGAAACAAGTGAAGGGCGAGACAGAATTAGCCAGGAGGAAAAAACTGAAGGCTCACTTCAGGTTTCCATGGAGACAGAGCCATCATCCCCTGGGCGAGATGTGGATATGAAGACAGGTGAGAATTACTGAATAACAATTCATGTTTTTTTTTTCCTCAGCGCACTAGTGTGGGTTTTATGCAAGTTTTGGATGGAAGAATCTAGGTTTAAGTTTAGGTAGTAGAATCATTAGGATCTAATGGTTCTTGATCCACTTTTTTCTTTTTTTAAGTTTATTTTAAGTTATATTATATTATATATATGTATACATGCGCGCACACACACACACACAGAGCAAGAACAAACATTGGCTTGTACTGTAGGCATACAAAAGAACAAAAAAGAGACAAAAAAACCACATCATACTTACAAAACATACAATCAAAACTAGAGAAGGTATATAACTTAAACCTCAGAAGGGTCACTGGATTGCTCTTGAGATATAGATTTGTCAAACAAATCAAGAAATTGACAAGAAATTTCTTATGGAGCTAGTAAAATCTCTCCATCTGAATAACAGATGTCATATCAGAAATTCAGTTCTGGAATGATGGGGTAACAGTGATTTCCAGTTATTAAGCACTAGTCTTTTAGCCACCACCATGCCTTGCATTAAAGACTCTTGCATTGTTTGAGGGAGAGAAAATGAGTTTTGTGAGAAGCCAAAGATGATGTGGTAGAAAAGGTCTGCTATAAACCTTGGAGTACGATCCACCTTCCTATCTTATTAATTAATCAGTTCACCAACTTTGACAGTATTATTTGTGCAGTTCATAGATTACTTGAGTACTATTTTATTTTTTTTGTTTAAATTACAGATTAATGATAAAAGCATAAACTTTGCCTTCATGGAGCTTTTGGAAGGCAAAAATAATGCATGTTTTATGCAACAAACCCACCATTAATAAGACTGCAGATTCACAAGTACCATTGAACATATAAAAAAAAAAACTAGATTTATTCTGAAATTTTCAGAATCATTAAAATAACAAAGTCTGTTCTTTCACCTATAGCAGAGTATGTTGTTATTGTTAATCATTTCTCAACCCTTTTCTGCTTTTTTTTGCTTATTTTCAGTCTCTCCCAGTGACACTCGGATTCGCCGTTCCATTAGCCAGCAGAAGTCGGGTGTGAGCATCACGATTGATGATCCTGTTCGCACAGCCAAACAGCCCTCTCCTCCTCGCGGCAGGCTGTCTAATATCGTCCATGTCTGCAACCTGGTAAATATACATTCACACACAATGTTTCAGCTATGCTGATTGCATAGGCATTTCAGCTGCACTTATAAAGACAATCCATTTGCAGTCTTAAAATGAATTGATTGTCTTAGGATGGTTGATCTCAGACTTGATTTGTGATGTTTCTAAGGTGAGGCCATTCACCCTGGGTCAGTTAAAGGAGCTGTTGAACCGCACAGGAACTGTACTGGAGGAAAGTTTCTGGATCGACAAGATTAAATCTCACTGTTATGTCACCGTAAGCTTCTTCCCTGCGTTTCCAAGGATCTTTTTTCTGGTTTTTAAATGCATTGATTGTTGCTCACCCACTCACTGTTTTTGCTTTCCTTCAGTACTCAAGTGCAGAAGAGGCTATGGCCACACGTACAGCACTGCATGGTGTAAAATGGCCCCAGAGTAACCCTAAATTCCTCAGTGTCGACTTCTGTACGCAAGATGAGGTGAGCATTTCATTTTATGGTATGGGATTTTAAGGTTTAAATCTTTTCCACAGTCTTTTTATTTCTTTGGAAACTAATTCTCCATCATCCCATTAGTTGGACTTCCACAGGGGTTTGGGTCCAGCAGGAGAAAAGCCACCAGAGGATGCCCGTGGGGCAGCAGCTGCTGGGCCTGGCCGTCTGATGCCAGTGCCGCTCCTGCCAGAGCGTGACCAGTGGGCAGAACGTGAACGGGAAATGGAAAGGCGAGAGAGAGCACGTGCAGAAAGAGAGTGGGACAGAGATAAGGTCAGAGACTTCAGCAAACCTGGAGAGGAACGAGAACCAGGAGCGAGAAGATCACGCTCACGAGACCGCGAAAGGCGGCGTAAAGAAAGGGGGAAGAGCAAAGAGAGGAAATCTGATAAAAAGGGTGAGAAATTTTAATGTATGTGGAGTTTTTGGGATTATTGTAGTTATTTACTTGTATTGATTTACATCTTAGTAAAATTTGTTTTAGATATAATTGTTGTATTAAATGTTTGTTGGGATATTATAATAGTTTATTTTATATTTTTGCATAAAAACACAATTCAAATAATCTTCAGCTGTTGACTTGTGTATTTTGTATTTTTACTTTAATATCCCAGTGCTTATATCAACAAAAATTTTTTATTTTGAATTATATTTTATAAACTTCATCTGCCTTCCTTTTTAGAAAAAGGGCCCGAGGAGCCACCTGCTAAACTTCTGGATGACCTCTTCCGTAAAACCAAAGCGGCTCCCTGTATATACTGGCTCCCCCTCACTGAGGAGCAGGTACAGTTCTTTGGACATTTTAGTTACTTGGGTCTAATCCCAAGTTTATTTTCTACCCCTACCCATTCCCCTTCCCCTTGGCCCTTGAAACAGAGTATGAAGGGCTTCAAAATTTACCCCTAAGAAATGGGTCACCACTATAACACCTGCACACGTCATCATATGTCATCATGATCTCTTGCTTCACGTGATATCGATGATCGCAACTGTTGAAGTAGTTATATTTTGGTATTTATCTTCAGGAAATCACTGAGGGCAACAATATCATGTTATCATAACGATATAATGCAGCTATAAGCTCGTAACTTTACTGTGTATTTACACCGTGGCCATATTCATCTGTTAATGCACGAAAACAACATTAACATTATACCAGACACTGTTAAAACTCATTCCCAGCCACTAAACTTTTCTGACAGGGTATTCGAGTGATGGATGTGAAAGCATGTTGTTTGACTGCTATACAGGAGTTATTATTTTGGATTATACAGTAGATAGCGAAATTTAGCAGGTTTTTATTGTAGCGTTTAAAAAAAAAAAAAAAAAAAAAAAGCATGATAAAAACATGAATGTGGTAAAACACGAATGCCGTTATGCATGTTTTAAAACATATGCTTGTTTGTTGTAAAAATTTGTAATAATGACAAAAAATACTAATTTGTGCATCGCCTAACTTATGTTTGCTAAATAAAATATTGATTTTCCAATCACACTTTGTATTGCAGGCAGCACAGAGGGCAGCGGCTCGTGCCGAGCGCATGAGGGAACGAGAGAAGAGGATAAAGGAGATGGAAGAGGAGGAGGGTAAGAAACGTGAGGAGGAGCGGCGGGAGAGGATGAAACCCAGCGGAGCTGCTGGTGGAGAAGGTGAGAGAGGCCGAGACAGAGAACGTGAGCGAGACAGGGGTCGAGAAAGGGAGCGCGAGGGGGACAAGCGGAAAGAGGGTTACCGTAGGCCTGGAGTAAACAGTGCGACCGGCAGCAGAAGGTCACGGAGCCGCAGTGACCCTCCACCCAGAGATCGACGCCGCTAAGGGACGTCTGGAACTGTCCAGTTTGTATCCCCTCTTCTTGTATGTGCTGTAACAGCTCTATGCCTACCCTCCTGAGGACCAACTCAGACTTCATACGAACACACATGCGCACACACACACACACCCACACACACTCTGCGTAAAGACACACGGGTGCACACACACTCACTCTCAATGGGACCACGGTGGTGCTGTGTCTCCATGTAGACTTGTCTCGTTGTCTCTTGACTGGGCTTTAAGACTTCTGGTATTCATTTCCCCTCCTCAGTGTTAATGAGCATCCAGTGTAAGTGGGTCGGATTGCAATATGACATCCAGGTTTGGAAACATCTTCTTTCTCCTCTAGTGTCACGTCAACACACATCTGAAGAAGTGAAGATGCGTTTGGGATGCTCTAACAGTCCTGATCACTACTTTGTTTTCCTCTTCTGTTTCCCTCACATTCCTTGAATCTCTTTTCGTTTTGTTCCCTGTCGTCTGCCTTTTATCACCCCTTAGCAGTTACCAGGTTGCCATGAAGAATGGGATGCATATTTAACCTTTTCACATTTGGTTTTAAATTTTTTTTATTGTTTTAGCCTAAAAGCTGACATTTTTTTTCTTTTAAATTTTGTTTACTCCTGTAAGTGCTGAATGTAAAAATAATAAAAAGGTTACATCTACGAACTGAAAACAGTTTTTCCTTGTATGGGGATAACTTTTGTGACTGCAATGATGCGTTTACTACGTTTAAGCAGGAAAAATCTCATGGATTCCGATTTACTCAAATCAGATTCAGGCCTTGTTCATATGTGGAAATTTCTCTGATGTGAATCGAGTCCGTGCTCTCGTGTCTGCAGTGTAAGCAGGTAGATCGGATTTACACCTGTCAATGCGAGTCGCGCATCATTAAAAACCGTAGTGAATGACGTCAACTCTGATGCTTCATTTCAGAAAACTTCAGCAAAAAAGTCCCAAACCTTAAATCTCATACATGTCCCTACCAATAATTGAAACGACTTCAAAATAAAGTAATGCTCCTTCAGCTCTTAACCTATGCGTGTACCAAGTCAAATTCACCGTAATACTATTAACCAAGGCTGTGCAAGTAATCAATTCAGTTTTGATTTTGGCCTCCATGGTTATGAAAAACCATAATCAGGATAAAACGGTTAAATTGTCACACACCTCTCTAAATTTCTCTACATTCATACCTCCTCAAAGCTCGACTGCAGTAAAATCTACAGGCAATCGAATACAAGTCACTTTTAAAAGATGTAAACCGGTCGTCAAAAAAATCTGATGCAGTCACAAAATCGGAGTTGACCATCAAGATCTGCACTGTAAATGTAGCCTTAGACGATCTTATTTCGCAGGCACCTCTCTGAAACTGATTTTGAACAGTCCTCTAAAGCTTCAGAAAGTTTACTGATCTACTAAATAAGGTGTGGCCTGGATCAAAACAGAAAATAAAACATTTCATCCGCCTGTGCTTTGGGTTCACACTAACGGCTGTTAGGACAGATTTTATTACCACATACAAAAGAAACTGCTGCTTTTAAAATGTTTAAATGCTTTTTAAATGTAAAAGATTAAAACCGCATCAGGAATTCCTTCAGCAGGCACACAAACACAGATATAAGAAAGGGCTAGATTACTTGAGCATCTATTATTTTTGGTTTCATCAATGGTCTTGTTTTTGACTCATTGGATGGCTCTGATTGGCATTGAATTCATATTTCAGTCGAATCAGACCAGCATTTGTGCATCTTCTGTTGGTTTGTATGGCAGTGTAGCATCATAGTTTGCTTAAGTCAAACAAAACCTACAAAGTTTGAACACAGGTTTGGTGATAACGGAGCATATATTAAATTACAATACTAAATTAAGTGTGAAAAGAGAATTACGTATAAGCATACAGAATTAACCAACAGCTGCATCTATCAGACACAATTATTTTTTTTAGCTCAATCTTTAAATCAAATGAATGGATCTCATCGTTAGCGAACGAAACGTCTGTACCGCCTGTACAAGAATCACTCAGCTGAAGACATCTGCCAGCAAAGGCAATGGTTTTCAGCTTTCGGAAGCAGCAGATGCATTTCTCACATTATAAAGAGCTGCTCAAATGGCACGCACCTAATTCAGAGTCAGTTGATTGATTTCCCACTTAAACTTTAAAGTTGGTTTACCAACTTTGCTCTTGTTTTCTAAAATAAAATTCTTTAAAGAGACCATGAATGTGTTTTGATTCATTTATATTTCTTTGGGTTGCTTGACTTTGGGCAAATCGGTGAAGCTTTACTTCTTTGGCCTGGTATTTTGAATCTTGTTAACAATATATATGCAGTTTCTCTTTTATTTATTTAACATTTTAGTTTTAATAAAACGATGTATTTCAGTAAAAAAATAACAGGAACCTGAGGTCTAGACACAGGCTCATAGCGGACTGGTTTGTTGGTCAACAAGGGAACACAAAATTATGTGTCTGGTAAACATGGTGTTACTGACCTGCCTGTATCATTTATATCTAATTTAGATGGCGTATGAGGGCATGAGCTGTTGTGTTGTATAGTATTTTTCTTTTCTGTACAACTACGTCTACTAGTGTGATTGCATTTTTAATTGCAAGTTTCGATACCATTTCTAAATGTACTATTGTCTATGATTAATCCATGTACAGATGATGAATGTTAAAACATGAACATTTGTAAACATTTAAAGGTTGGCATTAACCTAGATTTATAAACTGTAAATTGGTTAATGCTTTTCCAAAGTTTAGAGCAGGTAATGTCTCTTCTGCTTTACCAAGGCCACATTTGTTTGATCAAAACAAAGTATAAATTATAATATTGCCAAATGTCAATATTGTAATTCAAAGTATATTTAATTGTATTTGAAAATGTTTACTCTGTGAGCCTTTATGCCACTCTTCAGTGCCACTGATGTTGGTTTAGTGCTCATTTTGGAGTTCATTTATTTAACATTTATTTTTGGCTGATTAATATTTGATTGCTTTTTAGGTGTTTTATGAGATGTAGAAGCTGAGAAAACATTAAATATTTTGTAACAGCGTAATTTATTATTGTTAGTTTTGATTAATTTAATGCGTTCTTGCTGAATAAAAGCAATGCCAAAAAGAAGACTCACCCTCAACTGTTAAAAGTGTAGAGTAAATCCTATTACTAACATACAAAAATTGTAGTATTACAAGGCAGGAATCTATTCACATACCACAAGGAGGCAGTCTTTCACAGAATATAGAATTACAAGTCTCTTAGGATGCCCTTAGAGATGAAATGAAGGTTACAAAAGTAACTCCATCCATTTTTAAGAAACCAAACCTTACATATGTTCTACATGTCTCTATAGGCTTGTTGTGTTTCACGTGCAGCTTGTGATTGGCGACAGGAGGAAGGTCATTGTTACAGCTCCAGACTCATGATCTCTAAAGCCCACTGTTGGCAAACGTACTGCAGACGAGCAGGTAAATATAATGCCTCAGAATATGATCACGCCCTGTCTGCATCTCAACTCCCACCTTTCTATTTTTACTGTGTTGTTTGCTGCTTCTTCACTCCATTGCTTGGTCTTATTTCATTCCCTCTCTGTCTGTTTCCCTTCATCCCCATGTTCTGGCTTTTGACGTCCTTCCTGTCGAGCTCAGCGTAGGTCCTCTGTAATTAGTGTCCTGGTGGCTGACTGGAGCATTTTTCCGGCCTGATGCAACACACTTTGCATGAACCTGGTCGACCGTCCCGTGCCCACACACAGCCCAGCCCAGCACCACTTCTCTGATTCAAACTTCATTCTCGTAAGCTTGTACACTTAACGCTTTCAGATGAGTTAAGTCTATTGCGGTTATTATTACCTAATTAGAAAGTTAGTTTTGGCGCTGAAAAGTTTGGAATTAGCATTGTATAAACCGTATCATGCAGTTTATTTTGCAGGGAGTAAATTTCAAAGAAAACGTGTGCGTCAGACAGATTGGAGACTCGGGTCACTTGTTGCATCATTCTTCTTTAGAATCCGAGTCACTTTTGGCCAAAATAGAAGTTGTGTGTACGGTAATCCACAAACCACACAGCAGTTGGACCGTATATTGGGGTATGAAATCAGAATTATGGCCGATTCTGGATTATTGACTGTCGACAGCATCTTGTGGCATATAGTCTGTCATATAGTATTTAGAGTTTATTTAGCTTGTTTTAGACTTGAAGAAACCAAGCAGCAAAGTTATGATTGCTTTAAAGGGATAATTCACCGAAAAATGAAAGCTCTCCCGTCATTTACTCTACATTTACATTACCCAGCAGCTGAACAAGTGTGCCTAAAAAAGTGGATGAGCATCATTATAGAGAAAAAAAGAAGCTCTGCAATTTCTGTGTGAGTTACCAAAACAAGCAATTCAGTCATAATTATTACCCCTCATTCTGAAAAATGCCTGACATTTTTATGGTAGCCAGTAATCATTTATATATAAAAAGAGGAATTAGCTTTCCCATGGTAATGAGAAATATTTTGAAAAATGCTGGTAGCTGGTTTTCTTACTAAGAAAGTTGTCATTTTTCAAAATATCTTTTGTGTTCAACAGAAGAAACAAAATTAAATAGGGTTCAATTTCAATTTTTGGTCAACTATCCCTTTAATACATTTACAGTGGTGGTCCATGGCGCACAGGGATAAATGTTGCGATACTTGCATATTATCTTTTTTCCACAATATGTTAACTTGTTTTAAATTCACTGTTGTGACAAAATCAGTCAGTAACCATGTCTATGTAAGTGTTATTCAGTTCTTAAATTCCTGACATGGTTAATGCTGGTAAGTTTTAGAACTTTCACACATAGTTGCAAGGTTGTCAGAGTCCGTAATGCGTAATCGGATGTTAATACAGCTAAAACAGCGTTAAAATGAGGATTCATACTTCACAACTTCAGCAACATTGTACAGATTTAAAAAATATATAATTTTAAGTCGTTTCCATTTTTTTTAGATATAAATATAGCCTAGTCATGAGTAATTTCTGGTCTCCAAAATAACGTCATACTGGTTTCAGAATGAATGGTGCACTTAACTTAAACTTTGTTTTTAGCATCAGCATTAAACAGAAAGTGCAAAGCTTTAGATACACTTGTTCAGCTGCTGGGTAATGTTAATTCATTATCAGCCATTCATGCGGGAACATTTCAAGTAATCTTTACCATACCTAATGAGTAAATACGTTAAGTTACTTCAGCAGGATAGCACACCATGTCACACTGATTATGACATTAAGTTCACTAGAATCAGAGGGCATCCACAGCCACCAGATATCATTTCAATAGAGCACCTTTTGGATGTGCTTGAATAGGCGATTCACATTGTTTATGTACAGCCAACAAATCTGCAGCAACTGCATTATGCAATTGTCTATCCACAAAAAAATCTCTGAAGATTCCAGTCCCTTGCTGAACCCATGCTATGAATACAGGCAGCTCTTAAGGCAAAAGTTCAAACTAATTATTGAAAGATATTATAATAAAGTTGCCATTTAAATATACAGTGTATATATATGTGTGTGTGAATGGAACCGATCTTCTAAAGGTTGATTTATACTTCTGTTTTAGACTGCGTGGTCTAATAGCCCTCACCGTGGCCAGCGCACACCCCTAAAAAATGTAACTACATGTCGCTACGATGCGTAGCGCAAGCTCTGTGATTTGTTGGCTTGGTAGCGCTGATGAGTGTGGGCAGGACCGAAAGGTGCGCGAACCCGCTGGATCGAGTGTTTACAAGTGTCGAGTCCTGTGAAGGAGCTCCAGATGGAAAATTTTGCTTTGTGTTTACCTTATGATTAAAGTTGTTTAGCGAGATTGAACTACTTCTACACTAATGTAGCGTTCAGAAAAAAACAAAACACCAGCGAAGAAACTCGACAGACAGGAACACAAAAACCTACTGCCGGCTAGTGTTTCGGAAGTGTTATTGCAGAGCAACACAAACAGCGCGCAGACACAAACAGTCGGTGTGCTGCAGATTTTAGTTCCAACCCCACATAGACACACCTGAACCAGCTAATCAATACGGCTGTATGCATTGTGCGTACCTACCATGAAAGGATGTGAAATAATGCAGCTTTTTAATTTTTTTATATTTTACATAATTTAAAGTGATTATTAAACGGTATACACTATGATATATTGACAAAGCAAGAAAAAAGGTGTGCTTTTGTGTGTTTTAAAGTGTATGTACTTGCATGGTGGGGGATGGGTATTAAAATCTATTGGCTTTAGTTTTGCTGGTGGTTTTTCCGCACACTAAAAATTACAATCTAGATAGCTATTGTTTAAAACAAGGTTCAAAATGAGTAAACTCTCCTTAAAACAGCTAAACTTAATTAAGACATTTGCCAAAATGCCTAAAACTGAGACGAATATTGCTTCCCCACATGGGGTGAAGACCGCAGTCTCATCAGCACCTGAGCCAGGGAAACTCCAGGCCCAGCCCGTGTCTCATTCATCGGACGATTCTGTTCCAGCTGCGCAGTCTCCTCGCATGGAACCGCTATACCATTCAAGGTTTTGTAAACAATCTTAGGAATAAGGGATGATGGGGCGGGGTGGTGCTGGATATGTGCGTACCTTTGAATAAAATCCTGCAGGCACCCCTGCTCCTAGGTAAACTAGAAACTTCCAGGCAGGTGTGTTTAAGAGAGTTGGAGCTAAACTCTGCAGGTCATCAGCCCATCAGGACCGAGTTTGGGCACTCCTGCTTTAACAAGACAAAGTTAGATATGTTTTCCCCTGTCATGTACCCACATGATTGTGTTTCTTTGGTTTACTATTTCGCAGTGCATTTAAGTGACAGATTGTCCTGCCCTCGCGCCAATAAACCCATCATGGTGACACTTTTTAAATCTAAAAGCATTCTTTAGGCAATAGAGACAGACGAACAGCTATTCATTTTGTTTGAAATATTGTCCTGGTCGGGTAAAGTAAGGATAACACACACTCCCCCATTGCCCAGCCCTCAGATCAGGCTACACTACCACATCCTGTCAGTTCTATGATAACTGCTGATGAATGAGCAGTGTAAACACATTTTCAGCAATCTTCAGCAGACCCCCCTCTTCCCACAGCACTGCCCTTTGTGTCCAGCAGTTGGAGAAACTAACCACAAGTCTCCTTTTTCAAAGCCCTCCTCTGATGTGGCATCTCAGAACTCTTTCTAACCCCCTTTCTTTTCCTCGCTACCCCCAAAGCCGCTTGGTTCAAGCTGTAAAAACTTGAATTCTTCATGCAAAAATTCTGCTTGCAGAGCAAAAGCTGGAAACCACTGCTTTGCAGACATTTCGTACACTTTTAGAATCTAGGTGAAGTTGTATTCGTGCATCATGTTTCCCGTCCATTTCCTTTGCTTTGAGTTGGACTTTGATGACATGCATTTATATATGGGAACCATATGTGGTTTGGTGTTGGAGGAGGGGCAGAGGGAACTAATGCAAGTCAACTGGACGAGAACAGGGGGAGGACTGGGTGGAAAAAAGGAAATATTAAAGACAGACAAGGAGGGGAATTTATACCTCATTCTTCTGATGTGGCAGTCCAGTCATTAAAGTCATAAGGTGAAGAAAGAGTCCAGTTAACTGTTGCAGGGCTGGAAGGATGTATTGCGTCAGAGTCCTTGTAGCTCAGCTTGCTGCATTTGGTAGCAAGGAAGAGTACAAAACTGATTCAGCAGCTCCCGGTGGGGAGTCTTTTCCTGGCCATTTTGGTGGTGATTGCCTTTTAAACCAGGTGGGAAAGAACCAACGCTATGAGTTTATAGATGTTGATTGTTTTTACTTCCCTTAACCTTTTTCCCCCCGCAATCTCTGTCTGGATCGACGGAAAAATACTCCTCTGCTCACACCACACCCTGTCTTAAGTGTAGACAGTATGTTTCCCATAGCTCACCACGTTATTGCAGGTGCCTCCTTTCTTTTATGTGCATTTCTAGCTCACTCAGCATTACTTCACTACATTTGTTCTGTAGCAACATGTAGTAAAATGCAAACTCTGGTGCAAATGAGTTGGAGTAGTAATGAAACATATTTCAAGTGTTTGCTTTGTCATAGTAAAACGGGCACAAAGTATTATATATTAATAAAAACAGCTGGAGTGTGAGCAGACAATCCCCAGTGTGGCTATTTATACATAACATATGTTCTTTATGGGTCCCCATCAATGACTGTATAAAAGGTCCCCATAGAGAATTCATGAACAAAACAACATTCCAAGTGAAGTGCAGAAACCCATAACTGTATTCGTAAACGTCCGATGTATAAATGCAATACATTTAGAATGAATGTAAATTATGGCTTATTGTCAGATTTCTATTGTGTATGTACATTAACATCAAATGTCTGGGACGTTTTGTATTTGAAACGAGTGTTTTTCACACCAAGACTGTATGTACAATGGAAATCACAATTAGAGAACCTAAAATCTCCTAAATTTTGAGGTCACTGCTTCTCTTTTTAAAGTTATCCCAAAAGGAATAAAAGCAGATTTTATTTTAAATAATATGTCATGAATTACTTATACTATTAAGCACAGAATAAAAATCCAAAATAAAATATTTTTTAAATAATACTTTAATATTTCCCAGTCATTTGTTTTCATCTGGCACCTGGTGGCAAAATCATTGTCTTAAAAGCCCTATTGAACTGGTAACCAAACTTTCTGCTTCAAAACTGAGCCGTTTTAAAGTGCCTTATGAAGACCAAAGGGACAAGCCTTTCAGTCATAGCAAGAGAAGATGGTTGTTCCAAATCTTTTTAAAAATGTCCAACAAATAGCTGGTCATCCACTAAAGATAAATACACGAGTGGACCAGATAAAGCGGAGATGCTCAAAGTTCAGTCAGTTCATGTTGCTGATGGAATTGCCCAGGCTCTTCACTTTCGTCCCCCCAGCTCTTCACTTTGGTCCGCGACACCACCCGCGATCGGCCCATTTTTTACTTGCGTGAGGGCGGCACGGTTGTTTAGAGCACAAATAAGGGCTTGCACTGCTCCTTCCTCTAAGGATCTGTATCTCAGCATACAAAGTCGCATTGTCAATTTGAACTAAAAGTCTTGCAGTGTCCAAATCTTCTTCAACAGGAAGAATCTGTAGGTCAGATTAACCTTTATTGAAGAGTATGTTGTGTTGACAGAAAACTGGTCCAAAGCTCACTTTAGATATGGAGGCTAGTTTAATCTATTTGGGTAGGGAAAGACTGAAGCCAAGGTGAAGTCAAATTCTGGAGCTGAAGTGTCATGTCTTGGGGGTGATTTCTGCACAAGTTGGGCCTGTTATACGGCAATAAAGCAGATGCTCCTTTGGCAACTTGTGGTTCCTTCCCTGCTTTCGTCACCCAATTAGCCAGAAGTTTTTAGTCAGGGCAGTGTTCCCTATTATGTAGCAAAATAGGAAACAAATCAGTTCTATGAACCTTAAATGGCCTGCTCAGAGTCCTAATCCAAACCTTATTGAAAATGTCTGGAAAATCTCTAATGACAGAGTGATGGCTAAGAAACCACAACAGTCACTGAACTGTTGAAGAGACTGAGAAAAAAAAAAAAAAAAGCAGATCAAGATCACACAGAGGGTGTGCTCATGTGGCCGGAGATGTGCTGAAGTTATTCAAAGCAAGAGCCTATTCACTTGATACTGGTTTTGACTTTTTTAACAGAAGTTTTTGCTTTAGTCTTCATCCTACAATCATTACTGTTTTCTAGTTGTGAAGTTTTTGTTGGAAGTTTAAATCATTTGATTATTGCAAATCTGATTTTTTTTTTTTTTTTTTACATCAGTTACGCTATTCCTCAGTGTCACACAATCTTTTTAAAAAATCATTTGAATGTTGAATAGTGCTAATCATCATTCATTCATTAATTTTCTTGTCGGCTTTGTCCCTTTATTAATCTGGGGTCGCCACAGCGGAATGAACCGCCAACTTATCCAGCACATTTTTACGCAGCGGATGCCCTTCCAGCCGGAACCCATCTCTGGGAAACATCCATAGACTCATCCACTACGGACAATTTAGTCTACTCAATTCACCTGTACCGCATGTCTTTGGACTGTGGGGGAAACCGGAGCACCCGGAGGAAACCCACGCGAACACAGGGAGAACATGCAAACTCCACACAGAAACGCCAACCGACCCAGCGACCTTCTTGCTGTGAGGCGACAGCACTACCTACCTGTGTCGCCCTGCTAATCTTCATTTAAAGTCAAATTTCCTTTAAATGATCAATGTTGAAAAGGGTTGTACTGTTAAATAATTGTGTAAGTATTGTTCATACCCAGGGGTATGAATGATTTCAGGCTGGACTGTATGTATTTTTTGTAAAATTAAATAAATGCATTCTTGTCCAATAAAAGTGTAATGTACTTATGAAAGTGCATATTGAGAGTTTGCAAGATTTCGTTGGTGCAATTTTGCGAAGATGATACAATTTCTGCCAATTTGTGACTTGATGCAACTAAAAACAGGTGTCCTACATTTAATATTCGTAGATTTATATATTGTTTTACTTTATTGATGGCAATTTACATCCCGTGTTTGTGTATATGAGCATCACATTCACATGGCCCAGTTTTATTCCATGAGGCTTTTTTCACTTTGCATAGGAATTTTTTTTCAGTCATTACTATAAATAGATGCGTCAAAGAGTCTTGATAGATAGATGCGTCAATGTCTGATTTGAAGTCATATATGTACTAACTCCTCAGAATGGTTAATAGTAAGCTAGGCAATCACTCTGGTCCAGGATTGATATCCTCTGCCTTAAAGGGATAGTTCACAAAAAATGATGCACTATTCATTTATTTATTTATTTTTCTTTGATCTGTTGAACACAAAAGAAAATATTTTGAAGCAAGCTGAAAACTGGTAACAATTGACTTCCATATTAGAAAAAACAAACATTACTGAAATCAGTGGTGACAGGATTTCAGCTTTCTTTAAAATATCTTCTTTTGTGTTCAACAGAATAAACTCTTAACAGCTTTGGAAAAGTGGAGCATGTTTATTTATATCAAAATTTTCTGTTTTGAGTGAACCATCTCTTTAAAACATTGTTTTTCATTTATATTATCATTGGCTTTTACTCAGAAAGTGTTGTAGCTAATGATGAACTTATTTTAAGGAATCTTATTTAACACGCATACTTTGAATTACCATAAATGTTTGTTCCTTTTTCATGTTAGGCTTGGAAAGAGACACATTTTCTCTCTGTAATGGTAGAAATGGACTCAGCCTGTCAAGCAGAGGTGTTAAATAGCATGTGACTGACTTTACTCCAATAAGCGGAGGTGTGCGAGGACATAAAATGGATCACAAAGAGCAGGCAAGTCTGTCTTTACCCAGAGACGTTCAAATGTGTTTTGAGAGAAAGACTTGAAATGTTTGCGGTGCAGCTAATGTTTTCAGTTAAGCCCTGTTTAAGAAAAGAAAAAAAGTGAGTTACTTAGCAGAAACTGAGGAAACTCAACTCTACTTGCCTGAAGAAAAAAAAGAGAGAAAGAGAGATGGAGGGAATTGCGGGCAGAGCAGAAAGTGCTGAGGTTGTTCTTCATACTGCAGAATCAACTGGGAAAAGATTGAACTTGCTCAAAATGTGCACAGAGAGAAAAGGAGTGGAGTTCTTGTCTATACGCTCTTACTGAATATATACACAAAACCCAGTGCCTTCAGGAACAGCACACACTTAAGCAGTCTTTAAAGGCCCGTCATCAAGTATTGTGCTAGACAATATCTTGATGTTTTGACAGATGTCTGATTAAAAAAAGATCAAGCTCTAGGTCATATCATTTGTTTTAACATCAACAGTGTGTGCAGATAAGCCGTGTTTTTCTCTTTCTGAGGATTCCAGATGTTGTTGGAATTCTCCTTGATCGCTGGCCTCCGAAAGCGTCCGCCTCCCAAAAGCCTCGTGACTCGATCCAGAGAGCCAAAACATTATCCATCTTCAGACATTTACTCCAAAGTACATTCAGCTCTCTTTGTTAAAATGGACACCAACACACTGAATTGAGTCTCTTTTCTCATTTGTGCATATGATTGAGTCTCAATCGGTATCTGGAAGTGTAATTATCCTCAAAAGACGCACACTCTTGCATTATAACAGAGATATGTTTCCTTGCGAACAGTGCCAAAAGGGTTTGCAGAATTATAATCATTCCTGGTTTCAGTTAATCCTTGGACCTAGCCTGCTTTTTCCGTCCCATTTATATGGCCAAGTTTTTCCGAGTGCCAGCAAAAGGGAGGAGAGAAAAGTATGGAGTGCAATGACTTAGAAATAAAGGTGATTCTATGCTAGATTTAAAAAAAAAATGTTTGTGGGGGCATCGTTAATTTGAGTGAAAGTCATAAGTCCAGATGAGTAAATGTGAGATATGTGTTTTACAGGTTGACTCTCTGAGGTTAAGAGAAGTTCGGAAAGTATGGCTGAGGAAAGTAGTCTTGGATTCAGATGCAGGTGAAGAGGAGCAGCTGGAGTTTAGGATGAATTTCCTTTCACCTCGCTAATGTTCAGGAGTGAGTAGGGTAAATATGACAAAGGGAGAGTTCATGCAGAAATAATGGAAATATTCTGGTGTAATGGGACATGGGACAGTGCTAGTAGATTACTTGGATAGTGTAGTCTAATACTGATGACATGATTCCATTCTTGTCTAATGCAATCAGATTACATTACCTCTTGGTTCATTTTTGTTTATCTTAAACTATTTTAAAAAATCACATCTTGTTATCATTATATTTTTGGAAATGCAAACTAAAATGTAATACTTAAGGGTGCCATAGAATAAAAATCTGCATATGCCTAGGCATAGCTGAATTATTAGAGTTCAGTACATGGAAATAAATAATTCCTTATTTATATAGCGCTTTTCTGGACACTCAAAGTGCTTTACACATTTTTCTGGGGGAATCTCCTCATCCACCACCAGTGTGCAGCGGGATTACACGACGGCAGCCGTATTGCGCCAGACCACACACACCAGCTGATTGTTTGCGAGGAGATTGAGTGATTAAGCTAATTATGAAACGGGAAAGGTTTTGAGGCCATGATGGACAGAGGCCAGTGGACAAATTTGGCTAGGATGCCGGGGTTAAACCCCTACTTTTTTTCAAAGGACGTCCTGGGATTTTTAACGACCACAGAGAGTCAGGACCTCAGTTTAATGTCTTATCCGAAAGACGGTGCTCGCTGAGTTAGCTATATAGAGTCCCCATCAATATACTGGGGCGTTAGGACCCACACAGACCGCAGGTTGAGCACCTCTAACACCACTTCCGGCAGCAACCTAGTTTTTTCCCATCCAGATACTGACCGGTGGCAGCCCTGCTTCGCTTCAGTGGACGACCATGTGAGAGTTGCAGAGAGCTAGCTGCCAACAGAATCATGAGCTGTTCTGTTATACCATGAGCGTCAAACACCATTGTTCCCTTGTTCTTGTGCAAATCTTGCGAATGTAAAATCCAGGTGAAGAACAGGCCAATTAGAACTAAACTCAGACTGTTACTTTGCGCACATAATTATAAATACACATGACATTCATGCATCATGTCAAATCTCTCAGCTCTTACTCTGATTTGACTTGAGTTAAATAATGTCAATACACTTTATCGAACTCGTCTATTTATGCAGAGGTTAATATTAAATGCTGCATGTGTTTATATACGTTCCGCTTCAAATACATTTTGACAAATGAAGTATGATTTCATATGGGTGCATTCAGACTATGTCATGCTGTGTGTGAGAGCAGGACTGACACCTGCTGCAGAGAGTCAAGCAGAGTTTATCAATATTCATGACCATTTCGAATATGGTAAAAGCAGAGGGTACCAGTCATTCATTCATTCATTTTGTTTTTGGCTTAGTCTCTATTAATCAGGGGTCGCCACAGTGGAATGAAGCGCCAACTTATCTAGCATATGTTTTACGCAGCAGATGCCCTTCCAGCTGCAACCCATCACTGGGAAACACCCATACACACTCATTCACACACTATAGAAAGTTTTAGCTTCCCCAATTCACATATAGCGCATGTCTTTGGACTGTGGGGGAAACCAGAACACCTGGAGAAAACACAGGGAGAACATGCAAACTCCACACAGAAATGCCAATTGGCCCAGCTGGGGCTCGAAGTAGTGGTCTTCTTGCTGTGAGGCGATCGTTCTACCCACTGCACCACCGTGACGCCCGGTACCAGTCATTTTAAGGGTTTTAAATGAGCATGTAAAACTAGTTCTGTACTTTCTGAACTTACTTAAACCACATATCTACCATGTAGATTTCAGAGAACAATTGAACATATTGAGTCCATGCACTCTACGACATCTTTACATTTAAAGGTTTAGTTTGGCCAAAATTAAAATTTACTCACTATTTACTCACACTCAAGTGGTTGCACACTTTTAGGATTTTCTCTCTTCTGTTAAACACAAAAGATATTTTAAAGAAACCTAAAGATCTGTAACTATTGATCTCCGTAGTATTTGGTTTTCTTACTTTATTTAATTAAATTCATTTTTATTTCTATAGCGCTTCTACAATGTAGATTGTGTCAAAGCAGCTTTAGAAGTCAGTGGTCACAAGTTTTCACGTTTTCTTGTTTTGTGTTTAACAGTAGAAAGAATCTAAAAAAGGTTTGGAACCACTGGAGTAAAATCGTGAGTTAATTTTCATTAAATAAATTTCAATTTGTAAATTTTCTGGTTGATCTTTCCCTTTAAAGTGAAAGCCATAATTTTATACAAAAGCATCCTGTCATTATTGTGCAAAGGGGATATTTTACGTCATGAAGGATCGATCAATTATAAATAATTGATTTCCCTTCTGAATATTATGTAATCATGTAACTGTAATCTGATCTTGTGCATTTTAATAGGTAATATACTCTAATTATGAGTATTGAGTTATTATGTAATCCCCCTTTCCTGTATTCAGTTATATATTTGTCTTTCCTTCTGCTTTACCTAAAATGCAACTAGCATCAAAATGTGTATTGTAAAACTTTTCACTTCTATTTGCGAATTACAAAAACAACAATATATCACCTTTTGTGTTCCGCTGAAGTAAGCATGTATACAGCTTTGTAAGGATGTACGGTTGAGAAAAAGATGCCAAAAACTTGATTACTTTGTGAACTATCACATTATCTGAATGTTTAGTTGCTATAAAGTCAAAAAAGAAAAATCTGACAGCAAATAAAACTTACAAAATAGTTTATTTTGACTTCAACATAAAAAAGGTTTGAAACAAGCACAATTAATTTTAGATAATGATCATCATCATTTAAATATTATTATCATTATTGTTTTTAATTACAACTTCAAAAATCCCCATTTTTTAAAAAAAAAAAAAAAAAAGCACAAGTTATCAATAATTGTAAACACAAGCAGTGAAAATGTCATATTTTAAGATTTATTTCATTTCAAAAATACAAACCCACCCATTCATTCAGTTTCTCCCAAATTAAGGCCACTTCATAAGACATACATTATTGCCTGTCCAGCAGGACATTTTTAATGACAATTCAATAAAAAAAACACATTCTTGACACGGAGAACAATAACAATAGTAATAATCATAATGATAACGGCATCATCCTTATCAATAATAGTAATTATTTAAAATACAGTACAATATAAAGCCATACTACTGGAGGACACACACAGACAGACAGCACAGCTTTGCAGGCATTGTTAGAGGGAGAAGGAACAATTATCTTGGCACATGACTTTGGTCTTTACCCTGAGATGGGAGCTGCATGGGGTGAGAATGGACCCTGTGTTGCTTTAGTGAAAAAATGACTATTCATGAGCCAATGCAAACCATTTTTTTATGATATCTTGTGCATTTGGTTACTGTGCAAGTGGCAGCACTAAGGTTCAGAGATGGCAATACCATGATATGGAGTGATTACTATGTTCATGCATTTTTCATGGATTTATATGGAACTAAAGAGAATACCATGGTAAAACAACACCTTTTGACCACCTTTTAAGGTTCTTGCATCATGGAAGAACATTTTTAAACACGTTTTAAACAAGTTTTCATGGTTTAAGATTTTCCATCACTGTAATTTCTTTTTTTTTTTTGGTGTGTGATTAAAGTGCCCTTATTATGCTTTTTCTAATAACTACTGCGTCGTTTTAAAATTCAAAGTGCATGACGTCCATTTTCAGGGTGCCCGCGAGGTCTTAAAAAGTCTTATAATGTCCTAAATTTCAAAAACTAAATTTTAGGCCTTAAAGTCTTAAATTCATTGAAATTTTGTAGGTCTTAAATCATTTTAAACAGATCTTAAATTTTCTTTGTCCGTGTATATCTACCCAATCAGGCCAATATGGTTTAACTTTATTAATTAAAAAAAAAACTTTGTTGAAAAAAATGCATGTATATTTACACATTATTTTAAATATGTGGATTAAAATAATTCTAATTTAGTTACTTCTTTTTTTTTCCATTGACCCAACCCAGACCATTAGAATTTTTTTTTTTTTTACCATTTAATCTTATTTAAGTCTAAAACTTTATTCATACTGATCTTAAAAAGGTCTTTAATTTTCTTAAATTTGACTTAATGCAAGTCGCAGAAACTCTGATTTTGAAACACTAGTTGTAATGCCTACAGTGCTTAATTTGTGAATTGCGAGGTCCCGGAACAGATCGGGGTAACGGATCCGGCATGTTACCCAAGGATGGCGAGGTGCCATGCACGAAAGTGGCAGGGGTTGGTGCGGTGGATGGCTGAGGGGTGTCGCGGACGAAAGTGAGCGGGGCGGGGGTGTCGCAGACAAAAGTGCAGAGGGTTGGGACTGGGTAGTCGCGGAAGAAAGTGAAAGTGAACACCGGACGGGGGAGGAGGGCGGTTGAGGAGGGGGATCGGTAAAAAGAGGTGCCGTATCAGATTTCAGAGGTTCCGGATCCGGTGTGTTCTGGCACAAATTAAACCCTGAATGCCAACCGATGGTCTTCATTGGTTGTCCACAAATGTCTACTTGGTCCCTTTAGCTGGTTTGTGTAGTCAACATTATGTTGAGTATTAGCAATTTCTAAGCTCAAATTATAGTTGTGATGGTGGCTTGGGTTGGTCAACTAGTTCCATTGATTTTTCATGGATGGACTCTGGTTTGAATTGATTGGGTTGAACTGACACCATTCACACTCACTGATTTTAAATTCAGACATAGTAAATCCATTTTTGACCAATCACAACAGATGATATCTGACCAATCAGAGGAGAGGATTCTAGCATAATTGAGGAAATTGGAGACCTTTCGATAATTGAGGTGATATGAAATATATTAATAAGAATATAAACGTGTATTTAATGTCACAGGCATATTCAACTACTGTTGTAGACCTTAAAATAGCATAATATGGGCACTTTAAGGTTGCATAAGGCTGCTGGAAATGTGCTTTAGCTGCAACCTGAGTAAATACAAAGTCTTCTGATCTGGCTTTTGTTTTGACAGGGTAAAAGTTTACAATAAGTCGGACATACAAAAACAATCACAACTTTAAAATGACATTTACAAGAGGTTAAACAAACAGCGATGAGCTGGCGTCATTGGCTACACCAGAAGGGAAAGATGCTGTGAGAAGAAGAGAGGAGAGATGAAGTGATAGAGACGCTGGAGGGGGGAAGAGTACCGTATGCCTTTGTACAGCGTGCAGGAAGAGCTCGGCACAGGTGTGAAAGCAAAACATTCAAGATCCCTAATTAGAAAATATTCAAATGCAGAGATTCTGAGTGGCATCATTTCGAAAGTAAACAAAAAAAAAAGGTCTCCCTTTTGTGTGAAAACCTTGAGTTTCGCTTCTTGGTGTTGCTTCGCTAATAAGTCCCCGTCTTCTGTATTCTCAATTCTCTCCTCCCCTTCCCTTTTTTCCGTGATCCCTTCTTAAACATTTAAACCTTGTCCAGTAGGGAGCGTTGGCAGTAGAGCAAGCGTCTTGGTGTGCCATACCTGCGGAAGAAGAGAAGTGCGCCGAGTGTAAAAATGACACAGAACAACATCATGAGTGGCACCACCACGGCAGCCGCTCCTCCTCCGCTGCTGGGTGCGTCTTCAACCTCGATTATGAGCACTTCTGTCTCCTGCTTTTTGCCCTCTTCCTCAGTCTTGTCCACCTCGTTAGTGCGGTCTTGTTCACGTTCACGCTCTCGTGCTCGCTCCCTCTCCCGCTCCCTTTCGCGCTCACGTTCTCTCTCACGTTCCCGGTCTCGATCACTTCCTCCACCACCTGTATTGGAGTCTTCGTTAGGGCAGCCCATCCAATCCTTAAGTGCTGATTTGGGGTATCCAGGCTCCACTTTTAATAACTGGTTGTTAAACTTCCAGTACTTGTTGGCTTTGTAGAAGTAGGTATAACCTGTGTAATTTAAGAGAGAAAAGGTCAGGACTGTGTTGTGGTAGTGATCTTTGGCTCAAAGCTTACATCCTGACTACAGTTTTTCTTTAATATATGTCTTGTCCTGAACAGGACAATAAAGAGAGGCAGGGAAATATTAGAATAGAGGAAATGGGGGGTCAGGAAGTGAAACAGGCCAGACTTTCACCGATTGAGGCACAATGCGACAAGTGATAAATGCTTATAACAGTAGGTCAAACACCAGACGTCCTACTTTGGGTGTTCACACCAATGAACACCCAAATTGATTCTATAGAGAGAGACAGAGAGAGCCCAGCTAACAATTTTGTGTTTAATAGATTTCTAATAGACATCTAAACTTAGACAGCTTGGCTAAAACAAGGCTAATTTGGGCTGTCAGTGAAAATCTAATAGACATGTAAGGATCGTCCAGAACTAGACTTGTCGTCAAATAGACAGATTAGACAGACTTTATATGTGTGGTCATTTAATTCTGTTTATTTGATGACTGGTCCAGTTTTGGCCTATTCTTAGACGTCTATTAGATTTTCACTGACAGCCCAAGTTTAGCCTTGTTTTAGCCAAGACGACTATGTTTAGACATCTATTAGACATCTATTAGACATCTTTTAAAAACAAAAAAATGCTTGCTGCTTATAAAATGCAAGTGAAGTTCTAGATTTTTTTTCAAATACCCTTTTCTTTTTGAAACAAAATGTTTCATCATTCAATGTTACTGATATTATGAATGAAACAGTGCTTATGTTAAAACGCATAAAAGTATAAATGATCATTACAGTGATCGTAAATGGTTTAATATTTGAAACAATTAAAAAGGCTCTTGTTGACACGTGGTTTAAAGCATTGTGGCAAACTATAAAGATTTAAAAGTACAATTAATTCGTATTTTGGGGCTGCACTGTGATTATTAAAGTCTTTTAATATGTTTTCCAGGGTTCCCACAGGTCATCGAATTTCTGGAATATCATAGAATTATAAAAGGCTATTTCAGACATTGAAAGTCAGTGAGTTGTGAGTATTTTTTGACCAAAGTCATTTTTTTTCAAAATGTAGCTTTTCTGTATTTTTTTTTGCCATTTTATTTCTTTTAATCCTTGTTGACTGGCAATCAAATGTTTTAAAACATTAGCACAATTTTTTTGAACAGAAAATAATTGGAATTGAATGAGACCATAAGTCTTGAGCTATTTAAGTTAAAATGCTCATGCCACACTTATGTGAAAAATAAGGTGGATAGATCATGGAAATTCAGCTTTTTAGTTGGTGAAAATCAGGGAATTTGACACGTGGCTTAGACTGGTTATCCAATGATTCCAGTTTGAAACATACCATTTGTTTTTAAGAACTGTGCTGTTTATGGATAGGACATTTTGGGCTCTATTTTAATGATCTAGGTGCAAAGTCTTAAGCGCATGGCGCAAAAGCATTAAGGGCATGTCCGAATCCACTTTTGCTATTATAAGGATGGGAAAATACGCTCTGCACATGGTCTAACAGGGTTGTGCTTATTCTCTTAATGAGTTATGGGTGTGTTTTGAGCACAACATGCATTAAACCAATCAGAGTCTCATCTCCCATTCCCTTTAAGAGTCAGTTGCGTCTCGCCATGACTCATTTGCTATTTACATGGCGAACCTTGTAAGTGGAAAAACTAAATGAAAAAAACTGAAGCTTCACTAGCAAGAAAACAGACCATCTGCACGAGGATAAAGAATGAGCCTCCTCCATTCGGCCTCTTAACTTTGCTTTTACTCTTTACTTTACTTCTTTACTTTCGTGGATGAGGAAAGGGTGTTGTACACACTCCACTAAATTAGCCTACACCATTAGCCTACATATTTAATTTCATTTGTTAAGCACAAAGATTTATTTCAAAACTATTTCTAAATTCAGTTCTAATTTCCAGCAAACGAATAAATGAACAATAATAACGAAGTGTGGTCAAAAAACCAAACCCACATCCTATTCTTATGCCCCATATGGTTAAAAACCCAGCAGGTGGACAAATCTAATCTTGTTTTTATTAAAACAAATATAAATATGCATATAATAAATAATGCTGCTAATTATAATATTATAATAAAAATGCTAATTGTTATGAATAAACTGACCCCCCCCCACCCCTGACATAATGGCATGGAGGCAGTGTTTTTTATATCTATGTAGTAAATAATTTTTGTAACATTTTAATACTTTATTTTTTTTTTATATGTAAATATGTTTGTGTATTGATGTACATCCTGTGTGTATTAAGCATTTGAACCTGCATAGGCGCATAACTATTGCACTCTACACTTGACTTTAGATCGGCTTTTACTTGGTCAATGCAAAGTCTACGTATTTCAGTTTCTCAAAATAGCAACGCGCCAACAATGCATCTTAACACACCTCCTTACTAGACCTGAACACCCTTGAGTGCACAAAGTGGTGCAAATGGATTTGCTATTTAAACAATGTGGCGCAAAATGTGGAAATTAGGGTTGCGCTGGTCTGCAAATAGCAACAAATCGCACCAAAAACATGTTGCGTCTTATTGCGCCAGGTGTGTGATAGGGACCTCTATGTGGTTACAGATTATCATATGACTGACTGACACTATACTAAAACACAGAATAGTCAAAGAACGACCATGTCAGAATAGAAAATCGGCTTCTAAATTAAACTTTTATTCTGTATAACAGCTGAAATGGTTCAAACATATAGACTGGAGGTTAATTAAAAAAGTGAAGGGCTTACCTTGATCTCGACTCATGAAGGCAGCCTTTATGTTGTCTGGAACGCCTTGCCATTTACTAATGGGTTTGGGGTAATCTGGATCCACTGAGTGTGTGTCTTCATTGTAACGATAATATCTGATGAAAGATAAGCAGCAGTTTCAGATCTATGCTCTCTTTGTGCTCGTGCTTTATATTATGGCACATCAAAGCTACTGACTTGTTTCCTCTGAAGAAGTAAGTGTAGCCTGTAGGCGTGTAGAGAAGAGCTGCATCCAGTTTGTCCTTTGGTACACCAGTTCCCAGTTCTCCCAAAACCTTCGGGTAACCTGGCTCTAAGTTTGACTCCGTGAACACCCAATGCCTGTCCCCTGCAAACCAGACATGTCAAATGTAGTATTTCTGGTTCAATAAGCAAATCCTCCGTTGAATTTATGCGATAAAAAAGAACTAGTACCTTTAAAGAAGACAAATTTGCCATCTTCTCTTTCATATGCAGCATTAATGTCAGTAGGCAGACCTCTCCAGAAGTGTCCAATTGGCATGGGGTAGTTTTCCATAACTTGATTATTACGAACACGCCAGAACCACTTACCCTAAAACACAGAGACAGGAACCATAATGAACAAACAATCTCCTAGTCCATATTCCAGACCTGACGCTGCACATACTCCATCAGTACCTTAAACACAAACATTTCTCCTCTGAAAATGCCAATGGTGTCAAAATGACCCTCGCAGATGTTAGGACCATAGGAGGGTCCTCCGGGCCTGTATGGTGTGGGGTATGGAGTGTGATGGGGCGTCTCAGGGGTAACAGGGGGTCGAGGATGTCCTCCAGATCCTGGCCCTGAAGAGATAAAATACATATATATTAGTGAATTAGATGATTTACATTGGTCTGTTTAAAAAAAATGATTGACAAAAGCGTCTTAATATGTAATTAAATTCTGTACTTGAATATTATTTTTCACTATATGGTTAAACTGAGAATGAATTTAAAATAATATACTGCTCCATTATTAGATTTTACTATACAGGGGTGCGTTTCTGAAAACCATCGTTAGCCAACTAACGTCACAAGTTCCATCGTTACAAACATAGTTTGCTGATTTGGCGTTTCCCAAATCCATCAATACAACGAACATTGACAAACTGCATCGCAAACTTGAACGTTTCCAACTTAAGGCCGATTTATACTTCTGCGTCAAACGCATGCGTATGCTACGGCGCAGCCTACGTGTGGACACATAGCCCCTCGCCGTGGCTGTCAGCGTCGTTGACACGCACCTCTCAAAAAATGTAACACGTACGCGTAGCGCAAGCTCTGTGATTGGTCGGCTTGGTAGCGCTGATGAGTGTGGGCAGAGGTGAGAGCCGTGCGCCCGATGCAGCGAGTGTTTACAAGTTTGGAGTCCCGTGAAGGAGCTCCGGATGGAGATTGTTGTTTTGTGTTTACCTTATGATTAAAGTTGTTGCACGTCTGGTGGTTCCCGCCTCAAAATGAACGAATTTGAGCCACTTGTACATTTAAGGAAATGTTCAGAAAACACAAAACACCAGCGAAGAAACTCGACAAAGAGAAACATAAACACCTACTGCCAGGTAGCGTTTCGGAAGTGTTATTGCAGAGAAAAAGAAACAGAGCGCACAAGTATAAATGCTCTGCTACGTGCGAGGCTTGCGCTGTGGGTTACGCCGATCACTTGACGCAGAAGTATAAACCAGGCTTTACTCCTCTTGTGTTCTATTCCCAGATCTCCCCCCTATGCACTATTAATTTCGAACATTCCAACATTTAAACTTGAAATGATTTTAAAAAACAAAAGCATTAAAGTAATCTCTCTTAGTGGTAATTTGCGTTCAAAGCAGTTTTACAGCTCAGTTTTAGCGTTTTCAGTGCACTTTGAAAACATTTATGCCATTTTGAATGCAGCCGTGGCTCATGACGAAAGCTATAGATGACCTATTATTTAAAAGCAGAAAAAGCATTTAATCAGCTGTTTACGTTATGTCTCCAAAGCTTGTGAAAACAGAATATATAGCATACGTTAATGGTTTTAATTACTGGTAGGTTATTTATGAAGAAATGTATATATACTGAATGTGACATGGGCCTGTTGCTTAAAACATTTCTGCAGTGGTTTGGATGTGTCAAAGTAGTAAAAGTAATAACAAATATCCTAGTATAGTAGTAAATAAACAATATCCTACGTCGTAATAATAGTAATAAAAAAAAATCAATAATAATAACTATTAAGTAGGATTTTTTTCTTTCATTTCTTAATAAATGGCCTACTGTAAATTACAACCATTATTGATTTATTTGATTTATAGAATTTATATCTAAAATTTTAGTATATGTTAGCTAAGTGGTTTTATGTTTTAGAATAGAATATGGAATATTCTCAATGATATTTGAACAGGAAACATTGGCCCTATATGTGCCGTTTACATATATATTCAATTAATATGGAAAATGAGAGCATGCTTTTATAAAAGCTAATATGCTAATTAAGTGCATGTAAAACAATATAATTTTCACAAAAAAATTATAGGGTTTCTCTAAAGAAGTTGTTATTCCACCCCATTTAGAGCGTCATTATGGATGTCATTATTACGTTATAACTAACGTGGTTCAAACGCGGGTCAAAGTTGGCCCATTGTAACCTTTGATTTGGCCCACCATCCCATCTGAGTATGATGGAGAGGATTGGGGCAATGGCTTTAACAGAGATCATCATTTCTAATTTGGCCTAAAAAAAATTATTTGTTTTATTTCGCTACAAAAAAACTAATTAAAATTACATGTTTCAATTAAATATAAATGAATCTGAGCATTTAAAATGTAAATGCGGTCACTCCACAAATAGAGGACTATGCAGAAGACATGGGCAAGCAAATCAAGGCACAAACTAGTTTAACTCCATTCTGTTAGAAATTTGATTTTTTGTTTTTTCTGTAATAAGTTCAAAATAAATAAAAATATATGTATTTATATATATATATATATATATATATATATATATATATATATATATATATATATATATATATATATATATATATATATATATATATATATATATATATATATACTGTATTAGTTAATATAAAGCAATGGTCTCAAACTCAATTCCTAGAGGACCGCAGCTCTACATAGTTTAGCTCCAACCAGCTCCAACTCAGACCTGCTTAATAGTCTCTAGTAGTCTTGAACACCTTGATTAGTTGGATCAGCTTTGTTTGATAAGGGATGGAGCAAAACTATGCAGAGCTGCGGCCCTCCAGGAATCCAGTTTGAGGATTTGAGAAGTTTTTTTTTTTTAGTTTTTTTTTTTAAAAATATTAAATAAATTAGGAAATTACCCATGGCACCTATATTTACCTTCGGCCCACTAGCCTTAAAGTTTGGTTTTTGGCCCTTCATACGAAAAAGTTTGGGCACCCCTGGCCTAATGTTTCCTAGGTTTAGTTACTGATAACAACCTCGATTGTTGTGAACACAGTTCTGTTAATTTTGATGCCTTTACCATAAAGCTTCTGAATGCCTTTCCGGTCATCTTCAGGAAGCAGAAAGTTGTCCGTGTCCATCCACTGGTAGAAGGGAGCCATGATGGCGGATGGGTCGCTTGAATGCTCCATCCCCAAAGCATGACCCAGTTCATGCACAGCCACCAGGAACACATCATTACCTGAGAGAAAGACGAATTTAAGCACAGGTCAGACTGGCCAACCTTAAATAGCATTCTGTATAATAGTGTACTGCACATTACCAACAACTATTTTGAGTGAACGACTGCTAAGGGAGAACACAATTGTTCCTTTCTTACAGAACTTGTTTTTTGGCATTCAGTCCACAACAGGGAAATGACAAAGCATATAAATCAAGAGGTTCAAAACACTGTCAATGAAAGGTAAGGCTGATTCAATCCAGTTTAATAGCGAGCACAACCCAACACTTGTTTGGACTTGCCTTACTCCTTTTCACACATATATTGAAACTGTTCACTGGATCTGAACTCATTTGAGCATGTCTAAACAAGACCCATCATCCAAACTGACACAAACAAGTGCAATCCCTTGGAGATCTAGAGTGTTTTCGCTGACATGTGGTGTTTGTTCTTACCCAGCAAGTCTTGGTTGCCAATAGTCCAAGGCTCAGCTGCGTCGAAGTGTGTATCCCCTCCTATGCCATTCCCTGGGAAGTAAGCATGGGCCAAGAAACCTCCTTCTCCATCAAAAGGGCTGGCATCGCCATGAAAGCCATCAGCGAAGAAGAGCATGATGTCTGCAAAGTCTTCAACCTTGTCTCTGATGTCACTGTAAGAGATCTCTCTGAATCGCAAAGGCGTAACACTTTCCCACACTTTGAAGGCTTTTCTGATGGCCTCAAATGTCTCGTATTCCCCAACCTTTGGCGTGTAGTTCTGTATGCTGTGAAAGAGATAAGAAAGGGTGAATTGGAGAAAAAGTAGGCCATAGGAAAAAGGGGGAATATAGGCAGAAGAGGGAGAGAAAAAAAATGATTTACATTACAGACAAGTCACACAGGAATTTTGGCCCTGGCTGCAGCGGAGCAGAATCGTATAGCAAGGCCAAAGATGACTTTTCCATAAGTGTGCTGCATATTTACTAAAGCACAGGCTACAGCCATATCTAAACGTTTATGACAGCAAACCTCAATTAACCGGTAATGGTTTTTGGATAGAATTTGTGCACCTAAATTGACCTAAATACACTTTCAAATGCTACAGAAAGGAGTTTCTTACCAGAATGTGATCTCATTTTTGTCCCATTTCAGTCCCTGGATGGCATAGCGCTTCTTTCTCAGGTTGCTCTTCAGTTCGGCTCCAAACTTGTCTGGGACGCCACAGCGGGGCCTCTTCATTGCCCTGGCAATCAGCATCCAATACATTAGATCATCCACCGCACAACAGATTTAATTTCAGACATTTTGGACAGGGTGGCCGTTAATTTCTGTCCTCATATATTCTACATCTTCCGTGCCTCATTGCGCACCAGTGGAGGATTGCTGACACAATGCTGTACTTTTTCCATTCCCTTCTTCCATGACTAACAACCACATAACTGATGGGCCAAAATAATTCCACAGAGATATCTGTAAGCTCTTGAATCTCCTGAACTAGCCACAGGTGTTCAGAAAATGCAAGACTGATCCCGTGGAGGAAATAAGGCATCATTTTTTTGACATTTAACCTATATGTATTTCAAAGAAGTGCAAACCTGGACATGGCAACATTAATTGGACTAAATAATACATTGTAGCTGTCATGTTGGAAAGCTGACTTACTCTAGAGTATTGGCATCCAAGCTGCCGGTGACTGTCAGGCCGTAGAATCTCTGCATGGCTTCAATGGCAGAGGGGACGGACTGAGGAGAGCGGGCCGTATGTGTGCGCAGATCGCCAGGAGGCAAGTAACCGTACTGCTGTAGCCATGCCTAAAACAAGAGAGAAAGAGTGACAAAGTTGTTTGTAAATAGACAGCGACCTTATTTTTTGTATTATTTTTGAGTTGTGGATGATGAGGACATCATGTTGTGCAGATGTTTGTTTTATTGTATGACACCAGATATTGACGTGCTTTCAATGAAAAGTCTATCATTCAAGAGTTAAAGCGAGAGATGAAAATGTACTAATTTGCAAGTAGTTCCATATCTTTGAGCAGGGGTGCCCAAACTTTTTCTCATGAGGGGTCAAAAACCAAACTTTATTAAGGCTAGTGGGCTAAAGGTAAATACAGTTGCCATGGGTAATTTCCTAATTTATTTAATACTATTTAAAAATAACTAAAAAAACATTGCTTTATATTAACTAATGCAGTATATTTTATATATTTATTTTATACTGAACTTATTACAGTAAAAACTAAAAAAGTCATTTATACCAGAATGGAGTTACACTAGTTTTTGCCTTAATTTGCTTGTCGATGTCTTCTGAATAGTCCTTAATCTGTCTGGTGACAGCATTTACAGTTTAAAAACATATTTATTTATATATTATATTTAATTGACGTGTAATTTAAATTTGCTTTTTTTGTAGTGTGTTAAAACAAACAAACAAACAAACAGACAAACAAATGTTAGGTCAAATTAGAAATGACGATCTCTGTTAAAGGCATTGGCCCAACCCTCTCTATCATTCTCAGATGGGATGGTGGACCAAATCAAATGTTACAATGGGCCAACTTTGGCCCCGCGAGCCCTACTTTGGGCATCTCTGCCTTTGAGTTTCCTTCTTCCGTTGAACACAAAAGAAGATATTAAAAAATGTTAGAAAGCAGTAATCTTCCATAGTAGGTGAAACCAATTCTATGCATAACTGCCAACAGAGTCATAACTGCCAGAGTGCTCCCGTATTACAGACCCATCTCCCGCCACTTTCCCGTTTTGTTATTACTCCTAGAAAACTCCCGAAATTTCACCACCACTCCTCCCAAAACCCATCGCCCCCCGCGTCCCACTCGAAACCTGCTGCATTCTACAGTTACTAACACCACAGTACAGTTACTAACACAATAGTTAGTAATAGTCTTTCGTTCATGATACTTGACTTATGTCCGCAACCCCCACCCCAACCCCCATGGTGATCACTTTCATCTGCGAAAGCTCCCCCCCCCCGCAAAAGGCCGGCACGAACACCGTGAGGCCGGCACGACCGTCGTTGACCTAAAGTGCCAGTTAAGGTCCTGCGACACTGAAGACTGGAATAATAGCTGTTACAAATTCGGCTTTCGTCACTGAAATAATGTTTTTAAAAACATAACATTTGATTTACAATGAATTAAATTACTAAACGGGCAACACGGTGGCTCAGTGGTTAGCACTGTCGACCCACAGTCCAAAGACATGTGCTATAGATGAATTGAAAAAACTAAATTGGCTGTAGTGTGTGTGTGAATGACTGTAAGGATGTTTCCCAATACTGGGTTGCAGCTGAAAGGGCACTGTGTAAAACTTATGCTGGATAAGTTGGCGGTTCATTTCGCTGTGGCGACCCCTGATGAATAAAGGGACTAAGAGGAAGGAAAATGAATACATTAAAAGGCAGTTCTTGTAAATGAATAGCATTTCTAAATATGTATTTTGAATTTGATCAAATAAGTGTAGCCTTGTTGTCGAAAATGTGCTGACCTCAATCTAGTATCTTGATATTCAAAAACATATTTGCTAGATTACTAACAGCTTCATTTAGTGTTGGTAGGAGTGAAACTCTCAAACCCATGGGATCGGGCAGGGAACCTTACCACAATTGATGAAACAATGCACTTGAAGCACTGGGATTTATTCGAAATTCACTTAACAAGTACGTCTAAACAAAGTAATACATCAAGTGCGTGCCTAGACTGATTTATGACCTTGCTTTTCTTTGTGGCGAAAGGAAGAAGCTGCATTATCTCTTTCTTGAAACCAAGTCAGTGACGGCACAAATGCATTTCTTCTTGCAGCAATATAGGATGATAGATGAGATAATGAAAGGTGAAGTGTTATCTGTCTGGGACTCCCTCGGGGAGACAGATACTGTCTCCAGTTAAACCAAACTGTCAGTCAGTAATTTCCCAGGGAATTTCTGGTTAATGCCATTGAAACCACAGAGACGGAGCCCTTATCCTGTAAATCCCCCCTTTCTCTACCTCCTCCACGACTCTCTCTTTTCCCTCTTTTCTCACATGCTGCTGCAGGAATGAAGGACAACAATGTAGACACACACCCTGTGGGGCCTCAGCGCGCTGTAGCTCGATGCAGAAAAACATGTGGCTCACATGACTTGGCAGTCGGCGCATGTGCGGTCTTTGTGACTAAAGTGTCAACAGACAGAGGTTCCTCCGCATGATCAGCATATTTATTGTTTATTATGGTGCTCTCTGGCTGAATGTGTTTTTGAGCGTGCGTTTTGGCAGCAGACGTGATTACGTGCACAGTCAGATGCTTCAGAGTCTGAGTTCCAAGTTGATGTAATCCTGGAAATTTTTATTTTTATTTTTTTTAGGAACTTTTTTTCCTGAGCCTCCTATTCCTCTATTTACTTAGTTCCTGCACTCTATTTTCCTCTTTTTGTCTCAGTGTCTTTACCAGTCTATGGGGCTGTGATATATTTTAACTTCCTCATAAATCTTCTCCATCATCTGACACTGAATAGTGCAGTTTCTTTGGCTGCATGTGACTCAGTCTCTGCTCAAACAAAGGTTCAGTGTGTTACATCCATATGAGGGTAAGAAGACCGTTTATGGGTTATGGATTGGTGGGGCATGGCGGAGATTCATTGTGATGAATGAATGCATCCATTCACTGTAACTGGACTGAAATGAGATCACAATTTGCTGAGTGATGACCATTTGATGAATGTTTATGAGAGCTTATACTTATTTATGCTAAATGCATCATATATCATTCATTTTCCTTCGGCTTATTCTCTATTTCAGAGGTCGCCACAGCTGAATGAACCGCCAACTATTCCAGTATATGTTTTATGCAGCGGATGCCCTTTTAGCTGCAACCCAGTACTGGGCAACACCCATACACTTATACATTCTCACACACATACACTATGGCCAATTTAGTTTATTCAATTCACAAATAGCACATGTCTTTGGACTGTGGGGGAAACCGGAGCACCCGGAGGAAACCCACACGAACACAGGGAGAACATGCAAACTCCATACAGAAATTCCAACTAGCCCAGCCAGGACTTGAACCAGCGACCTTCTTGCTGTGCATTCATTCATATAATGTGCATTCAGCCTTAAAGTTTATGAATTAAAAATTGTACCTTTGTCTGTCACAAAAACACATAATTCTGCTTCATAAACCATGCATTAACCCCTTGGTGTCATCTAGATTAGTTTGACGATGGATTTATGCGCTTATGTAAGCTTCAAATTAAAAAAAAAACTATCCAACAAAATTATACAGCATTAAAGAGCCAGTGTAACATTTAAAACGACTCTAACTGTGTTCATCTGACAGAATAAAGCATTCTGATGAATGAATAATGTGTAGAGAATTGAAGCAGGGCAAACATCATGTGTGTGAAGTCTTTGCTGTTGCTCAACATTTCTTGCATCTCTCAAAAACAACTTCTAAACTGGATTTCCCAACAGTTTGCCAGTACATCCTGTCTTCCACACAGAGGAAGTTTTTTCCATGAAAAGAAAACCTGTAAAGTGAAGGATGTTCACTCGTTCTTCCGCAAGTTGTATATAGTTTTATTGCATGATTCACGTAAATTCTTGGCTGTGCAATCTTTTGCTTTTATACTACACTAAAGTGTCTTTGATGACCTGTGTATGACTGTCATTATGCCAACAATCAAGGGGAGAGAGGTTTAGGTTTTGAACATTTATGTATTCAACATACCAATTGAAATGTTAATCTTTGTTATAGCATCTAATTTCATGACATCATCCAAACAGATTGAGCATAAAGGGGCCACACACCAGACGAGAAGCACAGCAACACACAAATATCTAGGACAACTTCTCAGCTATTGCACACTGGACATGTGACGTATTCGTTGTATTCATGTTGAATTCAAGACAGCAGTCCACAGCGGTTAATCTAATCACCAAACTTGCCAAAACCAACCATAAAACAACATGAAGTGCTCAGGTTTTTTTTTTGTTCTGTCACAATGTTGTCCTTTATCATTCAGTTCAGCCTTATACACTACCCGACAAAAGTTTGTCACCTATCCAAGTTTTAGGAACAACAAATAATAACTTGACTTCTAGTTGATCATTTGGTATCAGAAGTGGCTTATATGAATAGCAAAGGCCTTTAGATTACGCTAATTTTACCAAAATAAAATATGATCAGGCCTTGATTTTTTAATAATTTAATTAGGACAGTAAGGTCTGACTTTGCTTAGACAAAAGTCTTGTCACTTAACAGAAATAATGTACAGCATAGAATATAAAGTCATGGTGCAGTGGAAAACAGAATTAATATTGTGTATGACTCCCATGAGCTTTGATGACTGCATCCATACATCTCTGCAATGACTCAAATAACTTATTAATAAAGTCATCTGGAATGGCAAAGAAAGTGTTCTTGCAGGACTCCCAGAGTTCATCAAGATTCTTTGGTTTCATCTTCAATGCCTCCTCCATCTTTCCCCAGATATGCTCAACAATAGTCATGTCTGGTGACTAGGCTGGCCAATCCTAGAGCACATTGACCTTCTTTGCTTTCAGGAACTTTGATGTGGAGGCTGAAGTATGAGAAGGAGTGCTATCCTGCTGAAGAATTTGCCCTCTCCTGTGGTTTGTAATGTAATGGGCAGCACAAATGTCTTCAGGCTGTTGATGTTACAATCCACTCTGCAGATCTCTCGCACACCGTCTTACTGAATGTAACCCCAATTCATGATCTTTCCTTCACCAAACTTATCACCACTGATTTCTGTACGAATCTTGGGTCCATGCGGGTTCCAATAGGTCTTCTGCAGTATTTGTGATGATTGGGATGCAGTTCAACAGATGATTCATCTGAAAAATCTACCTTTTGTCACTTTTCCAAATTATCAACTAAAAGTCAAGTTATTATTTGTTGCTCTTGCGATCTGGATCGGCGACAAGACTATTGTCAGGTAGTGTAAATGCATGTTTTACCCATATTTTAAGCTCTTCACATGTTCTTCACAACTGATAAAATGTCATAATGCTCTGTAAATTCCATCACAAAAGCTCTAAATTTGTATTTATCTTTTGGTATTATTAGGTTTGTTCACTCAAAAATAAAAGTTACTTCATCATTTACTCTGCCTTATGTATTTTTAAACCTTTGAGTTCTTTCCTTTATCTTTCACAAAAGAAGATATTTTGAAGAATGCTGGTTGCTGGCACACATTGACTTCCATAGTAGGAAAAAAATTCTATGCAAGTCAATGGGTCTTTTTCAAAATATCTTCTTTTGTGTTCAACAGACGAAAGAAACCCAAATAGAATTTGGGAAAAAGTGAAAGTAGAGTATAAGGCAGAATTTTTATTTTTGGGTGAACAATCACTTTAAAAACTACAACTAAGCTTGCCAGGACTAAATACATTTTTTGTCTGGCCTAAACAAACCAAGAGACCTGAACTGCAAGTGTCAACACCAAATATCAAATGAAATGTAATGTAAAAGATCCAAAACGTAAAGAGAATCCTCAACGCTTTCATAACTTGCAAATTTTATTGAATAAATTCAGTTTTCACCTTCATTTTGGCTTGGCCATGATGCATGAAAAATAAAGTTCATGAGTTATTGTGACCGCATGCATGACCTTTTCTATTACTTTATATACAAAGGAGCAATAGGCACCATTTTGGGTTGAGAGGCTGAGAGAAAGACATGCAATTTTAAAGGAAAATGAGTCACAACTTCCATTTACTCTGGGCCAATGGAATAACACCGAATCTGGGTGCGCGTGTGGTGAATCCAAATCCAATGAAGCCAAATCATAAAAATGCAGTTCAGCTGCTCAGGTTACGCTAATGAAGCTCAACAGCTGGATAAATGTATCAACACTGTGACTCCAATAGCGAAATACTTAAAAAGAAATGCCTAATGTAAGTGGAGTTTACTAATAACAAAAACAGTGGTTAGTATTCAAATGTGTCCACTGTGGCAGCCCAAACTTCCTTGCTTTTAATTTACACTTGACAATTGACAATTTCTATTATGTCAGTTGTCATTTATGTAATATTGCTTTTTTAAGTAAATACTTGTGGTTTGGTGTTCTGTAGTATACCAGGTATAATAATATTTGTATAATAATTATGTTTTTTGTCCCCAGATTTGTAATTATATATTTTTAATAGGTCAAGTTTAACACCTCGGGCACTTAGCAGTTTGAGAAAAGAAAAAAATAATCTTTTTAAGTTGAAAATTGTGGCATTATTGGTAGATGAAAAAAGCAGTTGGCATTTATCTTTTCTTATTTAAATATACACTCACCGGGCCACTTTATTAGGTACGCCTGTCCAACTGCTCATTAATGCAAATTTCTAATCAGCCAATTACATGGCAGCAACTCAATGCATTTAGGCATGGTATAGACATGGTCAAGATGATCTGCTGCAGTTCAAACTGAGCATCAGAATGGAGAAGAAATGTGATTTAAGTGGCATGGTTGTTGGTGCCAGACAGGCTGGTCTGAGTATTTAAGAACCTGCTGATCTACTGGGATTTTCTCGCATAACCATCTCTAGGGTTTACAGAGAATGGTCTGACAAAGAGAAAATATCCAGTGAGCCGCAGTTCTGTGGGCACAAATGCCTTGTTGATGCCAGAGAAGAATGGCCAGACTGGTTCCAGCTGATAAAAAGGCAACAGTAACTCAAATAACCACTCAATACAACCGAGGTATCCAAAAGAGCATCTCTGAACGCACAACATATCGAACCTTGAGGCAGATGGGCTACAGCAGCAGAAGACCACACCGGGTGCTACTCCTTTCAGCTAAAAACAGGAAACTGAGGCTACAATTCACACAGGCTCACCAAAATTGGACAATAGAAAATTGGAAAAACGTTGCCTGGTCTGATGAGTCTCGATTTCTGCTGCAACATTCGGCTGGTAGGGTCAGAATTTGGTGTCAACAACATGAAAGCACGGATCCCTGCCTTGTATCAACAATTCAGGCTGGTGGTGGTGGTGTTATGGGTTTGGGGATATTTTCTTGGCACACTTTGAGCCCATTAGTACCAATTGAGCATCATGTCAATGCCACAGCCTACCTGAGTATTGTTGCTGACCATGTCCATCCATCCCTTTATGACCACAGGGTACCCATCCTCTGATGGCAACTTCCAGCAGGATAATGCTCCATGTCATAAAGTTTGAATCATCTCAGACTGGTTTCTTAAACATGACAGTGAGCTGACTGTACTCAAATGTCCTCTACAGTCACCAAATCTCAATCCAATAGAGCACCTTTGGGATGTGGTGGAACAGGAGATTCGCCTCATGGATGTGCAGCTGACAAATCTGCAGCAACTGCATGAGGCTATCATGTCAATATGGACCAAAATCTCTGAGGAATATTTCCAGTACTTTGTTGAATCTATGCCACGAAGGACTAAGGAAGTTCTGAAGGCAAAAAGGGGTCCAAGCCGGTAATAGTAAGGTGTACCTAATAAAGTGGCCAGTGAGTGTACCTATTTGAAACCACTTTTTGCAAAGGTCTTGCTGGTTGTTCAGCCTTAAAGAGATAATTCACCCAAAAATGAAAAAATAAAAGTGTTTTCTATTGAAGACAAAATATATTTTGTAGAATGTTGAAAACTGGTAGCCGCTGACATCCATAGTACAAATAAAACTTGGAAATTAGATGACAATGACTACTAGTTTCAAACATCCAAGAAAAAAAAAGAAAAAAAGTTTTACTTGTGTAAATGACCTAATTTTCTGCTTTTGTCCAGCAACTGTGGAATTTGTAGTCAAATTCAGCCTTTCATTTCTCTGTTAGTCTCTCTTTTCTAAAATGACATCACTTTTCAGCCTACAATACCTTCTATTCTTTATGCAGAATTGCATCATTCACACCCACCGCGTTTCCTGCCTGAAAACATCAATCCCATTTTCCCCCATCTCTTTGTCTATATTCTCCAACATGCCACCCCCTTCCACATCCCACTTCCTTCCTCAAACTCTGACACTACATCACCATCCATTGGCATCATTGCACATCTGCTCTGAAGCCATGTGGTCAAAAAAAAAAAAATCCCCAAGCCATTTCCTGTGGTTCTGTCCTATGAAGGATGTGACTAGCCATATGTGACCAAATGCATGTCCAAATAGTGTGGTTTTATGCAATCATTAATGCAACTCATCAGATGACTTATCTGTCAGTGACAAGAAGTGTATCAAAAATAACATTGTGATGTGGATTTCACAACAAATGGAGGTAGACACAGACACTAGTATTGTTAAAAAAACAGGTGTGCATGAGTCTATATAGCAAAAGGAAATCCTTAAGGAATTGGGAGAACTTCCTGCAGGATTGTGATGACTTCCTGGTAGCCGAAATAGAGAAAGAGCCCATACGGAGGTATTTTTTATTTACTCTGTCTAAACCCCTCCTCTTCTTTCTGACCGTAACTGAGGACAGATGTCATCCATTAAATCCTGCAGCTTATAGGAGCCGAAAAACCTATTCCCCCCTAACTCATCCTTAGCATATCCATCCACCCTCTGACCACAACATTACAGTCATGACTTTTCTTCCTGTTTTCCTGTGGTAATCGGCCGTTCTTTTTTGCATCCTCAGCATCTTTCAGTATATCTGCGGTCTCTCACTTGACCTTAATTCAGACTCCTCCACAGTGTTTACTTTGATCACAGAGCAGAGAGATCGGAGTTTCTTAAAGCTAAACATCTGTGACAATAATGCTTGTGACTGACAGATCATAAAATTTCAGAGCCTCATAAGTTTAATCAAATCCATATATGGATATATCCTGTATGGTTTCCACCCTTCAGCTAGAATGGAAATGATCATGTTATTTATAGCTCTATAAAATAAGCTGTTTCGTTCTGAATTTCTTTAACATGTCACATATTTTTGTGAACAAAAACTACGCCCATTTTATATCATAGTTTTGCAAAATGACATTGTTTTTATAAACTAAGTTCAATCTCCACTCAAATATCAGATTTACTTTCTGTTTTAAAAGGATAGGATTATAAACGTCAATGTAATTATTATTTAAATCAGAATACATTAAGAACACAGTATAATTTTTTACATCTCATCTGCACTACAAATGTTAAATCACAATACATAGGTTATTGTTCAGCAAATATACTTTCTTATTTCCAGATTTTGTTGCCTTTTTTTTATATTGTGAAATTGAAACAATTTAGGCGACGCAGTGGCGCAGTAGGTAGTGCTGTCGCCTCACACCAAGAAGGTCGCTGGTTCGAGCCTCGGCTGGATCAGTTGGCGTTTCTGTGTAAAGTTTGCATGTTCTCCCTGCGTACGCGTGGGTTTCCTCCAGGTGCTCCGGTTTCCCCCACAGTCCAAAGACATGTGGTACAGGTGAATTGGGTTGGCTAAAATTGTCCGTAGTGTATGAGTGTGAATGAGTGTGTATGGATGTTTCCCAGAGATGGGTTGCAGCTGGAAGGGCATCCGCTGCGTGAAACATGTGCTGGATAAGTCGGCAGTTCATTCCGCTGTGGCGACCCCAGATTAATAAAGGGACTAAGCCGAAAAGAAAATGAATGAATGAAACAATTTAGACTTTAAATCAGAAATGCCCAAAGTAGGGCCTGTGGGCCAAAGTTGTAACTTGCCCATTGTAACCTTTGATTTGGCCCACCATCCCATCTGAGAATGATAGAGAGGGTTGGGGCAATGGCTTTAACAGAGATCGTCATTTCTAATTTGACGTAACTTGTTTTTCTTTGTTTGTTTGTTTTATTTCGCCACAAAAAGCAGATTGTAATGAAATGTTTCAGTTAAATATAAATGAATCTGAGTTTTTAAAACGTAAATGCTGTCACTCCATAAATAGAAGACTATGCAGAAGACATCAGCGAGCAAATCAAGGCAAAAACTAGTGTAACTCCATACTGTTATAAATGGGATTTTTGTTTTTACTGTAATAAGTTCAGTATAATATATTCATTCATTCATTTTCTTTTCGGCTTAGTCCCTTTATTAATCTGGGGTCACCACAGCAGAATGAACCGTCAACTTATCCAGCATATGTTTTATGCAGTGGATGTCCTTCCAGCTGCAACCCATCTCTGGGAAACATCCATACACACTCATTCACAACTGTGCCACCGCATCTACTTAATATTATATATATATATATTAAATTAGTTAATATAAAGCAATGTTTTTAGTTATTTTTAAATAGTATTAAATAAATTAGGAAATTACCCATGGCAACTGTATTTACCTTCGGCCCACTAGCCTTAATAAAGTTTGGTTTTTGGCCCTTCACAAGAAAAGTTTTGTGCCCCCCTGCTTTAAATCAAGAACCCTCAGTTATCAGCCTTCCTAATGTCTGAGTTTCACACACACACAATCTGCTTTTATTAGCCAAGCATTGACCTACTTTAGTGAAGGTCACACAGTTTGACATGCAAAGTCTAATAGTTGTGTTATACTGTAACAATTGTCAAAAGAAAACTTTATCCATTTAGACATGTTGTTTGGAAAAAAGTGGCCTTTTTAACTTTATTAAGACAATGACATATTTATATATTTATTTAATATATTGAAATATTTAATATATTTATATAACTTTATACAATTGAAGTGATATGAAAAGTTAGTTTTTATCAGTTTTTATTTTATTTCATTTTTAAATAATGTTTCTAGCATGAATTACTGAGATTTAGTCATGTATCGTTCCCTTGGGATGAAACGTCTTTCAATCCTCATATCTATGCGTATTACCACTTATTATCAGTGATAAATATCAGTTTAGGTTATAATAATGCATGATACTTACCTCAGGTTTCATGTCTTGTTTCGAGGACGATCTGTGCGCGCACACAAATATTAGGAGAAACAGCCTCGTGAACCCGCTCCAAATCATTTTTCTTGAGTCCTTTGTTGAAAAATTACTCGTAATAAAGTTTGACAGCTCTTTAAATTGTTACTGTCGAAATAAAAAAACGCTTAGAAAAACTAGTGCCTACCACAATAGTGGTACAAACTCGACGAGAACTTTGGTTTCTCCAGAAAAGCGGGAGAATACAGACGTTTATCGAAATGTAAACAATAACTGCGATATATTACCGTTGCATTGCACTGACTGAAACTCTACAGTCTAAAATTCATCGTTTCATGCACTGGGCGCTAAAATGGAGCGTCGAATAAACGCATTATGAAAACAGATAAGCTATCATTGGTAAGTATATCTTTGTCTTATTTTTCTAGTTCAATAAAGTCTTCGGCTTCTTATGCACAGCAGCCCCTTTCTCTTGGTTGTAGACGTGGTCGCTCGATCGGAGTTGCCAAAAAACTGGATAGTAAAATCCCTCCCTCCTCCATATAGCCCATCCCGCTCCCTTCAGATTCACGAACTTCATGGCCTTGCTGACGACCTTTTTTTTTTTTTGCTCGACCTTCCTTGTGGACAGAGAACATACTTCATTTGCCAGTTCCCCCCTCCCAAACTACTAGACTATTGTTTAGTTTAATGTTTTTTAAGCAATTTTAATTGATGGTTTTGCTCGACATTCGTTCGGTGTTTACCATCTGTCTCTTTGTGGCATTGGTCAAAACACTGCTCTAAAGCAAACAAGCATGACAGAATGATTTATTTACACTTGATGGAGAAATATGAGCATAGCGCCAGGGCTGTAATGTAATTTGGCTTTTGATGTTATTATATATTATATTGACGTGTTGATATATTTAAAACATTTGTAGATTTTTTATGTCTAAATTTTTACAAAATAAGACAATTTATAGTTTTATGATTTACACCCTACGATTTATGACGTACAGCATATCTTTTGTATGTAAAACTAAAAAATCAGAATGATCATGTCTTCAGTCTGTAAGTGCCAAGGTTTAACACTCCCACCTACTGGTGGCATCCTATCATTACATGTTTCGCATTTTGATAGATAAACTAGAGCAGGGGGGCCCAAACCTTTTTTTATGAAGGGCCAAAAAGCAAACTTGATTGAGGGCTGTGGGCCGAAGGTAAATATACCAAACTGTCTTATAATAAAGTTACCATGGGTAATTAATAATATAAAAAATAACTATAAATCAGGGGTGACGCAGTGGCGCAGTAGGTAGTAGGTTGCTGTTGCCTCACAGCAAGAAGGTTGCTGGTTCGAGCCTCGGCTAGGTCAGTTGGCGTCCCTGTGTGGAGTTTGCATGTTCTCCCTGTGTTCGCGTGGGTTTCCTTCAGGTGCTCTGGTTTCCCCCACAGTCCAAAGACATGCGGTACAGGTGAATTGGGTGAGCTAAATTGTCTGTAGTGTATGAGTGTGTATGGTTGTTTCCCAGGGATGGGTTGCAGCTGGAAGGGCATCCGCTGCGTAAAACATGTGCTGGATAAGTTGGCGGTTCATTCTGCTGTGGTGACCCCGGAATAATAAAGGGACTAAGGCGAAAAGAAAATGAATGAATGAACTATAAATCATTGCTTTATATTAAGTAAGGAAGGCAGTATTTTATTAGTAAATTTATAACAGTAAAATCAAAAACAATCCCATTTAGAACAGAATGGAGTTTAATGCCGAATACATGAGTCAAGTTGCACCTGTTTTTTGCCTTGATCCAATGTCTAACTGATGTCTTTTGGCATTAATTGAAACATATAATTTTAGTTTACTTTTTTTGTAGCTTAGCAATAAAACAATCAAAAAAAGCTATGTTATATTAGAAATGAGGATCTTAGTTCAAGGCATTCGCCCTAGGGTAAAGGCCCTAGTTTGGGCATCTCTGAACTAGAGGTGCAGTGCTCAGCATGAATGAGTACACCCCATTTATGACAAATGAATATTTGTATACATTTCTCAGTGAATATGGGTAACATATATTGGTGCATTTGAACAAAACAGATTTATTTATTAAAATAATATTTTAGTCACAGAACATCTTTAGAAGTGGAAAGATAATACAATTAAATTCATGCAAAATATTGCAAACAATTTTTTGTTTCTCTTGATTTTTGCTATTTTTGAAAATTGTATTTATTATTTTTCCCTAACATAAATCTGGGCTACTAATTTTTGAATCATTATTGTAAGTTATTTTGTTAGATAAGCTCCAGATTTGGCTTCAGTACTGACTAATCTAATGTATATGCACAAATATAATATTCTAAAGCATCCTATAGAAAATATTAATTTAAATGAGAGATTTTTGTATGTTATCATATATTAAAATGTTTAATATAGATCCCACATTTTACTTTTAGAAGAACTTCCTTCCGCATTTCTGGGGAGCCCTGAACGATTTGTGAAGAGATCTTTCAATCATCAGATTTAAGTATGTTAAAGATGGTGCTGAACATGTGGATGTAGAAGGTATGTACACCTTTACTGAGTTATTGATTTACTTTCCATATTGAAGGAACCCATGATGACATTTTCTGAGTGAACACAAATCTGTTCAGGTAACAATGTGAAGGATTAATTATTATACCAAAGGGGTTTTCCCATTGCTCAAGTGCAATGTATTTTGGGTAGCACTTTATATTATGCACTGTGAAACCCAAAAAGTTAAGGTAACTCAAACCATTTGAGGAAACCGATTGCAACAAAACATTTAAGTTCAAAAACTAATTCTAATGAGTACTGTCAACTTACTCTTATTTGAGAAAACGGAGCAATTTGAGCACAGTAAACCCCAATAAATGAAGAGAACTCAAACCAACTGAGTACTGTAAAACCCAATAAGTTAAGGCAACTCAAACTGTTTGAGGAAACCAATTGCTATAAACCATCTGAGTTAAAAAAAAAAAAAAACTAGTCTATATGAGTACTGTGAACTTACTCCATTTAAGTTGAAGTAATGAGGTATTTAATTAGCTGATTACCTTAAACACTGAGCTCAAAACTATTTTCAAATGAGTAGAATTAACTTTCAGTAAAGTTTGAGTTAACTACACTCATTATTCATTTGATAAAGTTGACTGTACAGTACTACAGTACTCAATTGTTGAGTTCTCTTCATTTATTGGGTTTTACTATGCTCAAATTGCTCCGTTTACTCAAATGTATTATGTTCAAAGTACTCATTAGGATTAGTTTTTTAACTTAAATGGTTTGTTGCAATCGGTTTCCTCAAATGGTTTGAGTTACCTTAACTTATTGGGTTTTACAATGTATAACTTCAGTTTAGATACAGATTTGGTGCTCACTTATAAAGCACAACATTACACCCAATATACACATAGCTCTACAAACAAACACATAGACCATACTTTATTTAGGTCTTATGTCTCTCTGCATGGTTGTCATGGTGCAAGAGATTAGAGGCCAGTCCTCAGACAGATTGTCAACGCTTCCTCCAGTTTCTCCCTCACCGCGCTTGATGTGGCACACACAGAAGCGGTGCAGAGGAGTTTGATTGTGTTAGGGAGTGAACGGATTAGGGATGCCTGTATGTGAAGAAAACTGTTCCCTCAGACCACCAAGGAAGAGTAACATCACTGTAGATGAGATTTATACTCTTAAAAAAAGACAACAACAAAGAGTGTGAGCGATCTGAAAGAACTGCTCATTCTGGGTCTTGCCGTGAATACACTGATTTTTTATTTCCTTTTAGCTGTACCATGAAATTACAACTCACAGTCAGACTCGTACACCCAGTTCATTTCTATGGAAGATAGATACATGTAAAAGTATCCAGACAAAGAACAAACACCACCATAGAAACAAACATTTCCACCAAGAAATATAGAAAGGGTTATTTTCTTTAAGCTAGATAGTGGTTCATCTCAGAATCAGTCAAGTTATTTCTATCTTTTTCAATAGCTACACTGACAATATTAAAGTAACAAGAACTTACACTGACTAACATACAGGCTTGTTAAACAATCTTACCCGACTCTAGTTGGTGTTAAGAGCAGTATATTATCTAGTACTGTACAGCTGGACAAACATGGACACAATGGACACAAGTTGACAGGTCATATTTACAGTTTGGTGTTTCGGTGCTTCCCAAGTGTTAAAAGAAAGAGATTTAGTACGAGTAAAGAATGTATTAGTACAAGAATATTCCGAGTGAATGTATCCAATGTCAATTTTAACAAGTTTTTCAAATATCAGCTGGTCAGGAACACTTGGTTTGCTCTTGGAAAGCAATTATACACACATATTCCAGCTGTACTGTCTGGTATCTGGTATATGGTAGGGTATTTTGCTGAACATTTGACCTCATTAGGAAAATTTATAAGAATTGTTTGACAAAGGTTGATAGTGCATGGATGCCCTCCAAAACATAATGCAGCAGGGTACTGACATAGTCTAACACATTGTTTGACCAATTCAATACTTTTTCAGAATCTGTTTTTGGTACATTAGTATGTTTTTAATAGGGATGTCCAGATCCAATAATGTGATCGCAAATCGGAAATCACGCAGTTTCAAACCGGAATCAGATGTTAACTCCCAACTCCAACTCCCTCAGAACTCGAATATATATATATATATATATATATATATATATATATATATATATATATATATATATATATATATATATATATATATATATATATATATATATATATAGTTGAAGTCAGAATTATTAGCCCCCCTTTGAATTTTTCTCTCGCTTTTAAATATTTCCCAAATGATGTTTAACAGAGCAAAGAAATTTTCACAGTATGTCTGATAATATTTTTTCTTCTGGAGAAAGTCTTATTTGTTTTATTTCGACTAGAATAAAAGCAGTTATTAATTTTTTAAACACCATTTTAAGGACAAAATTATTAGCCCCTTTAAACTATTTTTTTTCCCGATAGTCTACAGAACAAACCATCGTTATACAATAACTTGCCTAATTACCCTAACCTGCCTTGTTAACCTAATTAACATAGTTAAGCCTTTAAATGTCACTTTAAGTTGTATAGAAGTGTCTTGAAAAATATCTAGTCAAATATTATTTACTGTCATCATGGCAAAGATAACATAAATCCGTTATTAGAGATGAGTTATTAAAACTATTATGTTTAGAAATGTGTTAAACAAATCTTTCATCTGTTAAACAGAAATTGGGGAACAAAATAAACAGGGGGGCTAATAATTCAGGGGGCTAATAATTCTGACTTTAACTGTATATATGTATTCTGATTATTTTTTAACACATCTATAGTTATGCGGTGGCACAGAGTTAGACCTCTTTCTTGACTTCACACAGAAACAGCAACGTGTGTGGCATGACATCACTTTGTTGCTGAGACGCTATTGGTTAAATGCCGGCAAAGTAGAACACGGAAGCAGCTTGAAGCGAAAAGTTGATGACGACAACATTGCCATAGCAAATTCTGAGAAATGTAAACTTGGGATTGCCTGCCGGGTATTTTAGGTTGAGGTGATCTTTGTTTTTATGTTCAAATTTTTTTTTTTATATATATATTTACTGTTGCGCTAAAGTCCAAAAGTGAAGTATTTCTGTCATGTATTACTTGTTTGTTCAAGCTACCTCACAGAAGTGCTCTGTTTGTTAACAAGAGTTATTGAATGTTTAAATAAGGGGAGTTAAATAAAAATAAGGAACATCCTGGATCTGTTTCTTCACTCTTCTTTATTCTTTTTTTTATGTATTATAGAAGTATCGGATTGGGTTTTGGTATAGGTAGATACTCAAAATTAAATGACTCTGACTCGAGGGCAAAAACCTGTTCGGGACATCCCTAGTTTATAAACACACTCCCTCCCAATTTAACCATCGCTTAAAGAATTTGATTACAATCTTTGCATTTTGTGCTGTTGTAAAAAAATAGCACACCAGAACAATACATTTTAGTGAACTGACCCATCACTTCATCATTGGCTTCTTAAATTTTGCTCTGTTCCTCACTCAAAACTATTATCAAATCTTTAGCTCTATTCAGTTCTTCACCTTTGGAAAAGTCTACAAAACAATCATGGCAACCTCATCCAGACAAAACAATTTACATTCATCAAAAAAAATCACGTAATACTCAGGAAAGTACTATAAGAAATATTTAGGTATCATTACATATATTAAAATACAAAATACTTGTATTTTAATATAAAAGACGTGTTAAAGATCAGATTTTTTTTAAACCAAGAAGTGATTTTGTGTGTTTACTGTGAGTGTCTTTTCCTTTTTCTTCTGTTTTTGGTGAACAGTTAAAATCTTGGTCCATAATATCTCTCAGGTTCTCCCCTCTTGTCACCTATTAGATTGATCTAATCACTTAACAGGGTCTTCTGCTTTATGTTTTCAAAGGGCTTGGATCACGAAACTCACTCATGCCCTGGTGGCAAGTAGGTTGCAAGGTGGTGAGATTGTGGTCGGTCATTATGCATCACTTTCTCTGGTCCCTTGGTCCTAGCAGGAGCTCGAGGTGTCTTGACAACTCCTCCATGGTGCTTCATATGTCCCTAGAAGATAAATCAAGAGAGGTTGTAAGTCTTATTAAGATAACTAACATTGTTAAATTGTATTTAAGATGGATGACATTTAGTGCTCAGCTTTAAAAGGACACTTACTTTGAGTCCACTGCGACTTGCATACTCTTTTCCACATTCAGAACAGTGGTAGATTTTTTTCTCTGGCATGGGAGGTGGAAGACTGGGAGTAAGGGAAATGCATACAGTGGGTTCTGTTCTGTTCATTTCAGTTGCTGTTGCATCATTGAGGTCTGCTTTATCTTTTGCATCCGAGCTACAGGGAGTATCCTTTGTGATCTTCTGCACATGTGTGTCCGCCTCCTCAGACTCAACTGCATCCTCACTTGTCTTAGTTACGGTGTCTGATAGCATTTCTTGATCAGTACTCAACTCTGGAGGTGTCTTTTGACCATTCTTTGGTGTTTTGCGACCTTTATCTTCAGTTTTTTGTTCATTGGGAAACTCTTGTGGAAGTGATTTGGATGTTTGGACAAGGCTTTGGTCAGGCTCCTCTAGACGTACTATTTGAGAAGACACACTCTCAGATCCCAACACTAGGGGAGAAGATGGTGGTGAAACTGGATGTGTCCGAGAGGCTCTGGATGCATTATGAGCTTGTATGCTAAGAAGATCCTCCAAATTTGATCTTGATCCAGAGCAAGGAACAGCTGAGAGAGATCTATTTTCACTGACTTCACAGTCATTTCCTTGTGGACTGGTATTCATCAGAGCAGATGAGCTTGAAATATCTCCCAAGTAGGCAGTGTTGCTGGAAAGTTCAAAACATACTTCATCATTGGCAGTAGTACCAGATGTTGATGCTGATTGGGAGGTGGGAGGAAAGAGGGAAGCTGCAGATTCAACTGGGGAAGGTATGTTGAGAGAGAGCCCGGGAGGATCAACTATAAATGTTGGAGGCGACTGAGGTGTTAGATTCAGAGAGGGGCCCGGGCTTAGATCGAAAGCTTGTATAGGACCCAAGCTACATGAAGCAGGTAGACTAGAGGTTACAGGACAAGCTGTGGGTGCAGTACTGACAGCGAGTGATTCAGTATGGCTGGAATCTGAGATGGTTTGTCGATCAGCATGTAGCAACTGAACATCCACAGCGCTAGGGGTATTCTCTGAGCCAGAGAGCTCGATGGACTGGGAGTGAGACTGTGAATCACATTCTGTTGAAGTATCAGGCATGTGCTCTGGTGGTAGCTGTCCTCCTAAATGCATGCGGATATGATGTTGTAACACAAGGGCATTGGTAAACTTCCGCTGGCATAAAGGGCAAGAATTCTGGGCACGACTGTTTGGTGGACGGGCTCGATGAGTGGCAAGGTGTGCACGAAGGCTGCCTTTAGTTGAGAAAGATCGACCACATAGTTTGCAGGGGAAGGGTCGCTCACCTAAATGAGTAGCCTGATGCAAACGTAATGCTCTTGGGCAGCTTAGTACACGCAGACACACGCTACACTGGTTAGGAGCAAGTGTCCCAGCAGAGTTCATAAGTCCCATGTAAGGTGACTGCTTGCTGAAGAGAGATGAGGGTATTTGGACTGTAGATGATGGGAGTGAGGTGACAACATTTGTACTGAATGTACTTGTGCTCATTAAGCCACTGCTGCTATATGTTAATGTTCCTGATACACTATTGCCGCTGGTAGAAGTTTCCCCGATGGATGATTCCCAGTTTGTCTGACCGTGTGGTTCTTTCTCTAACTTTTCCACTAGTCTCTGCAGCTTTGATGTGTCTGATGTTGGAGTTGAGATGGATGGGGCAGTGGATGACGATGTGAATGGAAATGTAATGTGGTGTTGTGGGGATGGCAGGAAGGATCCAGCTGGAGTTGTTGGTCTGAGAAACCCATGGCCTAGATGATGGTGAGTGGAAGAAGCTGGGAAGAAGATTTTAGGCAAGTTAGCAAGCTGTGAATAAGCAGTGTGGGGGAGCAGAGTGGGTATAGGTGGGGTGTTTTCATCAAAGCGCTGCTGTTTTACTCCTTTATACACACCAGCAATGGAGGAGGTTGTTGAGGCAGGAGAGGAAAGAAGGGTGGAGGCTAGAGAGGAAGACGATGAGGATGTGATTGAAGAGGTAGTGGATGTAGAGGCTGCAGCAGCAGCCGCCGCAGCAGCAGCACGATTGAGCTGGAGGAGAGAGTGTGCAGTGGTCAACAGGGCCAAATCAATACTGGGAGGCAGAGATGAAGCTGTAGCACGTGTTGATGCAGTAGCACCCTCCAGATTTTCACCACACAGGTCATCATCTTGCTGTTTCTGATGCCTTTGAGTACTGTTTGTATTGGTGGAGGTGACAGTTTGAGTTTGTGCTGATCCTCCCATTGATCCCCCAGTTACAGATGCAAACAATGAGCAGGGAAATAATGAAAAAGAGAGTTCAGGGTTTTGCTCACGGTGGCGCAGGAAGTGGACCTTAAGGTTTCCTCGTGTGGTGAATCTACTGAAACATACAGGGCACTGGTAAGGACGTTCTCCTGTGTGTGAGCGCAAATGTATTTGCAGGGATGAATCACTGCTGAAGAGTTTCCGACAAAATCGGCATGCATGCTGCATACGTCCTGATGATAAGACAGAGGAACCACCTTGAGCAGAGAGTTTTAGATCCTGTGAAGGACCTGAAGGTACAGCAGCTGCTGGTAGAGATTGGTTTTGAAAGGGCAGACCACTGTGTCCACTGGCTCCCGTGGTGTTAGATGATTTTTGGGTTGGTAGGCCTAGGGAAAGTGTGAGTGGATAGTTTGAGGCAACAGGTGTGGACATTGATGAGGATGTGGAAGCACTTGTATGACTGGTGAAGTTTGTTGGAGTTGTTCCCACACTGTCATACTGTGCCTTATGGGGTCGTAAGACATTTAGGAGGGGGTTGGAATGTTTGGAAGACTGAGGAGGTAACAGGGATGAGAAGCAGGCCAAAAGGGGAGCAACTGAGGTGGGAGGAGATGATGACTTTGGTCGGGAGGGTCTAGGGTTGTTATCAGAGCCTTTTAAACAGAACTGAGGCAGTGATGGTAGTATGCATGGCTTTGAGTCAACTTCACATGGTCCTCCTCCCAGTCGTAACACTTGTCTACATATTTCTTCAGTCATCTGCATCTGATGGATTTGTCTTTGTTGCAGCACACGTAGCTCTTCCAAGATAAAAGCAATACTGACTGGTGCACATGCTGGAGCTGAAGGGACTGTGCTTGGGCTGGAAGAGGGTGTAACTGGACTTGGGGGACCCTGAGGCCCAGAACTGGGGCTTCCAGGATGGGGAGGCACACAGAGAGAAGCAGCAACAGAGGATGATGAAGAGGATGTTGTGGTTGCTGACACGCCTAACTTTGGAGAAGCCATGAGTGAGCAACTGTGTTTGTGAATAGACACAGTTGGTGCAGTGGTCTTGATGCACTGACTAGTCAAATGGGATGAGATGTCAGGAATATAGGAAAGGTGAGACCCCTTGAGATTTAGAGTTAATTGTAAGGGCTGACAGGGGATGTGAACAACACTATGGCTGGCTCTGGTCAGGGAAGGTGTTGTTAGCCTCTCAACTGGTGGAGTTGGGTTTAAGGTAGATTTGCAGCTTTGAGGTGTCGAATATGAAGAAGAGTTCTTTGCAAGAGTAGAGGTGAGGGACTTCAATGCCAGGTGTTCCTCTATGAAAAAAAGAAAAGAAAAAAAATTATATGCAACAGTTTATGTCATTAAGACAAGTGAGTGCTATTTAACCTTTAATATTAAGTCTAATATTTGTAATGCAATTCCAGTAAGGTGCAAGATAAAAATGGGAATTATTTGATATTGGTTAAACTGTGTTGGTTAAATTACACGATTCGTTTTTAGCTACATTCATTTGTTTGTTGTCTGCCAAATTAGTTACAGTAGAACGGACTAACCCTAAGCTAATTGACAAAGCTTTTTTTTTGGCCTTATAGACCTCCGAACCCAATTTCTAACCTTTAGTATTTTTCCTTCATGCTGTTGTCATCGTAATTGCTTTCCAATTGTGTTCACTCACTGCCAGTGCTTACACAATCATCACCAAGGAAACATAGCATATATTGAGCCTCACATACGAAAAGGCTGCCTCTGGCTGAACTACTTAGAACACTGTATTTCCATTAAATGTCAACCAAAGTGTAGTATTGCTGTTTCAACCAAGCTTCCCATCAATGCCATCTACTGTGCCACTTCCCGTGGCCATAAATGTTCTTTAAAATTAAAAGTGTATTTTTATACATTTATTAAATCTCAAGAAGCATGAGGAACATTGTTTGTACTTTTAATTTTCGCCTCTTTTTTTATTAGCCAGTCTTGTCCATGGATGCCTCCGCCTCTCCTTCTCTCCCCTCACTCCCTCTGATCTGAAATCCCATCCTTCAACTAGCTTTCAATGCTTTTTGCACTGCTAACAGCCAACTTTGTTTCCACAGCAACAATGAACATGGACAATGAACCTTGCAACAAAATTCCCAAACCCCTACTCTGACTCACCTACCCACCCTCTAGAATGAGTTAGAGAATATATGCTATTACATCTCGATGCTTAAAAAAATCCTCTGTCTTTAATAAGTGAAGCCTGAAAGGTCAGCAAGCCTTAGTGCCATTGTCAACTGGTAAAAAGAGCTAGATTGCTTAAATTATGTGACCTTCAGCATCATTTGTGTCCATAAACCAATATGATTTACAGACAACAATCAAAACAAGTATGCAAAATTACTTGATGACATACACACTCGCATGTAGGGAGAGATATACAAAGAGTTTTATATACTTGAAGAACTGTAGAATTTAAGTCACAGATCAACACACTCTTATTCACGTACCTCCTGGCAGTTAATGCCTGACTGCACGACCACAAAGGCTCACAGAGACAATGAACTCTCATGCCATTCCCGTTAAGGCACTCAAGTGGTTCCTTCTTTTTCAATGTTGCCCCTTTTTTTCCACAACCTACTTCAAATCTCCTTTCCAAAATCCAGCTTACAACAGTTTACCTCTCTGTTCCTTTAAGGCTTGCTATTCTGTTTGGTCTTTATATTTAAACCATTCTCACTAGACAAACATATAAAAACTTGTGGGTGGTCTAAAATTTCAAGCTTATTTTGGAACATGAAAAGTACTAATTGGACATTCGACAGCTTTTTGGGATGCGATCATTGTCCAAATATTAAAGTATTTCTGTACTTTTACTTTGCTCCACTTTTCCTAAAATGAGATCCTATATTGTAAACATATGATTCTGTTAATGTCACAGCAAATATCTCGAATGACATTTGCAAGACGTGTCGCTGACAGAAACAATGGAGCTCTCTTACTAAGCAGTAAAACATTTCTCACCATGTTGAAGTAGCCACGAAGTGTTGAGGATGGGGCTGAAAAAGTGCTGAGGTCTTTTCTGTTTCCGGCGTGACATGATGCATGGGAAAGTCTATGTCTAATTGGTTCATGGATTGAAAATCTCTCTATTTGAGGCTAAATTACAGTTTATCTTATCGCATCAGTTGTGAGAAACAATCCAAAATCCATGTTTCACTTGTATAGAGTTACAAGGCCAAATGCCAAGTGCATACATGAGCAAGCAATGTCTCAAAAGTGAACTAAGCACTTGGCAAACTAAATCTCTGTCTATTCAGTGTCTAACTAAAATCCAAAGACAACTCTCCACCTCCTTCTCCCTGTTTCTCTCTCCAACACAGTCTCGGCTTGTTCTCTCTGCATTTGCATTCAAATAACGCAGAACACCACCTACTCAAGCATATACCCCTCCTTTCCCTTACACCCCCAAGTTTTAAGGTGTTCCCTTGAACCTTTTTTAAGTCTCAGTAGTGAATATTTAACCATTAGACACCAGGTAAAACCATGCACTGCTTAGATGCAGTATTAAAGGAATCACATTTGAATGTGTTATATGTAGCTTGGTGTAGATAATCTGTCAGGGGATTACATGCATTCATAATAACCATGTTATAATATTATTAATTATTATCACATTCTTACTCTTATTATGTATTTTAATAATTTCTTTTATTGTCAAACCTGGCTTTAAACTTCAGCATCTTAAAGTCATGCATTCAACAGGCCTGCATTCATTAGAAAAAACCCAAGTATTTGTTTTAATGGTCAACATACATTAATTAAAAACAAACGAGGCCTTATAATACATTTTGAAACCATACTGACATTTCAGTTACATATAATATAGATGTTTTTGGGTGGTTTGGATACATTCTAAGTCGATTATATTCATTTTAGAAAACTGTACATCACTGTCCCCAGGAAATGATATGTATTTATATATTTTCATTTATATTTTCTGTCTTTCTGTCTAATAATAATAATAATAATAAGCAAATAAATAACAACCAGGCTTCCAGTAAGCAGCATTTAATCTAATGACAACAAAAAAATTAACTATATATATAAAATTCACATGTATCAAAATATCACATGACCAGAGAACACAGTGCCTAAACACACTATTTTATCATTAAACACAATATTTTATCATTAAAATATTCTTTACGTTGTAATACATAACATAGCGTTTAGCTAGCATTTCGATTCCGGCTCTAAAACGCCTCGTAAAATTACTGTACAAATGTCATAATTACGTCAGCCAAAAGCACGCGGGAAGTACAGCTCTACTGTACGCGCGACCTGTTGCGTCCTCCGGCGCGCGCTCTATGATCATAACCAATTATGATTCATATTTCTTATGACCACACGAAAGGCTCAGACGCAACCGACATTTTTGAGCATACGGATTGTAAATAGCACAAAGACTTACCAGAAGACGACGATATTTCACGGCTCTTTGTGAAATTGGGATAGATTACGTCGTACAGTGTCTGGCTCGTAATATCACCATTGCTGTTCCGGCATTTTGCCACCGTGATGCGCAGTCGGCTCTGACAGCAGGCAGCTCGACATCTAAATTATTTATTTGCTGTACTGTCGCTTTGTACACTGTATTTGCTGTTGTCGTCGTGACTGGTCAATTCTCGCCCATTGTTCAGTGTTTGGTTTGATGGCACATAGCGATTCGTAAAGTGATATTTCGCTAATCCTGTCATTCCCATAGTCCTCCCCTCCCTCGCTGCTCTGCTTTCTTTGTATTTGGTAAAAATGGCCCTCTCCCCGGCCTGAGCCTTTGTTGAGCAGACTGGCGCTGCAGGATCGACGGATGTCTGTCTGTGAGTCTGTCGGTCCAATCCGGACGGTCTCTGCAGAGTAATTAACGAGTCGTGTTTGTTTTTGACGGCCTACTAACTGCTTTCGCTTTGAGACACAGAAGGTTCGTTTTATTTTAGATGACGTAATTTGAATATTTAAACAGAAAAACGCCTGTTCTCGCCCTAATAATGCCATTTCTTTGTAGGTGGCTTATTTGTTGCCAGTTTTGTTATCTTTGGTGTTCATGTGTTAGCAGTTATAACGTTAGCCTGTTTAACTTAACAAGATAACTGAGATTACTGAGCTGTTTAGGTTACAGTATCCTACTAACTAGTTGATAAAAAGGACTACAACTACCAGAAGGATGTAGGCTACGTTTTTGTGCTTGATGACTTGGACAACAACACTTGTAGTCCTTGAAAGACAATGACCATGGAAATCATGGAGATTTCCTTTACAGTGATCAAAATCATTGGAATCTTATGCTAGACCTATTTATTACTTTAAAAAGGGTGCAATAATGTTTGTTTCTTGTAAGTTTTACAGACCACTGAAGTTGTAATTAATAGTTATAATGGGAAAAACTATTGCAAATCAAACCCATATTGAAATAATGAATTTACAATGACAAAAACGTCACAAAAAGAAAGAAAGAAAAAAAAAAACTATATATTTAACACATGTATTTAATAATTTATGGTAATTACAATTCTTATTGTTAACAATAATGTAAAAATAAATAACTGATGTCCTCATTTATTTATAGTTCATCTAGGATTATATCTGGTTAATAGCATGTTGTACAAATAATTTACAATTTAAATGCACTTTTGACAGCTTAATATTTTGAGATAACGTGAACCCAAAAATTGTTTTCAAATCAATATTTTTATTAACATCGAAAATATGATTGATAACCACTGAAGTTGTAATTAATAGCTATAATGGGAAAAAACTATTGCAAATCAATCCAGTATTAAAATAATGAATTTACAATGACAAAAACACATTACAAAAAGAAAGTAAATAAACATATAAAATACTGTTTAACAAATTAATTTAATAATGTATTTTATTTAAAAAATGCTTATTGTTAACAATAAGATAAAAATAAGTAATTTATTTATTTATTTTCTCAAGAATGGGAAGCTTTGACAGGAATAAAATAAAGAAAAATGTATTGCATGCAGAAAGATAAATCCATAAAAGCCTTCAGACAACTATAGTCGGCTAATAGCATATTTTAAAAATAATTATTAAAATTTTTACAGCTTAACATTTTGAGATAATGTGAACACAAAATGTTTTCAAATGTCTCTTTTTATTAACATCGGAAATATGATTGATTATTGTACAGTAGATACATGCATCAATATTGAAAGGAATTAGAAAAGATCTGTCATAAATGGTACAGACGTGGAACTTCAATTGCAATCGTATACATTTTTAATCTTAACGTTTTTTTATGTTTTGCAAACAATAGCTAACATCAAATGTTTTTGTTTCTGCTTAGTTTGATAGTTCTTGAAAAACAATTTAAGAGGGCTTTAAAATAAGGATGACCATATTTAAAAAAAGGAAATCTTGGAGATTTCCCATACAGTGATCAAAATCGTTAGAATCTTAAGCTTAGGATTTATTCAATTTAAATATGGGGCAATCAATTTTGTTTCTTGTGAGTTTTACAGACCACAAAAGTTGTAATTAATAATTATAATGGGAAAAACGACTGCACGTGAAAACCAATATTAAAATAATGAATTTACAATGACAAAAACACATCACAAAAAATAAACAAAAACTATATTTAATAAATATGTTTAATAATTTATTGTTATTAAAAAGGCTTATTGTTAAAAAAAGATAATGAAATAAAAAACTGATGCCCTCATTTCTTAGTTTTTTCCCCAAAGATGGGCAAGTATTTCCAAACTGTAACATAATGCTCTAAACTAATACGTGCAGTATCTGTGAAGCTGAGGAAATGCACTTGAAGACGAAATCTTCTAGTTTTTGTGGTTGTGCAGCTTTGACAGAAAAAAATGCATTGCATGCAGAAAGATAAATCTATAAAATCCCTCAGACAACTATAGTCCATCTGGAATTATATCTGGTTAATAGCATATTGTAAAAATAATTTACAATTTAATTTTTTACAGCTTAATATTTTGAGATAATGTAAACACAAAATGTTTTCAAATGTATCTTTTTATTAACAATGGAAATATGATTGATTACTGTAGATAACTGTAGATACATTCATCAATGCATCAATATTGGAAGGTATGAGAACAGAACTGCCAAGAATTAGTCTCATACAATTGAATAAAAATAGTTTAGTACCAACCATAAATGGGTCAGATGTGGAACTTCAATTGCAATTGTAAAGTTTTTTTTGTTCGTAAAAGTTTTTAATCGTAAAGCTTTTTTATTTTTATTTTTTTCAAACAAAACCTAGCATCAAACTTTGTTTCTGCTTAGTTTGATAGTTCTTGAAAAACAATTTAAGAGGGCTTAAAACCCTATGTTGACCATATTTAAAAAATGGAAATCATGGAGATTTCCCATACAGTGATCAAAATCATTGGAATCTTATGCTTAGAATTTATTTTATTTAAATATGGGGCAATCATTTTTGTTTCTTGTAAGTTTTACAGACCACTGAAGTTGAATTGAATAATTATAATGGGAAAGTAACTAATGGAAATCAAAACCAATATTAAAATAAATAATGAATTTACAATGAAAGAGCATCACAAAAAATAAACAAAAACTGTATTTAACAAACATATTTAATTATTTACTGTTATTAAAAAGGCTTATTGTTAAAAAAAGATACAAATAAACAACTGTTGCCCTCATTTCTTAGTTTTGTCCCCAAAGATGAGCAGGTATTTCTAACAGCATGCTCTAAAACAAATAGATGCAGTATCTGAGGTGAGGCAATGCACTAGAGATCTTCTATAAATCTATAAAAGCCTTCAGACAACTATAGTCCATCTAGGATTATATATGGTTAATAGTGTAGCATGTTGTAAAAATATTTACAATTTCAGTAGACTTTTGCCAGCTTAACATTTTGAGGTAATGTGAACACAAAAATGTTGTTTTCAAATGTATGTTTTTATTAACAGCGGCAGTATGATTGATTACTGTAGATAACTGTACAGTACACACATGCATCAATCAGTCTCATACAATTGAATAAAATTTGTTCAGTACCAACCATAAATGGTACAGATGTGGAACTTCAATTGCAATTGTAAAGTTTTTTATTCATAAAAGTTTTTAATTGTGATACAGCAAATCAAAATAAAAGTCTCAAGTCTTTTTCTTTGTTCTTGACATACTTTTGTTTTTGTTTAGATTATCTTACTATTCTGGTTTGTCTGCTTCAAAGTTATTTCCTTTGAATGGTGATAACCGGTTCAGAAAATGTCCAGAAGACTATTGCAAACACATTTGTGATCAGATAACCATTCACTCTAGTATGTTTTTATTCAGTTGTTTGATCAATTATAGCATTTATAGTATCGAGTGAGATGGAACACAAACTGACAATAATTCAATCGAAATAAAAACATATAGCACATAACTTGCTCTACAATGTAAATCATAATGCAAAAATAAACAACAGATGACACATACTAAATAAGTTTGTAGATTTTCCAAAATCCAACGATACTGACTTTGTTTTGAATGTTTTATTAATTAAAAAACAAACAAAAACAAAACCATACATTTCAGCACTCCACCAATAAACTGATGTAATAAAGTAAAACACAATGACTTTGTAAAATGGTGTTACCGCACAGATTGAAACCAATATGAAAAGATCTGTAATGAGGATTAAACTATTACACAACTAACCATTTACTATCCTGCAACCTTTGAATTTAGCTGCAAAGTACATGACAAATTAGTGTTGCTGTTGTTGTTTTTTTTCTGTTTTTCCCTGCAAGACATCATTGATCTTGATTTTGTTCCTGTCAAATGTCCTCATAAATATCGTGAGGTACATTTGAAAACACAGAATCCACAAGCCATTTCATGACATTGATGTCTTTATTCACTACAGGAAGAAATTTTGATCATTACTAAAACTTGTTGACTGAAAGTAATCAAAGTAAAGAGTTTGTCAAGCTACTTACTCTGAGGTGGAACCTTATTAAGCTTTCTCTCTAAAAATGTGCTTGTATAAATAATGATGGAAGTCATATAATTTTCCAGCTCTCCTGTATTGCCAGCAGTAGCCACGTTTCTACCCTGAAAAAAATGACTTTAGCTGCTTGTTCAAACTATTTATTCAAAATGAGCTGAGAACACAAATTTTTTTGCGGAGACAATTTACAGTTTTTCTCAGTCACTTTGGTGCATTTCTCACAACACTATTTACATCTGCACTAGAGTTTATGCATTTCTCAAAACAATTAGTCGTTTGTGCACATCATAGTAGCAGTTTCTCATTCCTTCCAACAAATTGCAAATGCTTTTGGACATGCATCAATTGCTTTCAGACAACTCTCTGTTTTATAACATTATCCTTTGCTGATGTCATGTCAGTCAAAATTAACTAAACTTGTGAATGCTGAATAGTCAATCCATATAAAACTAATAGTCCTTAATTCATTACTTGAGTCATTACATAAACAAATGTTGAACTAGTTGTCAAAATCTGTCAAGCTAATTTTAGAAAAAAAATTAAAAAATTATCTTTTTTTTCCTGAAAATGTCTTCTAAAATGATCAATTTCATGAGTGATTTACAGACCTGTGTATGTTGTAGGTTCAGTTCCAATATGTACTGCAAGATTGTTTACAGTTGTGCACAGCTCTACCCAAAGGAAGTTTATGTTTGTTGTAAACAAGGGTGTGTTTATTCTTTTGCACAATGCTGTGAATAAATTAGAATCGCCTAGAGTATATGCAGTAAACATGTGAAACATACATATTCAGTGTCTTGTACTCAGATACCTCACTAAATGCAGTGATGTCTAACTTTACTGTAGTTTTCAAATGGCTGTGCAAATAGTATATAGTGCTGTCTTGAGCATTTTCAGGACGTGTCTCCAAAATCTGACTTTTTTGCATTGGAAAACATTTACAGGGTAAACTGTCATAATGAAAACATAAAGCCATTTGACTATCTTGTTCATAAACAATGGTGTCAGGACTTTTCATCTTGACGTCACTGACACTTTCATTGACATCAATACTTGCTTTTAAGGAATGAGCTCTCCATTTTGAGCAAGTGACACGCTTTTGCAGGTTATCAACTAGGTTTTGCAGTTTGAACTAATTGTTTTGAGAAATGCATTAACTGTTGTGCAAATGAAAGACGTGTTGTGAGAAATGCACCAAGCGACTGAGTAAAACTGTAATTGTTTTATGTTTAATCCCCTTAAATTTGTAAATACAATTAGGTTAATTTAATCGATTTGTGTTGGGACAACATGAAAAAATGATGTGGAACCCAGTATTTTTTACAGTGTATTGTCACACATAAAGTGAGTTTGTCAGTGCCAGTGTCCTGACACTTTATCCTACCCATCGGCTTATGCTACCAACAGTGTATTTGAATAGTTCTGAGGTTGGGGTTAGGGATTAGTTAGGTTAGGGCGATATTACAGCTTCATATCACACTACTACACATTAAAATTTACACTGGTAGCTAAATCTGATGGGTAGCTTATTGTGTCATCAAAATCTTTTTGAATGGGAGGTAGGACAAATCAACAGAACACCAGTCACGTATCCACAGTAACCTCTGGGCCCTGATTGGGCCTGGTAAGGGCTTCCTCTGGGACAATGTCCAGGTTTTGTAATGCTGATGAATAATTTAACTGAATACACTAGATTCAACACACAATGATCCAAGTGCAGGAAAGGTTGTAAAAAAAGTTGGCCACAGTATAAATCCATTATTAGTCACAATAGTCAGAGCATTGCTCAGAGAAAAGAAATCCTGTGGTTTGATATTATGAACAGTGTACTGGGTAATTGCCCCTCTATTAGTGAATAGACCACTGGAGACATGATGGCAACTAACGTTACAGTCGGTGAGAAAATAAAAATAATTAAGAAATACATTTATAGACAGACGGACGGACGGATGGATAGACATAGATAGACAGACCGATAGATAGATAGACAGACAGACAGATGATGCAATGGTGCGTTTTACCTGTGTGATTTTGATTGTGTGACGTGTTTGTTTTCATGCAGTGGAAATGCAGCATGATTTCAGCCTCGCTGCTCAGGCTCTGGGACTATCCATTGAAATGTCCTCTGAATTGTCTTCAGCTAATTTTGAAAACACAGACACAGCAGCCGAATTCTCCAGCCATTTTGTAACATAGTCTTCTTGAACTTTATCCACTATAAGAACATCGAAAATGAATACAACGATGTATAACCATGTTTTACTAGCTCTCAGTAATTAAATTTATTATTGATTTGCAAGGAGTTTGTCAGGTTACTTACTGTGAGGTGGAACCATATTTAAGCTTCCTCTCTCTAATTTGTCTTGATGTGAAATGTTAGATCCGCACCCACTGTCACTCTCCTCTATTTCTTCTTCAACGGGTGTCAGAAGCTCTTTGTTTTGTCTGGCCATCATCTCCACTTTCTCCATCAGCTCTCTGACCTGTTTCTCATCATCTTGCATGTTGTTTAGTACATGATACCTGTTTCCACATTGACTAATGAGCCACTGCAGAGCCTCCCCTTCACTCTCAATGTGCTCCTCAATAGTTGGGGTCCCCATCCAGTCGCCCCTGGTGAAAACCACTATACAGTGACTCCAGACATTTCGACCCAGGAGCTCCATGTGCTTTTTGATTGAGTTTCCATATGCTTCACTGAAGACAACACCAGACTGAAGAACCAGCAAAACTGCATGGGGTCCAGGTGAGCACAGGTTAACACTTAACATGATCTCCTGCCTCACTAACTTCGGAGTCTCCTTTATAGATGCGTACGGCCACCATCCAGGAGTGTCTATTAAAATGACTTTTCTTTTTTCAACCTCTCCTTCTCTCATTACACACATTTTTGTTCTGGTGACCTCTTGTTTAGTTTTCAGGATGGTGTTCATCACTGAGGTCTTCCCAGCCAACATGCGACCCATCAAAACAATCCTTAACTCTGGAAAAAATGTCTCTGCCGGTAAAAAAATATTTAAGGTCATTAATAGTGCTTAGCATTGAGTTCAGTCATGTTACATACATCATTACAGATTTTGTATAAATTCTACAATGCTGTTTTTTTCAATGAATTTTTAAAGCAAAAATGCATTATACTAAAGCAAATCAAGATAACGATCTTAATAGACCCTCATATTCACCTTTAGAAAACATGATGATAAAAGATAATCTGAGAAAAGGTATCATATCAGAGTTTTATGATTTACTGACAATGAACTCATCCGAAAATTCATATTGTTGGTTGAATGCATGGAGGGAAGATTTACAGCCTGAAGTTTCGGATAAGGATTGGGAGGAAGCTTGTACTATCACATACTATGTCTATAAATTCACATCTCAAACTTATACAATATAAATGGATAATGTGGACATATGTAACACCAGTAGAATTAAATAAATATAATAAAAACATACCAGATATTTGCACAAAAAGTTTGGAAGCTAGAGGAACCTTGTTTCACTGTTTGGCAGTGTACAAAAATGTAATTATTTTGGGAAGAGATAAGAGTCATAAGTGAAAAGGTAATTTCAAAACAAATTCTACTCGACCCAAAGCTTTTTTTTTTTTTGCTGGGCTTATACCCAGAGATCTCAAACTATAGTAAAAGCGAACAAATATTTATAGACCTCAGCTTGCTTTATGGCAAAAAATGTGTAGCTTTGCTATAGACAAAGACGCAAAGACCAGACACTGCTCAATGGACAATACATATCGTCACCTTAGAATTATAAGGTTCTATCTGACATTTTTGTCAAAATTCAGTTATTGACACATTCTTATTAAATGACAACTTCTTTACATTATGGGATGTTTATTTATAAGTTGTTTACATTTTAAGACTTTGTATTTAAAAAAGAAATGTTACACACATACTGTTTGCTATGGAATGCAAAAACTTTAAAGCTCATTATCTCAAAGTCATTCAGAACACAGATAGAACCTTATAATTCCAAGGTGCGAAATGTTGTCAAGCCTGCCATTAGAAAAAATAACTAGCATATTAAAAGCTAAACATTATGTATTTGAAAACATATGGAGTCCTTTCACCAGATATATCGAAGGTGTGAAATTAACAGAGGAAGAAGTTGATGAATAATCTTTATGTGGACAATGTAGTTCCAGTCTTACAGTTCTGTATTGATACACTCTTTAGTCTATATTTGCTGTACACTGTATTCAGTATGATAATAATGATCACTTTTGAATAGATTACCATTAACCAAAAAAGGGGCTTTTTTTGTTGTTGTTTGTTAGTTTTTTGTTTATATACTTGAAGTCAGAATTATTAGCCATTTTTTGATTTTTTTAAATATTTCTCAAATGATGTTTAACAGAGCAATGACATTTTCACAGTATGTCTGATAATATTTTTTCTTCTGGAGAACGTCTTATTTGTTTTATTTCGGCTAGAATAAACGCAGTTTTAAATTTTTTAAAGCCATTTTAAGGTCAAAATTATTAGCCCCTTTAAGCTATATTTTGTTCGGTAGTCTACAGAACAAACCATCGTTATACAATAACTTGTCTAATTGCCCTATCCTGCCTAGTTAACCACTAGTATGTTCAGAAATGTGTTAAAACAATCTTCTCTCTGAAATTGGGGAAAAAAATAGACGGGGGGCTAATAATTCTTCAACTTCAACTATGTATATACAGTTGAAGTCAGAATTATTAGCCCCTCCTGAATTATTAGCCCCCCTGTTTATTTTTTCCCCCAATTTCTGTTTAACGGAGAGAAGATTTTTTCAACACATTTCTAATCGTAATAGTTTTAATAACTCATTTCTAATAACTGATTTATTTTATCTTTGCCTTGATGACAGTAAATAATATTTTACTAGATATTTTTCAAGACACTTCTATACAGCTTAAAGGGACATTTAAAGGCTTAACTAGGTTTATTGGGTTAACTAGGCAGGTTAGGGTAATTAGGCAAGTTATTGTATAACGATGGTTTGTTCTGTAGACTATTGAAAAAAATAATTAGCTTAAAGGGGCTAATAATTTTGACCTTAAGATGGTCTTTAAAAAATTTAAAACTGCTTTTATTCTAGCCGAAATAAAACAAATAAATCTTTCTCCAGAAGAAAAAACATTATCAGACATACTGTGAAAATTTCCTTGCTCTGTTAAACATCATTTGAGAAATATTTAAAAAAGAAAAATAAATTCAAAGGGGGCCAATAATTCTGACTTCAACTGTATGTATATATATATATATATATATATATATATATATATATATATATATATATATATATATATATATATATATATATATATATATATATATATATATATATATATATATATTCTTTTAATTTGTATAATTTGAAAATGCAGCAAGGTTATTGTTGTAAAAGAAATGTAAAGTTTTGTACTGTATTTCAATGTGTACAAACTGAAAATGAAAATAAAAAGTACATTATGGCAAAAAAAGATGCACTTTACCTCTTAGATGTTCTTTCAAGATTTGCAACTTTGTTTTCACTTCAATCTGTCTCTCCTCTGTTCGTTTCTTCACCATCATCCTGTTTTCCTCAGTACTCTCCAAAACTCTGCTGTCAACTTTAAAGTACTCTCCTTTATTCAGAGCTGCCAGGTTTTCTATCTCCATTAACAGTTTTCCCACATTAATCCCCCCTTTGAAAGTATAGTTGAAGACATGAACTCTGTTCCCACATTTCTTTATTATATTATGAAACTCTGGCCCTCCTCTCTGAATAAGCTGCTGGGTATCTGCATTTTTCTCCTCTTTGTTGTCATAAATGAGCAGAACGATGGTGTGATTCCAGATCTGCTCACCCAAAATCTCCATGTGCTCTACCACACTGTTTAGGTGTGTGTCTGTGAATGGTGTGTGTAGATTGATGACCAGAAGAAAGGCATGTGGATCAGGACACAGTGTTAAACTGTGCATAAGCTCCATCTTTAAAGACTTTGCACTTTCTGCCAATGTGAAGCTCTTCCACCATCCTGGTGTGATAACCAATGTAACAGGCCTGTTCCAAACCGTATTCTGTATCAACTCACTCTTTACTATCTCTCTGTTCAGATTCCAGTAATTTATACAGAGAATTCCATTTGCTGCTTGGGATTTGAACTCAGCTTTACTACCCATTATAATGACCTTTAAGCCTGGAGAAACTGGATAGTCTGCAAGAGAATATTAAGAAAAATAAAATAATTGTTTCCGTATAGCAACAAACATTTAGTTTTGTTTATTGATTCGTGTTTATTGTAGTAAAACATTTTAAATAACATAGTTTATAAAAATCTATTTGTTTTGGTGGCAGAACAAACGACATAAAACATTTTAAGTAACAGTTTGACTGCTTAAAAGCTCATCCCTTAATGAGCACTTAACTTCAAAATAATGATAAAAAACTTTTCTTAATTTCTTCTTTTTCTTCTTCTTTCCTTCTCTAGCTTGTATTTTGTCTATCATCTAACATCAAAAACTAAATTGGTAACACTTTGAGCTCTATCATACACCCGACGCAAAAAGGCGCAAGATGTGTTTGGTGTGATTTGTTGCTATTTTCAGACCAGCACAACCCTATTTTCATGTTTTCCACCACTTTGTGGACTCATGGGTGTGTTGGTCTATAATGGAGCTGTGTTAAGGCGCATTGTTGGTGTGTTGTTATTCCAGTGCAGAATGCTTTTGTTATGCGCCTACACAGGTTCAAATGCTTAAGACACACAGGATGTACATACAAATATAGTTACATATGAAAAAAATTAAGGATTAAAATGTTACAAAAATTATTATTTACTACATAAATATAAAAAAAACACTGCCTCCATGCTTTCTTCATCACGGAAGGCTTTTCAGTTTGTTTCAGTTTCAGTTTTTTGCATTTGAATAATGTTATTATTATTAGCAGTATTATTTATTATATGCATGTTTATATTTGTTTAATTAAAACAAGTTTAGATTTGTCCACCTGTTGGCTTTCAGAGACGTATGCTTTACCATTTGGGGCATAGGAATAGGACGTGTGTTTGGATATAGGCTAACTCAGTTTGACCACACTTCATTAATATTGTTCATTTATTAATTTGCTGGAAATTAGAACTGAATTTAAAAATAGTTTTGAAACAAATCTTTGCGCTTATCAAACTAAATTAAATATGTAGGCTAATGGATATCTTCAGTGGAGTGCATACAACAGCGTTTCCTTATCCACGAAGTAAAGTAAAGAGTAAAAGTAAATGTTAATGTAAAATGGTCTAGCTTATGATTCACTTTTATTTTTCAATGAATTTTTTCCTCCCAAATCCATTATAAACTCTGCACATAAGATTTAGTTGTCAATTTCAGTAGTAATTATAAGGAAATTTAACTTACTAAGTGACTTATTATCAGAGACAGTAGTAGTTTCAATCATTATGTACTTCTAATGAGGTTAAACAAAGTATAGTTATATAAAGTTAGTTTAAAACCTTTAAACATTAAATGTACAACATAAGGAACACTCACCCTTGGGACGAGAGTCTCTGCCTGCTTCCATTGTGCGTCACAGGCATTCAGGTTACATTTGTTTTCTGTAAATTAAGCTTTCTTCAGTCTCATTCCTGTATCTACTTTTTTCTCATTGTCAAAGTCCTATTTTCTTTGTTTTCAGTTGTTTCCTTTTGTGAATGTGATGAATCTTAAAGCATTTAATCAATCATTCATCTTTAGCATTTTCTTTCTGCCCTTGTGCATGTACTCCTTGTTCTGAATCTAGTTTCAACATGCTTGCAGTGATTGGATAGCTCCACCTCCATTTTTGTTTTGTAATGGTGTTATACTGAACAAGAATGTTGGAATCAGAAGTTAAAAAAAAAATACCATACAACGTTTTCAAAGGATTTGCTGAGGCCTTTAGTTGAACTTTAAATGACCAAAGCCTTATATTTTTAATTAATGCACAGTAATTAAAATGTCTTGCTTGTAACTTATGTTTTTTTTTTAGGTTTTTAGTTTAAAATGTCTATAATGGCAGACATACAATCATGCAGACTCTAGACTCTATACTTTTGGAAATTTTACAAGTTCCTTAAAGCGAAGCAGTTTTGATTCTATTTAAATGATTTCCGGATCTGGCCTTTTAGATTTTAGCTTAGCTTAGCATAAATTATTGAATCAGATTAGACCATTAGCATCTTGTTTTAAAAAGACCAAAGTGAAATTCATTCATTTTCTTTTCGGCTTAGTTCCTCAAAGTAAAACGAAAAGTTGCTATTTTCTAAGCTGATAAAGCTATTAATACTCTCATTCTGGCATAATGATCATTAATTTTGCTGATGTACCATGGCTGCAGTAAGCGCAATGATATTATGCAGCACCTGAATATCAGCTTTTATATGGAGTGCGGCTTGCAACCATGGAGACATGAAGAGACGCTCTATTGCACTCCATCATAAACACAACTGAATCTAACCTAAGTCTCTTGACTCCAGTCTTGTTGGTATACCTATAGGAACTCAGTTGTACAGATATCTGTAGGTATACACTATTCATTTACTATCATGGTAAAACACAATAATTATATTTTAAAGGTTTCTTTTGGCACAAAGTCGTAGTTAGACACAGTATCCATATATTCAAGCAATTTGTAATATAATCTTCATCCATTGTAAGAGAAAAATGAATAATTAATACAACTTTCATTCTCCTCTATTTCTCTTTCAACAGGTAAATGTTGTTTAGTGCAATGTACCTGTTCCCACATTCACTAATCTATCACTGCAGAGCCTCTCCTTCAATCTCAATGTGCTTGTCAGTATGGGGTCCCCATCACCTCCGGTGAAAACCACTATACGGTACCTGCAGACATCATCGTACTCTTCACTACGTCTACACTGTTCCACGCTGCATCCAAATCAGAAGGGCTCATCCCTATCTAAAATCTCTTTGAAGTGTTTACCCTCCAGAGTGATAGCTTTGAAGGGATGAAGGGTGTAGTGGCCAAAAAAGCTTCTCTTTGGAAAGCACTTTTACATCATCTTCACTTCAGACATTCATAGAGGTGTTTCATTCTTGCATATTTTTAAGTATTAGCTGACACCCACAAAATAAGGCTGCTCATTTATTTATTTATTTATTTATTTATTTATTTATCCATGTTTGTATTTAAAACGTGTTTGAATATATTTATACTTTTATTTTATAATTATTTGATTTATAACTTTGTTCATATTACACTACTTGCAAAGAAAAATCCATACATTTATTTGTCAAGTTAAATTCCAGTTGTCATTCTGTGACAACAAACAACCTTTCTGCGTTTTACTTATTTTACAATGGAAATGTGTCACAACCCTTACACATGAAAAGAAACAAGAAATAATATAATTTGAAAGAAAACTGTAGATTATTATATAAAGACATAAACTTATTTTTGAGTAAATTGTTTTGATTTGCACAGAAATGTAAAAATAGAATTGTCAGGTCTAACTACTCTTTCTATTTTTTCTTCCATTTTATAATTTTATTATTGTAGCCTACTCTTATTCTGTTATTGCCCTTGTATGTTCATTGGTATTCAAATTGAAAAAAAATAAATAAATAAATAAACTTTCATGGGTGACTGAAATGTCTATCAGTTGTACCCTTTAAAATCCTTCACTCCGAGGGGCCCTTCAAAGTGGCCAGTTTTCAACACTTCGTTTAGGAAAGACACTTCAATGTGGTGGCCATTTTTGTTTTCACTCCGAAGTGCCCTTCGGAGGGCAATATAGTCTCTTTGGAACACACCATCTTTCTACCTCACTATTAGTGGCACTTCGTTTAAACTCTGCATTACCTATTATTATGGCTTCTGAAGTAATGAACAATAAGTAAAAATTAATCTGTAATTTGTATTTATAGACAACAATAAGTTTTATTTCTGACATGTAAAATGTATACTATATACATTTTGACAACGTTACAGAGTTTCCAAGGGTGAAGATGTAGACGTTGAAAGATGAAAATTTGTATACACAAAAACATGTTTTTTTTTTAAATAACAATTTAAAGTTTGCTTTAAAACTTGGTTAAGTCTCTTAGGTCTTAATTTCATAACACTGGTTTTAACTGAATGACGTTTTGGGCTAATGATACTGTTTTCTACTTCTTTTGAATAAAATCTGTGTACCTTCATGAGCTTTGTGTAAATTATAAGTTTTCCATTGTTTACGTAATTACCTTAGATGAGAAGCTAAGTCACCATACACTATTTTCTCAGTGTGGAGTAAATGGAGAAAATAAAATAATAACTGGCTAGTGCTTTCTAGTCCATATCTGACCCAGTGATTGTCCATGGCTTAAGTTCACCATTAAAACTTTATTGTCTTCCTTGAAGGCTTTCCTGTGCTGTAAACATATACCTGTGAATATACTGTATATGATAATAACTATGTCTTATTTTTCAGAGCTGTCATCAGTTGTTTAAACACAACGAGCAGGTGAATTCTCCACACCTCACACTGCTTCTGTAAAAAAACAGGTCATGTGATGGCTTAGTAGTGCTCTGTGTTAAGAGGTCAGTCAGTCTGCTTAAGAAGACACTGCAGGATAAGCCTAGCCGTCCCACACGCACACTCCTCCATGCTTACTTTGGCTGTCTGTGTAAAAACATCCTGCTCTAGCTTTAACGGAAGACTGCAGGACACAACAGGTAAGCTTGATGTTTTTGTGTCAGTTGGTTATGCATTATAATGCAAACCTTTTGATTGTGAATGACAAGAATATTTCAGGTCAGGAGGTCACTGTGGAGTTGATCTCTTGATTTCCAGATGCCTGGGTCTGGGATTGTCTGCAGGGAAAACCTTTAAGTAAATAAGGGCTGATGTGTTATAAATTAAAGGTGAAGTGTTAGATCTCCACCATCAGCGTTTCAGGCAGAATTACAAAAATACTCACTGACCGCCAAAACACGCATCTGTTAATGTACATCGAACAATTTCGTCCCAAACTCATGCCACTGGTTGAGTTAATATCACTGAGATGATGCAGTTTGCTAATTTCTGATATTCCGTGGTTTCAGTTTTTGAATAATTAAACCTACAAACACAGACTAATAGCTTTAATAAAGATTCATGGAAGATTACCTCATTTATCCTGCAGTCAATTAGGAAAGCTTGCTAAAAATAGTTGATTAGGAGACAGATTAACTAAATAATGAGGCTTAGTTTGTGCATGCCCAATAGGTCTGTATTAATCTGTGTGGCACTTGACTTTTGATTAATAAGTAGGCCAATTTGTTTCAAGAGCAAATTGTTAAAGAGAAAATTAAACACTGGTGTGTTTGTGTTCAGCATTAATTTCACCACTAAGAATTTGCTTTGTTTTTTCTGTGTTTTTTCTTCTTTGTATATCGTAATTTACTCTACATTGGTATCATTATTTGATTAAATGTTGTACTGTACATAAATTGCTATTAGGAGATTTCCTTCCCACATATTCAAAATATCTCTGGCCCACACAATCAGCTTTTGCTTGGCCCACATGCAGCAGTGAATTATGGTACATGACTGGACCAAGTCTGGCTTCCAGAGAAGGGCCAAACAAAGACCATATCTGAGCCAAGTTAATAACCCATAACTGAGGCTAAACTGGGGCCAGATATGTTGATGTGTCATGACTGCAATGAAATTGATAAACCCATGAATCACTGCACTTAGGCTTGCTATGGATGTGCTTTTTCTCAAAGTGACCTGATTGGTAGATTTTTTTTTCTTTATTTGAAAATAATAAAAATGTATTTAAATGTGGGTCAAGATAGGCCAAACTTACATGACCCTCATATCAATTATTAACATCTGAGCCAAATACTACATTTTACTTCTGGCCCAAGTATTGTGTGCTGCCTTAAAGATGGTGCCACCTCTGGGGATGAATGCCTGCTGTGCCAGATTTATGCCAAATCTGGGTGTGAATTAATTTTCTACCTGGGTTGTTTCTACTTAAAGTGATAGTCATGTAAACATGTAAATTTATTCATTATTTTTTACCATCAAGTGGTTCTTGAACACTAATGAAGATAAATGCTGGCAACCATTGGCTTGCTTTCATAGTATTTCTTTTTTTTATTGGCAGTCAATGAGTGCCAACAACCAGCATTCTTCAAAATATCTTGTTTTATGGTCAACAAAAGAACACTGTAAAAAATGCTGGGTTCCACACAATTGTTTTGTGTTGGGACAACATGAAGGATTTAAGTTATTGTATTTGTTTTTGCAAATTTAAGTTGATTGAACATAAAACCAGTAAGTTTACACAGCAGATGCGCTTCCAGCTGCAACCCAGTACTGGGAAACACCCATACACTCTCATTCTCACACACACTGCAGCCAATTTAGTAATCCAATTCACATATAGCGCATTTCTTTGGACTGTGGGGGAAAGCGGAGCACCTGGAGGAAACCCACGCAGACATGGCGAGAGCATGGAAACTCCACACAGAAATAACAACAGGTCCAGCCAGGACTCGAACCAGTGACCTTGTTGCTGTGAGGTGACAGTGATAACCACTGAGCCAGCATGCCGCCCTTAAACTAACATGTAAACATTATTTTTTTGAGTGAAGGAATCACATAAAGGTTTAAAACCACATGAGGGGAAATAATCATTTGGGTGAAGTATGCCTGTAAAGGAGTAAATTCCCTATTTTAAATCTGGTTTTATCTTAACATATTTTTACCAACAGAGGCTTGTAAATAACATAATTTTGGTCAAATTCATTGACTAAACTGTAAAAAAAAAAATGCTTTTTGTTTGTTTTCCCACCACTTCTGATATTAATATAAAAACTGACTTGAATTTTTTTATTGAAAATCTGTTATGTACATTTGACAAATATCTATTTTAATTGTTGACCCTATAGCGATACTTGTCACACTAAAGCATTCAAACGAATTGTTCGCATTTAACTTCAATTTGCAGCTGCTATGGGCTCCATAGAGGAACAGCACACATGCCCCATGTGTCGTGATCTATTTGGTCGAGCTCAGCCCTTCCCCTGTGGCCACAGCTTTTGTCCAACCTGTGCACAAGAGGCCTGGAGCCAGAACGAAGGCTCTGGCAAGCGGAGATTTGTATGCCCACAGTGCCTTGAGGAGCAGGGAATGGTGATGTGTGACTGTTGTCCAGAAGAAGAAGGCGACGAGGCTCAAGAAGCAGTGAAGACCTGCCTGAATTGTGAGATCTCTCTGTGTGAGCAGCATCTGCTGCCACATCTGCAGCGTCCTGCTTACAGCACTCACCTGTTGGTGGAGCCACTGATGGAGGTGTCCCGCCGCAGGTGTCCGGCACATCAGGAGGTGTTCCGTTATTACTGCATGGACGATGGGCAGTATGTCTGTGCTGACTGCATCCTGGAAGGACAACATGCTCAACATCAGGTCAAAGGGGTGAGAAAAGTTGAAGAGGAGTATAAAGTAAGTTTAATGATGCTTTAATGATTGATTACACTGCACTTTACACCAGTTCATTCAATCATTCATTCATTTTCCTTCGGCTTAGTCCCTTATTTATCAGGGGTCACAGCGGAATAAACCAACAACTGTTCCAGCATATGTTTTACACAGTTGCTGCCATTCCAGCTGCAACCCAGTACTGGGAAACACACTCATTACTCTCGCATTCGCACATGCACTCATACACTACAGCCAATTTAGTTCATCCTATTCACATATAGGCCTACCTCACGTCTTTGGACTGTGGGGAACACCAGAGCACCTGGAGAAAACTCACGCAAACGGGGGAAATTCAAACTCCACACACTTTACACTAGTTCATTGTTCAAAACATTGTTTTATTCACACAAAACAGCAAACCTAAGCAGTGGAATATGAAAAAAGATACATTTTTTATCAGGTTAGATACCATATTTAACTGTGAGACTGTGAGAAATACAATTATAGTCTTTGCAATAACATACAGTATAAATGTTCTAGAGATTTTTTAAAAATTAGCAGTTTTATAATTTTGCTGATTTTAATGGATTTTTTTTCCAAAGGAAAGTTTTAGCTGAGAAATCTTTTGCTAAATAACAAGCTGCTGTTGAACAGTTTGAATTTCTGTTGCCTTATTTTACATATTAAAAACTACTTATGGTGCTACAGCTGCTTATGTTATTACTTTAGCTGTACAAAAAAATTACAAATCACATACGTTTTGCTTTCAGATGCTATCTGGTAGCCTACAAGTTATTTTATGTTATGTTTAGTTATTTTTAGTTATTTTTTTAATTTACAGGTCAAACTGCAGAGCCTGTTCGAGAAAGCAGAAGAAAAAATAAAGCAAGGTGAAATGATGCTAAAAGAACATCAGAGCGCTAGTCGAACAATCATAGTAAGTTCAACAATCTTTGGTGTTTCAAATTAATTGTCACCTTGAATATAAAGACTGCAGAACTGCTGAGTAAAAAACCCTTATACTGTAGCAACAGGGTCACAATGGAAATTGTATAGAAAATAGGAATGTGTCGTTACAGCGCAAAGCATTCTGGGAATTTAGGAAACGGAAACCTTATATCCATTTATCTATATGATTTATTGCATTATATGTACACTAATTAGAAAAAAAACTGCACTCTCAGAAATAAAGGTACGCGAGCTGTCACTGGGGTGAAAAGGTACAAATTTGTACCTAAAAGGTCCATATTAATACCTCAAGAGTATATATTAGCACCTTAAAAGTATAAAAGTGTTTAGGTAATATATATACTTGAGGTACCAATATGTACCCTTTAAGTACAAACATTTACCTTCTGAAAAGGTACCACCCCAGTGACAGCTTGCATACCTTTATTTCTGAGAGTGTGTAAGTGTTTACACTAAATAAAGAAGATAATCATATATGGAAATGTTTTCTTGTGGTAACCCATTGATACAGTCTCTTACAGAAAAGCTTGTTATTTGATCCGCCCCGTTGCATTTGTGCTCAGATTCTGTAGTTCAGCTTTAGCATTGGAGACAGAATGCTGAATGCCTATTTTCAGCTTCCCAGACACATAAAGAGCGTTTGTAAAAAATATCTACACATTTTTCCATTTTATTCAGAGTGTCTGTAAAATGTTTTTCAAATGGTAATATTAAAAAATGTGGTGATTTGCATTGGTTTACAATGTTGCCCTCCTGAGCATGTCTGAAAACATGGCAGAACACAACTTGCCATGATGTAAATTCCCATTCTCTATTGATTTTAATGTAAACTATAATAGTTTACATGGTTCTGCACTCATAATTTGTTGCCTTCTATTGGTGGAATCTTGAAACTACTGAATCCTAATAGAGCATTGGTGCTGGTTTAATTGTTAAAATGTATTGTTTTTAATTTAAATGAAATGTACAAAGGAAACCATTAGAAACTCTTTCTTGGTATGTAATGTATGTTTGTTTCTTCAAACTTTTTTAGAGATCACACTGTAGAAATTATCTGTTAGTTAACAGTTTGTGTATTTTGTAATTTGCAAGTGCTTTATGTTTATTTCTGGTTGTGGATTGCATTCTGGGACCTTGATCTCTGCTCTGTCGACTTGATGTTGAAAATTCAACTCTACAGTTTAACAAAGTGACTTTTATTAACATTTTAGTAATGTGAAATCATATAATGTATAAGCAATAATGGTAACACTTTATAATAACTACACACTATGAACCATTTATTAAGCATTAGCAAATAGTTAATTCATTAATTGTTAAGCATTAATGCTACATTAATAAACATTAGTAAGCAGTTTATAACTGCAGCTACAAATGCTGTATTCTTGACTTATAAATAAATTTATAATGTGCTTAATAATTGTACTTTCATACTTTGTTAATGATCTATTTTTCATAACTAAATTAAGTATTGCATTATTTACAAACCAGTTATTTAAGCATAGTTGGTGTTTTTAATGATCATTCAGAATAAGTGATTAATAAACTATTCGAATTAACATTTGTAAAGCTTATTATTCAGGCATATATTAATAGTTAATTGTATGTTAATAAATGCTTTAAGTCAACTTCATCCAGTTTTTGTGACCTTATCTAAAGTGAGGACTACTTATGCTTTATAAATTCCTATAAATGATGATTAAAGGCTCAGTTATATTCTTAACAGGAAAAAAGAACATAAACGACTTTATTGATTTCTATTCATTTGAAGATACACAAATGAAACTGTATCAAACAAAAAATAAATCTTTGCAAACTTATCTAAAATAAAATTACTGTACAGTTAAAACATTGCATCCTATTATATTGTTAAATTATTATATTGTTGTTGTCATTTTATCCAATATTATGTCATATTTTGACACTCTTGTTATTCAGCAATGTTTAAACTTTACAGTAATTTTACTTTTTAGATAAGATTACAAAGATGTATTGTTCATGTGATACTGAGCCTTTAATTGTCATTTATAAGGGATTTATAAAGCATAAAGAGTCCTCACTTTAGATTAGGTCACAAAACTGCATGTAACCATTACTATATGCCTGAATAATAAAATATATAAATGTTAATTTCATTAGTTTATTAATCATTTACTAACTCATTGTGAATGATCTTAAAAACCTCCAACTACTCTTAAATAACTGGTTTGTAAATAATACAATACTGAATTAGTCATGAAAAATCAACCAGTCACAAAGTATGAAAGTACAAGTATTAAGCATATTATAAATGTGGTCGTAAGTCAAGAATACGACATTTGTAGCTTCAGTTATAAACTGCTTACTAACGTTTATTAATTATGCTTAACAAATAATGAATTCACTATATGCTAATGTGTAATAAATGATTCATAGTGTGTAGTTATTATAAAGTGTTACCAGAATAATATATAAGTCTGTAAAATAACAGAAAATGTACTAGCAGTTCATTATAGAGTTTTTACACTGTTATAACAAGAACAACCCAGACATTATATCACTTTAAACTATTACAAATGTTAATAAAAGTCACTTTTTCAAACTTTTCAAGGTTAAAACTTGTTGGAAGAAAGATCAAGGTCCCATAATGCAATTCAAAAGCATAAATAAACAGGGGAAAATGAATCATAAAATCATGAATCGCAAAATACAGAAAACTGCTAATGTACAGATATTTTTAAAGTGCAGCAAGAGCTGTGATCACATGTTTTGTGTGTGTGTTTCAGGAGGACTCCTCTGTGAGTGACGTCTCTCAGGTGTTACAGATGGGCTCAGCTCTGCAGGCTCAGGTGGGCCGACTGGTGTCTGCCGTGATAAAAATCACAGAGCAGGAGAGGCAGAAGGCAATGGAGAGAGTGCAGGAAGACTGCAGCAGAGTGAAAGGAGATCTGAATCAAACTGAGAGCATCCACCACTTCCTCGGCTCCCTGCTGGAGGAGAGCGACCCCTTCCTGCTAATCTGGGTACGAGGACATATTTTGCAAGTGATGTGTGAAGATCTAAAGGAGGCAAAGTGTTCATCACACCTCCACTATTATGTTAGCACATTTCCTAGATAAAACGCATACAATTTTAAAAATAAAAGATGCTTGATGCCAACAACAGTTCCATGGAGAACCTTTAACATTTGTGGAAACGTTCATGGAAAAAGGAAATTTAGAATATACTTATCAGTAAACACAACAAAAAACCTGCATTTTTAAGAGTGTATAAAACTGACCATATGCTGATGATAACAATACTATGATTGTTTTAAGCATGTATACTCAATTAAAATAAAGGTAAAAATTACATTAAATGACTACAATAATACAATCTAAAAATTTGTCTTGATTTTATTTGATAGTAAACCTTTTGTTCAACTAGTCAAGAAGTAAAATAGATTGCATAATGACCAAAGAATTGCAATATTACCGTTTATAACACTTGTGAATCTTTCTAAATGCATCCGCAAGGCATTATGAATCTCTAACCCTACAAACAAAAACTAGAAAAGTAAAGTTCATAGACAAACTTTATGGTGGCCTCGTCTGAAAGTTTGAAGTAGATTTAAAAATGAAATAATTGAAATAGTTTTGAAGCAGTTTGAAGCAGTTGGCATAGATGATAACTACAAATAGCTTAGCAGGTTTCTAGTATGGATTGGCAAGTCTCTTGGTCTCTAAGTCATTGCTAAGGTGTTTCTAGGTGGTTGCTAGGGTGTTCTGAGTGGTTGCTAAAGTGTTTTGACTGTTTGTTAAGGCATTGCTAGGCAGTTGCTAAGGTGTTCTCAGTGGTTGCTCGGTCGTTGCTAGGGTGTTCCAGGTAGTTGTTAATGTGTTGCTAGGTGGTTGCTACGGTATTCTGAGTGGTTGCTAGATCAACCACTGAGCAGTTGCTAAGGCATTGCTAGGGTGCTCTAGGCGGTCGCTAAGGTGTTGCTAGGCTGTTCCAAGTGGTTGCTAAGGCATTGCTAGGTGGTTGCTAAGGTGTTCTGAGTGGTTGCTAGGTCATTGCAAAAGTGTTGCTAGGTGGTTGCTAAGGTGTTCTGAGTGGTTGCTAAGCTTTTGCTAAGGCATTGCTAGGTGGTTGCTAAGATGTTGCTAGGTGGTTGCTAGGGTGTCCTAAGTGGTTGCTCAGCGGTTGGATATGGCATTGCTAGGTGGTTGTAAGATGTTGATAGACGGTTGCTAGGTTGCTCTGAGTGGTTGCTAGGCAGTTGCTATGGTGTTCTGAGTGGTTGCTAAGATGTTGCTAGGCGGTTGCTTAGGTGGTTGCTAAGATGTTGCTATGTGGTTGCTAGGGTGTTTTGAGTGGTTGCTAAGATGTTGCTAGGCGGTTGCTATGGTGTTTTAAGTGGTTGCTAAGGCATTGCTAGGTGGTTGTTAAGATGTTGCTAGGCGGTTGCTAAGGCATTGCTAGGGTGTTCTGAGTGGTTACTAAGGTGTTGCTAGGTGGTTGCTAGGGTGTTCTAGGTGGTTGTTAATGCGTTACTAGGCCGTCGCTAAGGTGTTCTGAGTGGTTGCTAGGCGGTTGCTAGGGTGTTCTAAGTGGTTGCTAAGGTGTTGCTAGGCGGTTGCTAAGGTGTTCTGAGTGGTTGCTAAGGTGTTGCTAGGCAGTTGCTAAGGTGTTTCGAGTGGTTGCTAGGCAGTTGCTAACATAAATTACCATGGTTCTAGTATGAATTAGCATGTTGCTAGCATGTTTTTAGCATAAATTAGCATGTTGTTAGCATGGTTCTAATATGAATTAGCATGTTGCTAGCATGTTTCTAGTATAAACTACCATGTTGTTAGCATGATATTAGTATGAATTAGCATGTTGTTAGTATGTTGATAGTATGAATTTGCATGTTGCTTGTATGATTAGTTTGTTTCTTAGTATATTGTTAGTATGAATTGGTATGTTGTTAGTATGTCCAATGTAAAGTTAATGGCAGTTTTTAAAATGGAAGTCTATGGGACAGTTGCTAGGGTGCCGTAAGTGGTTGCTAGGGTGTGGCTAGTAAGTTGAAAGGTCATCAGTAATTGGCAGATTGGTAGTCTGAGTTAAATGAGCCCAACCTTAAGTCTGTATGACAGTCGGGCGCAAAGTTATGAGGTCATAAAGTTTGGGCCAATGGTAAGTCAGTGGGACTTTTCTGAATTTTTTCGGAAAACCATAAGTCAGATCAGTTGGAAAAGATATAGCAACCCGACCCGAGTCAGACCAGTTTGGAGATTTGGAATAAGTTTGGTGGTTGTAGTATGAACTGTCTAGGAGGAGATGCATATAGAAATTAGTCTCAGAAGACGAAGACGGAAGAATAATAAGTTTATGTAGTATAACAGTGTGTTGGCTTTCTCGAACCATAATAATCATAAACTTTTTGTGGCATTCACAGATATCATTCTGATTAAAAGTAGTTTAAAAATGAAACATACTCTTCTGCATCTGTTCACAGTAGTCCTACTTTTCACAGGCATTCCAGACAGAGGATTCACAGTGAGTTTTTAGATCATCTGTAATTGTTTCAGTGAGTGTTGTAGAAAAATCTTGTGATTTGTAAGCGTAGTGGGATGTTCTTAGCTTGCATATGAATTCATATATACAGTGTTCAGCATATATAAGTACACCCCTCACAAATCTCTCTTTTAAATTCATATTTTAATAGGAAGCTTTACAATATTATATTTGTGCATATACATTAGATTAGTCAGTACTGAAACCAAATCTGGAGCTTATCTAACAAAATAACTTACAATAACGGTCTAAAAACTAGTAGCCCAAATTTATGTTATAGAAAAATATTAAATACAAATTTTAAAAAGAGGAAAAATCAAGAGAAGCAAAAAAATTGAAAATTTTAGTTGAAATTTTGTATGTTGTAACATGTTTTTGTAATATTTTGTTTTAATTTAATTGTATTATCTTTCAATTTCAAAATATGTTTGGTGACTCAAATATTATTTTAATGAATCTATCTGTTTAATAAATCTGTTTTGTTGAAATGCACCAAAATAAATTGCCTATATTCACTGAGAAATGGGGTGTACTCAAGTATGCTGAGCACTGTATTTGTGTGCATGTTTTAGCTGTTCTATTCTGTCTTGCAGGATGATGTTAGATCTCAGCTCACCTCTGTTCACACCACCGCAGCCCAGCATGGATAAGAAACGTGTCTTAGAGAACGTGGAAAATAAATACAGAGAGTTTATAGCTGACACTCTGCGCTGCCTTATTGAGCTCAAGAGAGATCTCTGTGGGTATTTATATTCATACCGTCCACAATATGCACTGATCCCTGGGATGTTTAGATTTTTCTGAGTAATATAATCATTAATATTGATTCCCAGCTAACTTAAGTGAGATCATTATGAGTATTTTAGTGTAACAGTTATCTTAAAGGGATAGTTCACCCAAAAAGGAAACATTTACTCTCTATTTACTCTCCCTCAAGTGGTTCCAACTGTTATTTTTTAATTATGTTGAACACATATATATCTGTAACCATTGACTTCCATAGTTGGAAAAACAAATACTATTGAAGTCAATGGTTACAGGTTTTCAGCGTTCTTCAAAATATCTTCTTTTTTGTTCAACAGTTGAAAGAAAGACAACGGGTTTATAACTAGAGAAGGATGAGTAAATGATTGGGTGAACTATGCCTTTAATACTGTATTTGAGTGCTGTTCCCTCATTTGCCTTGTTCAACACTGCCATCTAGTGGTAACGTTTCTAATGGCTGTTTCTATTTGTTATTCAGTAAGCAGCCCATTAACCTTGGACAGAAACTCAGCTCATCCTCTCCTTCACATCTCTGAAGACCTGCGGTCAGTGAGGAGGGTGCCAAACCGTTTGCTAGTCCCTGATCATCCTGACCGCTTCGACCATTGGTCTCAGGTGCTCTCCTGTCAGATATTTTCTTCAGGAACCCATTACTGGGAGCTGGAGGTGGAGGGTTTCTGGGATATAGCAGTGACTTACCACTGTATCGGGAGAAAAGCAAAAGAGGGCACAGCCTTTGGCTGCAACAAGGTAAATAGTGACCCTAATACTGGGTTTCATTTGCCTATGTCTATTGTGAACTATTGTGTATTGTAAAAAATAAAAATTCTGTTAATAATTACTCACATTTATGTCGTTCCAAATCTTCTGAGACCTTTGTTCATCTTTCAAATAAGATGTAAGATATTTTAATGAAATCTGAGAGCTAGCTTATCCTGCATAGGCATTAATGGCATCCAAAGGCTAGAAAAAAGCTTTAAGTGGTTCAATCAGAACATTATCAAGCTACAAGAACTCTTTTTTTGTGCACAAAAGAAAAATAAAGACTTTATTCAACATTTTCTTTTCAGAGTCAGTATAGGGGATGCAATTATGAGCACTGTTGTATACTTTGGATTACCTTGTGTGACTTCCTCTGAGTGAAACAAAACACATGCGCATCTGAGGTATACATCAGCAGTGCGACTGAGCCTGACACGCATAACAGCACAGCAGTTGTGTGAAGGAGCACCCTATACTGACACTGTGGAGAAGAAACTGTTGAATAAAATCATTATTTTTGTTTTATGTGCACACAAAAGTACTACCTTGATTATATTACCTTTCATTCATTCATTTTCCTTCGGCTTAGTCCCTTTATTCATCAGGGGTTGCCACAGCAGAATGAACCGCTAACTTATCCTCATATGTTTTACGTAGCGGATGCCTCAACCCAGCACTGGGAAACACCCATACACTCTTGCATTCATTCACATACACTGTAAAACAAGCTGGGGTGCTGGAAAACCCCCCATAAAATAACAGTTGTTAAATTACAGACATTTACCATAAAATAACGGTTGTTAAATTACAGCCATTTACTGTAAAATACAGTTGTTAAATTACAGACGTTTACTGTAAAATAACGGTTGTTAAATTACAGACATTTACTGTAAATTAAAATTTCCGGTAAATTTCTGTAATTTACAATCTGTTAATTTACAGTAAATATCTGTAATTTAACAACTGTTATTTTACAGTAAATGTCTGTAATTTAACAACTGTTATTTTACAGTAAATGTCTGTAATTTAACAACTGTTATTTTACAGTAAATGTCTGTAATTTAACAACTGTTATTTTACAGTAAATGTCTGTAATTTAACAACTGTTATTTTACAGTAAATGTCTGTAATTTAACAACTGTTATTTTACAGTAAATGTCTGTAATTTAACAACTGTTATTTTACAGTAAATGTCTGTAATTTAACAACTGTTATTTTACAGTAAATGTCTGTAATTTAACAACTGTTATTTTACAGTAAATGTCTGTAATTTAACAACTGTTATTTTACAGTAAATGTCTGTAATTTAACAACCGTTATTTTACAGTAAATGTAATTTAGCGGCCGTTATTTAAAAAAAAAAGAAAGAAAGAAAATTACAGATTTTTTAGTGTACACTACGGCCCATTTAGCTTATTCAATTCACCTATAGCACACGTCTTTAAACTCTGGCGGAAACCGGAGCACCCGGAGGAAACCCACGCGAACACAGAGAGAACATGCAAACTCTACACAGAAACGTCAACTTACCCAGCCGGGGCTTGAACCAGCGACCTTCTTGCTATAAGGCGACATATATTACCTTAAGTATTATTATAATAATAATATAGTATTATACATTAAGGATTACCTTAAGTATTATTTTGATAATATTCCAATTGAACTATAAGGCTCATTTTCTGTTTTGAGGATTTTTTATTTTGGTCAGAGCTTTGCTGTGTATGGAGGATGAGCTCTCAGATTTCATCTAAAATACCTTAATTTGTGTTAATAACTGAATTTACATGTTTGGGTAAACTACTTATTAATAATACTAACAAACAATTGTACAGTTGTTGTTAAATTAACATTTTATAGTTATTCTTTCAAGTAATGTCTTAACTTTTTTTCTAACATTTTAATGTCTTTTATATAATATCCAATTTTGTAGTGAATCAAATCCTAGTTTTTGAAGCTCCAAAACTGCACCAATCATTATAAAAGTAATTTATATGAATCCAGCATAATGAATGCCATATTAGAAGAAGTAAAAGGTTTAAGGTTTAGCAACTTTATTAATCCCACCAGGGGCAATTAGATTTGGGCAGTAGCCTCATGATATACCAAACACAAAAAAAAGACAAATCACTTATAAACAATATTAAAAAAACACAGTCCAACATGCTTCATAATAACTTCAAAAATAATACTACAAAAACACAGCAATAAGGAAAGACCCATACATTAAAAGTTTAAAACTTCCTAAAATGTAAGGTTATACAGGTCTTTTAGAAGAGCATTTAATGCTCTTTCTTCTAAACCTTTTTCCAGAGGACAACAGTACAAAAAAAAGGCTTCAGAGGATGGTAATCATCTCCTATCACACTTTGAATTTTCCTTATAATTTGCTGTTCATGTAACTCTGCTAGACTCTGCAGAGGCAAACCAATAATCTTGGAGCAAGTCTTGACTAAACTTTGAAGGCGATTTTTTTTCTCTAATGGAAAGTGAGGAGAACCAGCATAAAAAGGAAAAGCTTAAAATACTCTCAATATAGATAGTATAAAAAGTTCTCAGTGTGTTCTCAGAAGTGATTTATTTTTAAATAAAACTATTATCATCTAACACTCAGTGGTGAGGAAATTTGGGGATCACTTCTTCATTTAATCCATTATGTGTTGTGCATTTCTGGAGATTATAAGATTAACTGACAAGTTCATTTTAATGTTAGATATCCTGGAGCCTGACACAGCAGCATGATAGGAAACTATCAGCCTGGCATAACCGGAAGAAAACACACCTTTCCACAAAAATGTCTGGCAACCATTTAGCAGTGGCTCTGGACTATGATTCTGGCTCCATCACCTTTTCAGAAGTCGGACCATCTTCCACCCTGCTGCCCCTTCATAATTTCAGCAGCAGCTTCACACAGCCCATCTGTCTCGGCTTCGGCCTTTACAAACCAGAACTAAACAGCAGAGTCACCATCCTCAAGAAAATATGACTTCATTCATTTCTTGGATTTGGGACGAAGACGAGGACTGTCATGAAGAGTTTGTATGTTGTTCGAAGAGTTTGTATGTTGTACTTGTCAAGAATCAACAAATTTTAATTATAGCAATTAACAAATTTAATTATAGAGTCTCACTTGCTTTTATAACTATAATGTCAAACTTTTATCACAGGGTTTTTCATAATCATACTTTTAATATCAATTTAAGAGGAATCAGGATCTTTTTCTATTGACAGCCATTCAAAATGAGCAAAAAATAAGACAACGATATTTCCTTTTAGTGTAGTAGTAGATATTTTGTCAGTGGACAAGTGAGAAAACTGTCATTTTCCCTGTTGGAAGTCTTTCCCATCACAGCTAGTAAAGGATTTGGGATTGTGTCCATTCTTGTGGTGCCGTCAGCCAATCAGCACTGTTAAATTTAGTGTGATTGGCTCAAACAGTTCTGTCTTCCCATGAGCAAAGATGTCAGGTTACTTTCCTGCTGATAAACTGGCACTAAGATGAATGGAGCTGCACATCTCTTTCTCTTAGTATTATAGACTCTGTTTTTGTCTGCCTTTGCCTATGATAAATAAAAATCCATTCACAACTGCTCAGTGGCGGATTTAGGCATGGGCAATATGGGCGATCACCCAGGGCGGCATCTTGCTGGGGGTGGAATGGGAAGATGGTGCAAAAGATATGCGTCGACATCCAAGTCGACAAAACTAAAGTTTATATCATATGATGATGATGTTACTTTGATTAAGCATGCTATGAAGCAGAAAGGAGGAATGAGTCAGGGAGGTAACTAAGACTTCATAACATTAATTATCGGCCATGAGTCGGGTCTAAAACAACAGATAATTCTATAAAACATAGATTTTTTGTATTCATAAGACATGGAATATTACTCTAGTTGTGTCTTTGCATTGCTTTTCAGTTACATTTAGGATTGATTTCTGTTATTTTTTTAGAATAATAATTGTATAATAATAAAAATAAACAAATTGTTATATTTATTGAAAATAATTAAATATATTTAAATGTTTTTATATTTATTATTTTAAATGTATATATTTAAAATATATATTTAAATATTTAAAATATATATAAAGTCAACCACATAGTGTCTTTATTTCTTGGGGGATGGGTGGGGGGTATGTTTGGGGTGGTTTCACCCAGGGTGCCATTTAAACTAGAACCGCCACCGCAACTGCTTTACAAAATGCATGGACAGTTCATCCCTGCTTTAACTGGTTCTATTTGCTGTGATCGATTTAAAAAAAGACGTTGTATAAGTGTGAAATCTGGAAGTTTTTCACGTATTTTGATTAAAATGTGACTACAGTAGTCAATATTTGAAGTGGATCATCACCTTTCATCAAAGTTGTCCAAAAATTATTAAACAACACCCATTCTTAATCATAGGACAACTTTGAAAATCATTTTTGATTCTCCTCGAATATTGACTACTGTATACTTATTATTACTATTATTATTACAGTTATTATTATTATTAATATTATTATTATTATATTAGCCTATGTAATCTATATGGAGCAAATATGTTTGGTTGCCGTTTTGTTCTATATGCTTTCTGTTGATTATTATTTAGATATAAATGTCAATGTGGTCATGCTGTTTACATCAGAAAATATGAGGATAGTATTAATAGAGAGAGAGAGAGAGAGAGAGAGAGAGAGAGAGAGAGAGAGAGAGAGAGAGAGAGAGAGAGAGAGAGAGAGAGAGAGAGAGAGAGAGAGAGAGAGAGGTGAAGCTGATGGAGTGGGAGGGAAGGGGAGGGTCTTGAGAGACAGAATGAGTAAGAAGATCTGTAAGCTGTCAGATTCAGTATTTCTCTACTGAAGCTTTGCATCATTACACCTGGGATAAAGAGGGACGGCCCACTAATTCAGGTGATTTTGCTTTTTATTCATGCTATGCTTTTATTCATGCTTGTGAACTTTTTTTAGTCTCAGGTTATTTCTTAGGGGAAAAGGATTTAATAATGCAATGTTTAGCTATTTTCTTTCTAGCAAGCATTTTGGGCTTTTTTTCCTGCAAAATATATAAATGTTTCCTGTAAAAGCCTCTTGTAATCATACATAATTTAGAATTTCGATTTAATTGTTATTTTATTTAGAATTTCTTTAACATAAAGACAAAACTTTTTGCCAATAATGTGAGTAAAATTAAAGATTTAAAGTCTTGTAACAATTTTGCTAAAGTAAAAAGATATTTTTGCATGAAAAGAAAAGAAAATGTAGATTTTTTTAACAAGTTTTGTAATCTTTCCTAATAGGATATCTAAATATCTCTCAATTTCTTTCATTCTATTCACTTAATAGTATCTAAATGACCAAATTAAATATATTAGCAGCAAAAGGCTGTTTAAAGCAAGGATATTTAACCATGTTTAATGTGATTTGAAGTTGTAAAATTAGTGCTTTTAGATAACTTATATTTACCTCAACAGAATTATTGTTAATAATAGATCTTGTGTTTAAAAATAATAATGTTGTGAAGAAACTGTTTGCCCATGATAGCAGTGAACAGCTCTGGACAAAATGAGTTCTTAGTGAAAGTGCACAAACACTGAGGTTTCACTCAAGACCAGACTCAAAGAAAGTTGACCTTTGTAAATGTCAACTGCTTCATAAAGACGATAAGCATGACTTGAATGATAAATTAATAAGGTAAATGGCACCAATTAAGACCTGGTTTGGACGTAGCATACCTCCATGTTCCCAGATTTACATTCTCGGGTTTCAGTGCTTGCGTATTGTTGCCACTGTATTGTGCCAAGGCTCTGAGGAGGGACAAGAGGACCGGCCAATGGAGGAGCGAGAGATATAGAGAATCTGTGTAGGGGAGAGAGGTCCTGCATGTTGTGGAGCGTCAGGAGGGAAGTGTGAGCGTGTTAAAGACAGATGGTCTCTCAGTGGAGTTGTTCTTTTTTCTCTCTCTTGTTCTCACTCTCTCCTGGATGCTGCTCCACTCAGCTGAAAAGGATCCAAAGTGTTACCTCATGATCTTCATCCTTCAGCGCTCCTCTTCCTCCTCCTCCTCCTCCTCCTCCTCCTCCTCACACACAGGCTTACCTGTTGGCTGGCAAACGCAGAGCTCCTCTCATAATCTCCCCCTCTCTCTTCTCACAGGTTGCCTATGATGATGGATTTTTTTCGGGATGATGACAAACCTCTAAGTGCCCTTGCTTTTGGAGCCCTACAGGCGATTTAACAAGATAGCGCAAGTAGATTTTCGTCAGGGGAAACCGTGAAGACAGGAGGGTGACAAGTGAGAAACTGTTGGTGAAAGACAGAGCCAAGGATTTAAAAATCTTTTTTTTTTTACATTTAATAACATACAACTTCACTATACTCTATACTTTTGTAAATAATTTCATCAGAGATTTTGGAAGTTGTAATATCATGATGATGCTGCCCGACTCAGGGCTGCCTACGATAACGCTAGCTCTACTTCTGCTAATCGGACCTCTACTGGTCAGAGGGCAAAATGACACGGAGCCCATTGTGCTAGAAGGTAAATGTCTGGTGGTTTGCGACTCAACCCCGTCTTCAGAACCGGCAGGGAATGCGCTGGGCATGTCTGTGCGTTCAGGTACTGGTCGTGTGGCCTTCTCTGCCACTCGTCAGACCAACCACGAGCCCACTGACATGAGCAACCGCACCATGATCATTTATTTTGACCAGGTGAGCAGTCTTTTCACATTACAAAACACTTTTATGAAGTTTTAGAGATTAATTGACCAGTTTTCGACAGATCTTGGTGAATGTGGGTGGACATTTTGACCAGGAAAGCAGTATCTTCCTTGCTCCGAGACGAGGAGTGTACAGCTTTAATTTCCATGTGGTGAAGGCATACAACAGACAAACCATACAGGTACATACGTTTCCTTTAACTCTTAAAGATAAAGGTTTCTAAAGAGGGTTTACACAGAGATGCCACAGAAAACAAGTATGTGTAAAGAACTAAAGAACACTTTACCACTATTAAATGGTTAAAATGTACAATTATGATATTAATTACTAACACTCATGTTTTTCCAAACCCCCAAGACCTTCGTTCATCTTCAGAACACAAATTAGGGTATTTTAGATGACATCTGAGACCCTCCTTGTTCTCTATATGTAATGTAATGTAATGTAATGTGTATTTATATAGCGCATTTATTGTGTATGGCCATACACCCAAAGCGCTTCACAATCATGAGGGGGGTCTCTCCACACCACCACCAGTGTGTAGCATCCACTTGGATGATGCGACGGCAGCCACAGGACAACGGCGCCAGTGCGCTCACCACATACCAGATATTGGTGGAGTGAAGAAACAGTGATAGAGCCAATTGGGTGGATGGGGATGATTAGGAGGCCATGATGGGTAAGGGCCGATTGAAGGACTTTGGCCAGGACACCGGGGTTACACCCCTACTCTTTACTAAAAGTGCCATGGGATTTTTTTAATGACCACAGTGAGTCAGGACCTCGGTTTAACATCTCATCCGAAAGACGACCCCCACTGACAGTGTAGTGTCCCCTTCACTTTTACTGGGGCATTAGGACTCACACAGACCACAGGTTGAGCGCCCCCTGTTGGCCTCACTAACACCACTTCCAACAGCAACCTAGTTTATCCCATGTGGTCTCCCACCCAGGTACTGACCAGGCTCAGCCCTGCTTAGCTTCAGTGAGTAACCGGTCTTGGGCTGCAGGGTGGTCTCATAGGTCTCGTAGGTCTCAAACTCGATTTCTGGAGGGCCGCAGCTCTGCACAGTTTTGCTCCAACCACACCAAACACAGCTGATCCAAATAATTGAGGTGCTTAAAAGAGTCGTGAACACCTTCATTAGTTGGATCAGCTGTGCTTGATCAGGGTTGAAGTAAAACTGTGCAGAGTTGCGGCCCTCCATGAACTGAGTTTGAGACCCATGCTCTATATGCAGCTATTGTCATGACACGTCCAAAGAACAGAAAAGGAACAAAAGACATTGTCAAAACTTTCCTTATGACTTTAGTAATTCAACTGAAATCAAACGAAGCTCCAAGAACACATTTGTACACCATTAAAACGGTAAAAACGGCTTTGTTTGCCTGTCTGCCACATCAGATCAGGGTGCACATTTACTGTGGGCTATATGACGCTTGTGTTCTGCATTACTGACTCAATTGCCAATACATCATATTGCCCATAGTAAACGCACACCCTGATGAACTGAGGGGGAAGAGAAAACATTGGTCATCAAAGTCATATTTACAGTTTTTTTGGCACACAAAGTGGTCTTGGAGCCTCGTATGATTGCAGTTAGGGCTGCATGATATTGGAAAAATTTAACATTGTGATTTTTTTTTTATTTTGCGATATATATTGCGATATGAATACAATTTCACCAGATTACTCATATCTCTATTTGGAAAGAATTTAAAATGGTAGATCAATTGGATGATTCTGCAGTGGGAATGCTTCTCCATAAAGTCTAATAAAGAATCTTAAAATTTTTGGGGTCCCCCGACACATTTTCATTGCTGTCTGTGCTATTTCTGTATTTGCATGTGTTGTGAGTATTTTCATGCACATGTTTATTCAGAGATTGATGAATTCATGTTTACTATTTGCATCTCCATAAAATCTAATAAACAATCTATAAGCTTTTGGGGACACATTTTCATTGTGGTCTGTGGCACTCAGTACAGACTCTGTGCTATTTGCAGTGCATTTCTGTATTTGCATGTGTTTTGAGTATTTTCATTCATAACTATCTATACAATCAAGATACAATTGAAATAAAGTGTTTTATCATTTACCGAGTCTAACAGGATTCAAGTAGAGTAACTGAATGATAAAAATAATTCAATGAAATTGATCAGGTTAAGGTCAAAAATTTCTTATACCTGAATGCTTTTAAAGTCATTATACAATCGAAGGCATCAAAAACACATGCAAATGATAAATTATAAGACAAACTCAACATTGCATATCCTGCGATGTGACTATTGCGAATAATCACATTGCGATATTGATGCTGAAACTATATATTGTGCAGCCCTAATTGCAGTTAAACCATTAAAGTCAAATGGAATATTCTGACAATATTTTTGTTTCCTTTTCTGAACATCTCTGAACTATTTATGTTTGTGGAGGACGAGGGAGCTCTCGGATATCATCTAAAAGATTTTAATTTGTGTTCCAAAGATGGATTAAATATCTCTGCTTGGAACGACTCAAGACTGAGAAATAATTGCAGAATTTTTCTTATTCAGTAAACTAACTCTTTAAAAACCCTTCGCTGAAAGAATTTGTGATGCCAATGAAGAACCTTTATTTATAAGAGTGAAGCATCAATTTCCATCCAGAACCTTTAGTTTGTAGAGTATTGGCATTTATGATTCCAAAACAATTCATTCAATCTTTCCATTTCAATTTCTTTCTTTCTTTTTAATAGATCAAACATTTTCACTCAATTATTTTCAAATGTTCACACCATTGGGAAAAAGTTTTATTAAGAACTGCTCACTGAAAGGAGGAACCAAAAATAGAACTGTGAAAACCCACTTTGAGATCCAAATTTAGGATAATTAATACAGAGAAGTGACAGTTTTTGCTATTCACAGGTGAGCTTGATGTTGAACGGATGGCCGATGATCTCAGCCTTTGCTGGAGACCAGGATGTGACACGAGAAGCTGCCACGAATGCTGGCCTTGTGATCATGGAAAGAGGAGACAAGGCTTACCTCAAGCTAGAAAGAGGAAACCTGATGGGAGGCTGGAAGTACTCAACCTTTTCAGGTTTCCTGGTCTTCCCCTTATAAAGGACGGCCATATGGTGAAGAGAAGAGCTAGGAAGTGAGAAGGAAAGAGGGTTGTGTGCTCTTTGAAGATATATTTTATAAATCTTATTTGTATTTTTGTTTTGTTTTTAAACAGTTGTCAGAAAATACGAAGTTGCAAATAATTATATGATATTATTTATATTTAAAGATTTAAATTATTTAAAATTATTCCTGAACGTTACTTGTAATATAAATTATATATAAATTATATTCTACCTGACATACGTTTGAAAACATTAAGTTTTTAAATGTTTTTTTTAAAGTCCTCATGAAATCAAAACTAACCATATGATTTTGTTAGCTCACATTGCTAGTTTAGTTGTGAACAATTCATCTGTGCATGTCATTAAGAAAGTAAAAATAGATTGCCCTTCTAATCTTTAATTGAAATCTGAAAATGCACTTCCTCTTTGTTTTCAGTTAAATTGTCAGATTACGTATATATCTTAGCAAATAGGCGTGGGTAACATACTTTACAATGCTGCTCCAGCTGTCAGTTTTGACCACAAACAATAATGGTGAAGAGGATGTGTCCATTAGGTTGTAATAACTCTCCCTTTTCCCAATCTTTCTGAATGAAATGCCTACTTTACTACATCCATTCAGCTTGCAGTAGACAAAAACAAACCACACCCACTGTTTGCTCATTTAATATTCCATTTCTCTCGGAACTGCTTCACAATATGAAAAAACTAACGATCACAGCTTCCGGCTCATGGGGACTTTAAAGTTCATTCTGTTGAACAAGGCATTTATTTGATCTAAAATAAATAATAGAAGCCATATTGGGAACTAGTATTTGAATGTAATGATCTTTCTGAAATCATTCTAATATGCTCACTTGGTGATTTGGTGTTAAATAAACATTTATTTTTTTGTAAAAACCCTGATAAATTACCATTTAAAAGTACCATATTAAAAAGGTAATTAATAAAGGACGTTCAATTGATCAAAAATGACAGTAAACGTATTTATACTGTTACAACTCAAACATTTTATTTCAAATAGATGCTGATATTTGGCACTTTTTCAAAAACAGAATTCCTGAAGGAGTAATTACTTTATTTAGTAATTACTTTAATTATTAATGCTGCTGAAAATGTTATTCACATACAAAACTGTTAATTTAATGTAACTATTATATTTATTTAAACATTAATTTACAATATTACAGTTGTTACCGTATTTCTGATTAAATACATTTGATTTTAAAAAGCTTTTAAAAATATTAAAACACTTACAGTTTGCAAACAGTTTTCACCAGTACATTATTTAAATTAAATATTATTCAGACAGAAATGTGAAGACATTTTTTTATTAGTTTGAATGTTTTTGAATATTACACTACAGACAAATGTGTGTATGGTTAATCTAAAAACGATTACATTATAGGAAGACACAATTGAACGGTCCTGATTATATATTTAACATGATTGGAAGAAAATTTAATGATCCTAATAATATAATTAACATGATATTAAGACAAAATTGAATGGTCCTAATAATATATTTAACATGATAGGAAGACACAATTGAATGTCCTAATAATTAACATGAAAGAAGGACACAATTATATGATGCTAATAATATATTTAACATGATATTCCAATTTTTCATATCAAAAATCAATTTATGAATTCACTTTTAATGAAATGAAAAAAATCTACTGGATGTGATTTTTTGTTTCTCATGTTTATCTATATGCTTGCCTGCTTATGTGTGTGTGTATATTATAAAGCTTTGAAAAGAAAACTCAATAAATTGAATCTCTTAACAAAAAAAATCAGCATCCCTCCTCATTCTGTGTAAACCGAAATATGTCTTGTTCTCAACCTGAGGTAATTCTGTCAGCGAGGTGTTTTACCACTAACAGCAGCTGTTTGTAAATATAGATCTCAGCATCCGAGCTGGCATGCTTGAGCAGGAATCATCACAGAAAGCAGCATAGGCATAATGGATAACGGATACGAACTACAGTGGCACCGGTCGAGCAAAGGCAGATGGAGTTTTTGGCAAGCAGACGTGCAAGTGTACACTGGACTCCTATGGACTATGCAGGGTGGGCTGTCAGAGTCAATAAGTTACGCTGCATTGGTTTAAAGACACACTTATTCACACATGCAGAACAAGTGAAGAAAGAACAGCAAAGATGGGGAGAATGTGATAAGAAAACAGAAAGTAAAGAAAGAATCACTTATGGTTACTTAGTTTTTATTCATTTTAGCATTAATTTATTCAATAATTGATTACCCTTTTACGTGAACAACTACTTTGACACTTTAAGAAAGTAGGAGAAACACTACATCAAAGACTGCTGCTCATGATGGGTAAAAATAGGTCATTTTATCATTTATTTAGATGTGAGTAATTTGCCATTATATTTTCTTTGCATATGTAATCCAGTAGTGCACTGCAAATTAATAAATAGTTTTATAAATAATTTAAATAATAATAATATAATAGCATTACAGTATTTTAACAGTATATATTTATTTTCCATAAAGCCTGTTTGTTATGATTTCTTGTTACATAATTTATGTGAATATGTCATATATCATTTACTTGGCAATTCAGTGCATAGTGTAAATTTAGTTATTGCTTCATATATGTATTATTTTGATATGTAATGCCTATATTGTAAATATTTCTGACAATGTTTTAGTATAGAGCCAGATCATTCTCAAAAATAAAGAATTTTATTCATTCATTTTCTTTTGGGCTCCCTTTATACCGCCAACCCGCCAAAATAAAAAATTTAGAAAATATAATTCATACATCCACAACACAAGTCACATTTACAAAATCCAATTCAAAACACGATTCAAAAAACACAAATCATATTCGTAAATTCAAAACACGATTCTTAAATATTCAGTTCGTAAATTAAAACATGATTCAAAAGTACACAAATCATATTTGTAAATTCAAAACATGATTCAAAAACAGACAAATCATATTCATAAATGCAAAACACGATTCAAAAACAGACAAATCATATTCATAAATGCAAAACACGATTTGTAAATACACAAATCCAATTTGTAAATTAAAAATACTATTCAGAAACACGCAAATCCAATTCAAATCACAATTCATGATTTACACAAATCCAATTAATTTGGTGAAAATATTTATGATTTTTACTTGTGAATTGACGAATTATGTGTTGTAGCCTATTTATGAATTGTATTTTGATTTTACAAATTGGATTTTGTAAATGTGAATTGTGCTATGCATGTATGATTTTTTGTATTATTATTATTATTATTATTAAATGTATTATTTTTGAGACTGATCTAGCTCCATACTTTAGCAGCATATTTTTGCTTTGCTGTGGCATTTCATTTATATCTATATTTACCTTGCTTTCTAAATAGCAAAACCACTAAATATTTTACAAAACAGCCCCAAAACTGTCGACTAAATTTATAAAGAGATTTGTGTACATAAACGACATATTAATTTAACATCACATCAATGTTTCATTCATTATCACCAAGCTTTATTTGGATATATTGCGAAACTAACTAAAGCTCTGTCAACAAAATTATATTTGATCAACGTTTAAATGATTCGATATTATTTTTCCCTAAATAGCAATAAAAATAACTGAATCCATCGCCATTTAATTCTAAGCAGCGAGCATCTCAAAACCCGGCGATAACAAGTAGGCCGCATTTAGCGCAGCCTCAACCTAACTACCCGTACGACCGATACCCATTAATGTCTCCCGCCCTGTAATTCCGCACACCGGATTGATAGACAACTCGTTCCAGCAATGAAACGTTTGCCTTTTGACAGCCCCTCTGTCGACGGACCAATCAGCGTACAGCAGATGGGATCGGGGCAGCGCGTTCGACCTAGCTCTGGCAAGAAGTTAGTTCCTGCTCTACGCTGGCCGTTTCCTGTAATCGTACAGTGTTGTGAGACGGAGAAAGCCATGTGTGTCGATGCAAAGGTAAATTTAGCACCCCGAAATTATTGCGGGGAAAGTTAGGGCAGTGGATGGCAGCGTTATTATGGCATATTTTAGTAGAAAATATGCCCTAGCCAAGTCGAAACAGCTTTGCGGCCTTGTCCATGTCTGTTCGTAGTCGGGCTATGGTTTTTGTAGCACGTTGCCTTTGGTTTGGTCCGGTTTGTTGATGAGAGAGATTGAAAGAGAGTCCGAACGAGAGACTGTGAGATGTATTATGAATGATGGAGGCTCACTTATACACTTTAAATCGTCCGTCAGAGAACAACAAGACGATCGAGCACTTATTTAGCATTTATAGCTGTAGGATTCGCCATTGTGAACATTGATGGGGTTTGTCGAGTGTCTGGTTTAGGACTGTTGTTCCACATTGATGGCAAGGCAAGGAAGACAGAACTGCTTTCTGTTATCTAAACGTCAAATATATGATTTGCAGATGATTTCGAAAAATAGAGAATTGCAGAAAATACATATTTGCTCGTTTTGACTTTTTAAAACAACGTTGTGATGCATGCTAAGTGAGATACAGGTCAGTCAGACGTGATGCCATGCGAAGTGATGGCAATGCCATTTAATAGGATACAGCAACTGTGCCATATGAATGTTTGAATTAATACAATATAATGTTTTTAATCTGTTTTACGGTTTCTTATCTTCTCCAGGGCATCAGTACACACATATATTGATGGATCTCTTAGTGTTCAGTCCAACCAGAGAAGCGAAAAGTAACTCCAGAGAGTAGGAGAGGATAGAGGGGAGGAAGAGAGGGAGGCAGAAAGAGGGTGGACTGGTGGACTCTCTCTTTTCCTGTTCCTCACTCCCTGATCACTGATTTCAGGTAAGTTTACTTGCAGTACTGGAGACTTGTTGATATTTGTGTTACTAATAGATTGTTAATGGTTGAAGTGTTATGATATGTATGTAAATATGAGCTTGATGAAGGTGCTTGCAAAATGTATGGATTTTAAAAATGTTAGTCTTTTTATGTTTCTTTGACAAAAACATCTGTCATTCAAACATAAAGCTTTTATTTGTAAGCATATGTTTAAAAAGTCGTGTGTGTTGTTTTACATTTTTCTATTTTATTGTTTTAATATTTTAATTGTTATTGAAGATTGCATGAAATTAAAATGCCAATCAACCGGCTGTCTGTCAAATGCTTAAAGGTAAATAAAATATGCATCTTATAAGAATTCTCACCTGACTTGTGGGAGGGGGGCAGTGCGGTGGTGCAGTGGGTAGCGCTGTTGCCTCAGCAAGTAGGTCGCTGGTTCGGGCCCCATGTTTGCGTGGGTTTCCTTCGGGTGCTCCGGTTTCCCCCACAGTCCAAAGTCATGTGTTAGAGGTGAATTGGAAAGGCTAAATTGTCCATAGTGTGAATGAGTGTATGGGTGTTTTCCAGTGATGGGTTGCAGCTGGAAGGGCATCCGCTGCGTAAAACATGCTGGATTAGTTGGCGGTTCATTCTGCTGTGGTAACCCCTGATTGATAAAGAGACTAACCTGAAAAGAAAATGAATGAATGAATCTTATAAATATATCAATAAAAAAGCTTTTGGGGGTTATTTTTTTATATACTGATGCATAAATGTAACAATGTAATAAATATACTGTTTTATTTTTAATTTGGCAGCATACCTGCAGGATCCCTTCAGACTTGTTGGATGTTTTTGTACCGACACTGGATATCACTCTTTCTTTGCTTTTTTTCACAAACTTTTTGACAAGATGGCAGACCCTATTATGGACCTCTTTGATGACACACCACTGTTTAATTTGGACTCTCTGCCGGAGGATGCGTTCTCCCAGGGTTCCTCAGACCCAGTAGAGGAGGCGCTGAAGTTGGCATTGGGCCAAGTAGACCCTCCTACAGACTCCATACCTGATCCTGGTGTCCCTGTTCTGAGTGACATGGTCACAGATCCAGCTCTAATCCCAACGCCTGTCTCTGTCCCACTGCAGACCCTTCAAACTCAGCATCTCAGCCAGATCCCCCATGAGGTCTCTGTTGCCTCTGCTCCTATTTCCATTCAGCCCTCCCTCTCGGTGGCCAGTAACAGCAGCGGTGCTGCAACAGTCTTGCTGAGCTCTTCTCTTGGTGTACCTGTGTCAGGGGCTCAAGTCACCACTCAGCAGCAGACTCAACAAATCACTGCTGTTACGCAACAGGCAGCAGGACAGCACGCCCCAAAAATTGTCATTTTGAAAGGCCCACAGGGTCAGACTCAAGTGCTGCAGGGTGTCACAGGAGCCACAGGCTCTCCAGGGAAAGTCACCCTCGCTAGAGTTCTGACAGGGACCCCTCTTAGGCCCGGCATGGCAGTTGTTTCTGGAGGGACGGTATTAAATGCGACATCTCCTGCGCAGGGTCAGGTCAAAATGGGCACTGGAGTACAAAGGCTGGTTCAAACGGCAAATGGCCCAATGAAACAGGTGTTACTGACCTCAGTGCCCCAGACTCAGTCGCAGGTGCAGACACAGCCTGTCCAGGTGCAAATACCTGTGCAGACACAGCTGCAGTCATCATCGCAGCCGCAACAGCTTCAGGCACAGGTCCAGGCTCAGACACAGGTGGCATTACAAACACAAGCCCAAACGTCGACTCCTACATCTCCAGCAGCAGCGGGCATCCGACCTCAAAGTGTCACGCTTTCTGCAGTACCACAGCAGGTCAGATTTTAACTTGGATTGTTATTGTACAGACTAACACCTGAATAAAACCACTCTAATAAATGATGTAAACAACTTTTAAATCACTTTAATAAATTATAGGGAAAAGTCTGATATTTGCCAAGAAAACACTTACATTTTGCTTTAACTGAAGTATTCAATCTAAAGCAAAAATAAAGGTGAATAAAAAGCTATATAGGCATTTTACCTAAACAAAAATTAAAAGCACAACAGAATGTATAAACGGAACACTTAAGAATAACACCTAATTTCAAATATTGATAAACTATTAAAGTGTTTTGATGGTAAATGAACACTGTTCGCATTGCTCTATGTAGTTTTTTTCCTGCAGTCAGAGACCTAAAAAGCCCTTTTTCTTTTTCAGGGGGAAGCAAAGAGGATCACTCTGGTGCTACAGCAGCCCTCACAAGGTGGAGCTGCCCAAGCTGCGACGGTGACATTAGGGGGAACTGCAGCTGCAGGGTCGGGTCAGCAAGGCCAGCAGCCTAGGCTGGTGTTGGGCTCTCTGCCAGGGAAGTTAGTCCTGCAGGGAGGCCAGCTGGCAGCGCTCGCCCAAGCCAAGGCAGGTCAAACGGGTGCACAGCCAAAAGTGCTCACCATTCAGCTGCAGGTTCAACAGCAGCCCAACCAACAGGGAGCCAAGGTGAGCGAGAGGACAGGGTTGTGTGATGGAAGATTAGCTCTTTCTTGTATCTCGCTGGTGACTTGAAGCTTTTTCTTGCAACAGTTTCAGCTGGTTTCTGGGGCAGCAAATGCTGGTGGCAGCCCTCAGGTGGTGCAGATTTCTCAAGGCCAAGGAGGACAAAGACTAGCAGTGCCTCTTAAACTACTGCTGCAGCCACAGGTAGGACATTTTTTCATTTCTTTTATGGTTCTGTGAACTTTCTTGGGTGTTTTTGACATCTGAAATAATGCTGTTGTTTTGTACCCCTTGGAAACTAAAACAAAAGGGTGTAATTAAACCTAATAAATCTTTTATTAACAGTAGAGCTGTCAAAATTAAATCTCAGTTGTAAGCTGTATGATGTAAAAACAAAAACGGATAATTGGCAGTCGCTGTAGCATGTCATACATGAGTGCTTTTGTTTAGTTACATTTTCAGATTGCATTAGGCAACCTTGATCTCTGCCCTGTTAGGATTTTTAACAAAGTGACTTTCATTGACACATTTAGTAGTTTGAAACTACTAACTGTAATTTACAGCATCAAAAGTTGTTGGAGCAGAGATGAAATTCTTATAAAGCACAGTGAGCTCTTAATTAACATACCTTTTACACTGTCTGTAAGAGTCAGCCATTGTCTTATAGTTACCTGGTGCTCTTTACCCAGCCTTTCGTGCTAACAAGTACAGAGCTATCTATCTGGCAATAAAAGTTGTTTCTATTTTCTACAGTCAAACACTGTTTCCAGTGCTGGAGGAGCTGTATCTGTGGTTAAAGTTATCAATACCTCTGCTGCTGGCTCGACGTCCGGCACCACCACTACAGCTGCATCTTCTGGGGTGCGCTTGGCAAAGATCCAGGAGCCCGTACGGAGAGTGGAAACCCTTTGCAAGCAAGAGAAAGCAAATCGCATTGTAGCTGAGGCCATCGCACGGGCCAAAGCCAGGGGTGAAAGGAACATCCCACGAGTGCTCAACCAGGATGAACTACCTGCCGGACAAACCTCAGCAGACCTAGAGGGAGCAGCAGGTGCTATCGGAGCCAAAAAGAAAGGGGGAGGAGGAGGAGGAGGTGGTGGAGGTGCAAGCAAGAAGAAAAGCCCAAGTGCGGGAGGAGCGAAAATGGTGGTGGGAGGAGATAAGAAATCCAAGGCAAAGACTCCAGTTATACCTGGTGGAGGCAGTAAAAGCAAATCCAAGACTAAGCTCAAGTAAGTTATGATTCCATTCTCCCTGAAGAGTTTGACTCTTTGATATTTGTTTGTTTCTTACTCTTGATCTCTTGTCCATAGCACCATCACTCTAGTGGGTAAGAAAAGGAAAAGAAATCCATCTTCTGATCACTCAGACGTAGACCTCAGCCCGCCTGTTTCGCCCCGCACACTGGAGGAAGAAATGTCACAGGTGATACTTTTCTTACACATTTCTTATTAGTGACTCTGGAATAATTGTAGATACTGTGTGGCAGAATCTTGTAGGGCAATTGAAGAAAACACAAACCTCATTCATTAACACTGCTGTGATTTTTGTTCTTCCAACAGAAGAGACGTTCTAACCGTCAGGTGAAACGGAAGAAGTACACTGAGGATTTGGACATTAAGATCACAGATGATGAAGATGAATTGGACGCAGATGTTGATGTGACCACAACTCCTATGCCCGCAGTAGGGCATGTCCAGCCTTTGGGAGCAGAGCTCCCGCCGGAGCTGGATGGGGATGGTCTTCCAAGCATGCAGTTTTTTGTGGTATGGGAGTACACTAGTCATAGCAATAACAATTGCAATTCTTTTATTTTTCTCCAGTCATAAAATTTCTACAGCTTGCACACATAAAAATGAATGTGTCAGTATGTATAACTTTGGTATGCCTGTCAACCTTTTCCTAATTTGTGTGGGTGTGTGGTTTCAGGAGAACCCAAGTGAGGAGGATGCTGCTATTGTGGATAAAATATTGTCTATGCGGGGTAACCAAAAAGGAGGCAAGTATCTGCTTCATGCTCTTATCTCATTCACAAATATCTTGGCAAATCTTGCGCTAGTCTATTCTGACTAAACCATTGTTTATTTTTTCTCGACTTGACGTAGGTGTGTCCAGGGCAGTATACTAATGTAGAGGAATTTTTTGTCAAATATAAAAACTAGTAAGTATTTGCCTTTTTTTTCTCCTTTTTTGCAGGAATAATTGTATCTCTTATATGGTGTATCATTTATCATTTTTTATATAGTTCGTACATGCACTGTGAATGGGCCAGTCTTGACCAGCTGGAAAGAGACAAGAGGATCCATCAGAAGCTTAAGAGATTCAAGACAAAACAGGCACAAATGAGGAACCTGTTCCAAGAGGTAAGGCCTTGTGTACTTAAAGTAAGGCAACTCTGTTTTCTAATATAGACCATTTTGAGGGATGTAAACAAAAACAATGGTCCCAGCGTATTTCCTGTTTTACATTTTTAATATCTATAGCTTCTGAAAATCCAAAAAGATCCACATATTGATAAATAATGTTATGACAGCTGTTTTAACATTAAGTTATGATACAATTGCCTCTTGTTACAGTTATGAAATAGCTTAATAACGAACAGGAAATGTTCATGGGCCAATGACATGACCACATTGAAATGGTCTATTTGGTTGGTAGTTTGTAGTTCGTTTTTCGTTTTTTCCAAGTGGCTTTGGCAGATCTTACTAAATGCATTCTTGTGGACGATTTATATGTGGGGTGTCTGTGCTTCAGGATGAGGAACCTTTCAATCCAGATTATGTGGAAGTTGATCGTATTTTGGACGAGTCACATAGTGTTGATAAAGACAATGGGGAGGTAAGCATTTATCAACCACAAACCCAGTTTTCAAATGTGAAACTGCTTAATAAACATATAATGCGCAAGTTTAATTATTTATTATAATGATGAATTTATTTCTTGTATTAAACTATATTGTTCTACTGAACATTGCCAGCAATAGTGTGCTTGGATATTTGTTTTGTGCCATAACTTTTTGCATCACTTTTTATTTAAACTGCACATTCACAAGCAACAAAAGCACAGGTTCTGAATGCTATTTTCCTTTTTTACAGCCGGTTGTGTACTACCTGGTGAAGTGGTGCTCTCTGCCCTATGAAGATGCTACTTGGGAACTGAAGGAGGATGTTGATGAAGGCAAAGTGGAAGAATTCAGGAAGATTGAAAGCCGCCAACCCCGACTCAAGAGAACTGTGAGATGCTGTTTTGTCTGGCTCTTTCTCTCTTCTCAGTGGATCATTTTTATCCTGCCTGTATTCTTTGGTTTTCATTAAGAAACAGACGAGACTTTATGAATTATTAACAAGTCTTGCTTTTCCATCAGCCTCGGCCTGCTGCGAGTGCCTGGAAGAAGCTCGATGAGTTCACAGAGTATAAGAATGGAAACCAGCTCAGAGAATACCAGCTTGAGGGAGTCAACTGGCTGCTCTTTAACTGGTACAACAGGTAAATATGTAGCTTATTCAACTTTTATATGTCTACCCTTTACAATTTAGGGCATCCACACCTTTTAACAGTTTTCTTTTGCATTAAAGGTCCCGTGAAGTTAAAATAATGTTTTGTAGATGATAGTATGACTGTTGGTTTTAAAAATATCATATATATATAACATATTATTAATATCATACACCTCATACTTTAGTTTCTCATCAAATCTTTTGACCAATGAAATGCTCTCTAGTCCTCTTCAAGATGCTTGTCATTTGATGCAATTGATCTCTCAACCACTCTCACCGGCAGTGATTAAAACGAAATGCTGTTGGCTCTTTTTTTATTTTTTTATATAAAGAGGTGGAACTACTGTCCTGTCATGATTAATTTGAGATTACGTCAAGTTTAAATGCACATTTCAGAGCACTTCACAGGACCCTTAAGTTGTAATTTTACAGAAGGTTAAGAATGTAAGCTGAAGAGTGTATAAGATCTCTTTTTAGATTTGTGCTTTTTAGCTTTGAGGCTTCGTTAGACTTCTGTAATTCTAGTTGACAAAATAAACGCATTTTTACATTTTCAAGCGTTCTCTTCCAGGAAATTGAACCAAAAATATTGATGATTCATTCCCTCTGCTCAGGGGTTCATAAAATGCTCTCTAGAATAAGATTGTTCCCTCCTCCTCAATTATAAATACCACCTGCCACTGATCCAGCATTACAGTAGTGAGCAGACAGTTGCTTGGCGATACACACCATAAGTAAATAATTTGACAGCCTACTATTTGGACACAACATCGGCCTCCTGATAGTTCTAGTGGGCGTCCTTACCAAAACAGTCACCCTGGGATCTTTGTTTAAATTATGGCCTTACTCAAATAACTGATGCTGGCTCATTTTTCTTATTACTATCTGAATCTGGCTGGACTGCAGGAGTAGGTGAAGATGTTGATGAGAATTCGCTGCAATTTATTACGAAGTCACTTAAATGATTCTGTCCACGATTCAATTTAAGGCTGTTGTTAAATGAATTTCATGGAGTCAGTAGTGGTTATTAAAGTGCAGATAATGAAAGGATTTGCAAAACAGCAGGCTACAACTGTATGAGGAGAATGATGTTTCTCTTTGTCAAATCTTACACGGTCTGTTTTGTATTCGTGACTTCCCACACAGGCAAAACTGCATTCTGGCGGATGAAATGGGTCTTGGGAAGACAATTCAGTCCATCGCCTTGCTGTCAGAGATGTTTTCTGCAGGGGTCCAGAGCCCGTTCATGATCATTGCCCCTTTGTCCACGATCACAAACTGGGAAAGAGAGTTTTCTAACTGGACTGATATGAATGCTATTGTTTACCACGGCAGTCTGGCTAGTAGACAGATGATCCAGCAGTATGAAATGTACTGCAAAGATGACAAGGTTGGTGTATGAGTTTTGTCTGTTTTCGATTAGTTTAATAGCTACTACAGCAAACAAAAATCTCTTGGAGAAGAGATCTTGTGGAAAACGTGTTTTTAAAAGGATTTTAAAGGAATAGTCAAACCTGTAGATTTTGACTTTGTAACTATTTAAGTCCCTGTTTTAGAACAATTATGCATTTTTTTTCTTTGTTTGGTCCTATTTTACATGACAACGTGTTAAAGCATGTAAAGAAAATGCAGGTAAATGTTTTACGTACATATTTGCTTTCCTCTACGTCAGGGGTTACCAATCTCGTTCCTGGAGGTCCGGTGCCCTGCAGGCTTTAGCTCCAACTTGCTAGGGGTGTCAAAATGAATTGCTTCTTTGGTGCACCGCGATGCAGATTCGGTATCAGTTCAGTAATAATCATAACCGGTTATTATGTACTGACATCATTTAACTCATATGCGCTATGTTGCGGTAGCTTACTATGGTGCGGGAGGTGAGCGTGAGTATTTAAAACACTCCAACTACTTAAAAACGCAGAAACTCTGCTCAATTTCACTGCGTGTGTGTTTGCTGGACAGTGTTTCACTGACACTAACAGCAGAAGCCACTATTTCACTGCGATTGAGAGAATGAAAGTAAACTCCATTTCTCTCTCACTGTGGCCCATTTGACCTGCTGGGCGTGACTTTCCAAAAACAAAGGAGAAGTCGGTAAAAACAAAGGAGCAAATGATTGTTTCAGCAACCTAAAACATGAACAAACTGCCCTGTTTAACTATTATTATCATCACCTTTTGCACTATTATGAACTTGGAATGACGGACTTACTCTCAGACACAGGTTACATGTGCTGGCGAAGATTAAAGATACAGATGAGAGGTTTGCACTGACTGGGCTATATATTGCGTGTTGTTTTTGAACCTAAAAAGGACTAAATGTATGCTGTGTGTAGTTCTTCTGTAATTGGTAACATATTAGAGACTGTAAGGGTCTGTATGTGTTCATATATGTTGCATTTACTTATTTATTTTATATAATCGCAGACGTTACAGTAGGCTATTTCGCATTCGCATCATTGATCTGCAGTTATAATCAAATCATGTTCATAGAAAGGTTAATAATGGCATTTATACACAAGTGTTTGTGCATAAAGCATTTGTTTTGTGAGAAGTGCTTCTCATATGATATGTGAGCGACCAGTACAGCTTTACTTTGACATTTCCTCGAGCGAGAATGATGTCGACTGAAACTTTGTCATGCACCACGCCCACCAGAGGGGTCCCATTGGTCCCCATACCGACCCTTACCGTACCACTGAGAGGAAACGGGCCATTAGATAATGTCCTCTCTGAGTGTCAGACCATGTTTGTTTTTATTTAACATTTCTTATTATGAATTATGATACTTGTTCATTCATTGGCCTTATCCAAACTTGTTTTAGGGCAAGTCCAGGTGTGATTGCTGTGTTCATATGTTCCTTAACAAACCAAACTAAGGGGAAAAAACCCAGCAGGTTTTGAAAAACGTCAAAGTACAAAAATGGCTAAAACTCAAATAAAATAAAGCTGAATGGAAACAAAAATAAGAAATATAATTAAAAACACAAAGAAAACGTTAAATGAGAACATAAAATAAATATCTAAAAGTTACAGAAATAAGTGATCTGGTAATAAAACAAAGCTAACACTGCTGAGCACAGTTTTAGGTTGTTTATACAAGTTCCTTTTATTTTCATTGCTCTATTCTAACTTCCTCTATTTCCACTCCCCTTTTTTGTCTCTTCTAGGGACACTTGATACCAGGGGCCTATAAGTTTGATGCTCTGATCACAACCTTTGAGATGATTCTATCAGACTGCCCGGAGCTGAGGGAGATTTCCTGGCGCTGTGTAGTTATTGATGAAGCTCACCGTTTGAAGAACAGAAACTGCAAACTCCTCGACAGCCTCAAGATGCTTGAACTTGTGAGTGGAACATCTTTTTTTATTTTTAGCTTTTACTTGAAAATAACTGAACATTTTAATGTTTTGGTTACAAAAAGAGGAAATCAGGATTATTTAAGTGACAACCCTTTCTTTTGAATAATGTTCAGGAGCATAAAGTGTTGCTGACTGGCACTCCACTACAAAACACAGTAGAGGAGCTCTTCAGTCTGCTGCACTTTCTGGAACCGGCCCAGTTTCCCTCAGAGATAGAGTTCTTGCGAGAGTTTGGAGATCTTAAAACTGAGGAGCAGGTAAAGAAATGCTGTAATATCTTGGCAGGAAGTATTTCTTCTCCTGTTGAGCGATGTGGCCGTCCAAATGGGCATCAGGAGATGTTAACATTCTGTCTCTATCTTTTATAATCAGGTGCAGAAACTGCAGTCAATCCTGAAGCCCATGATGCTGCGCAGACTGAAGGAAGATGTAGAAAAGAACCTCGCCCCCAAGCAAGAAACTATCATTGAGGTATGACTGACCATTAGGACTGTTTGTAAATTGATTTTCTCTTTGCTTTGTAAATTTAGATTGTCAATTTTTGTGATCCTAGGTGGAGTTGACTGATGTACAGAAGAAGTATTACCGTGCTATTCTAGAGCGTAACTTCAGCTTCCTTAGCATGGGAGCCACACAGAACAGCAATGTACCCAATCTCCTCAACACAATGATGGAACTTCGAAAGTGCTGCAACCACCCATACCTCATTACAGGTATTGAATTTATGCCATTGTTTCACATGTTTTGCCCGTTGTTATGGTTAGACAAGTTTTCACCTCATTTTATTCCTTTCCCATTTGCCATCCGGCAATCAAATGCAGTCACCATACTGTATCTGTTAAAATGCTGTATGTGGTTGTTTTGTGTCTACTCAGTGCTCAACCAATCCTTTCTAAATTTGGGTGAAAATTCCAAAGGTCTTATTTTCCAGTGACTTTTCTCAATGTGTGGTAATATTTGCTGTAGGGCTGCACAATACATCGTTTTAGCATCAATATTGCAATGTGTGAATGCACAATATTCACAATGCCGGATCTGTAATGTGGAGTCAGGATTATAGTTGACCAGGTACAATTGTGGAAGCATTTTAGTTTAAACATAGAAATTAGAAAGTTTATTAGTTGTGTGTGTGTTTTAAAGCCTGTGTCTGTTTAAGCATCCTAAATGAGCTTAAAGCATTTAGGCACAGGGAATTATTGTTCATTTTGTAGATTTTACAAAAGTTAATTTAATTTAATAATGTATATAAGGGAGACTATACAACTTTATTGTTCGTTTAATTATTTTATTTCTGTATAGACTCCTTCATTTATACCGTTGCTCTACTGAATTGATCTATGCTGGCAATTAGTCTATTATATTCTCTGCAGATGCACTCTTCTACAAAATCTTCCCATTCAATATGAATGTATTCATTATTTCAAAATGAAATAATGTTTATGTTAGCTGTTTATGTTATTTGGTGAAATATCACAATATAAATCGCACTTTTTTTCTTTTTTTTCCAATATCGTGCAGCCCTAATTTGCTGCATTTCTTGTGTTTTGCTGTGAAAATATACACAAATGTGCACTGTGCCATGTCTGTGACAACTCGAGGTATCCCAAACTGTATGAGCACTTTCTATGTGCAAATAAAATGTTATTTAACATAAAACAAAACAGATGGTGCTTCAGGAATTTGAACAGTGTCCTGGGTGGCCAAAATTGACAGTTAAATGTGCAGCAGTTAAACAAATGGCCAGCTCCTTAATTTTGCACCATTTGTTTGATTTTGTGTTCGATTTGGCAATCTCAATATTCTTGAGGGACTGCTCGACTCAACAGCTGCCTGTTTTTCTAATCGTTATAGTTCATAGAAATTCAGCTTTTTAGACAGGGAATTTGATGTTTGGCTTAGTCTTTACCTTTGTTTATATGTAGTACAAAGGGGTTGTACTTTAAACCTCTTGACAACTTGTAGCACCATTAAAAGCACATGTTTGGCCCGTTTCCACTTAGTGGTATGGTTCGTTACACTTTTATGGCCATTTCCACTGTCAATAGGTACTTAAAAAAAACTTTTGCAAAGGGTACCTAGCACAACAAAAGAGTACCAAAAGGCAGAGCTAGACGTGCAACTAAATGCTATTGGTTTACAGAGATGCGTCACTTGCTCGAGGACAAGCAGGAGAATGAAAACAAAGGAAATGCAATTTTTAAAAACACAGACAAGACATTACACCGTTATAACATATATAATGATGAGCCATGGTCGACCCGAGCTTAAACAAACCTTGAACAGCCACAAAGCCAAGAAGAACAAAATCTGCCATGTCCTGTTGTTTTACGAGCCCGGCTAAAAGTGTAAGCGGTTTCACTTTCTCCATAGAGCTCGCCGAAACATATCTGACACTGTAAGGGTCTCTATGTGTTCATATATGTTGCATTTATTTATTTATTTATTTTATATAATCACAGACTTTACAGTAGGCTATTTCGCATATTTATGCATCATTGATCTGCGATATGTAAACGACCCGTACTGCTTTACTTTGACGTTTCTTCGAGCGAGAATGAAGTCCTCTGAAACTTTCTGTTGTACACCACAGCCACCAAAAAGGTACCATTGGTATCCTTTTGGCAGTGGAAAAACCCTGATAAAGGTGACCCGTACCCTTCTGTACAACTCCTTGAAAATGGGCCAATTGTGTCACCTGTTTGATTTATCATTGCTCATCTGTCCCTGTGCAGGTGCTGAGGAGAAGATCGTGTCTGAGCTGAGGGAGGTGTATGATCCTCTGGCTCCGGACTTTCATCTCCAGGCTCTGGTACGCTCTGCAGGGAAACTGGTCTTGTTGGATAAGCTGCTTCCTCGCCTCAAGGCTGGCGGGCACAAGGTGCTCATCTTCTCCCAGATGGTGCGGTGCCTCGACATCCTTGAGGACTACCTCATACACAAGAGGTACATGAAAATGTGTGATATGAAAGGCAACTGTAGCCAAAGGATTTTTTGATTCTGCCATCTGGTTTGTTAGATGGATCTAAAAATAGATGTGTGCTGTCTGATCAGATACCTGTATGAGCGCATTGATGGACGGGTCAGAGGAAACCTGCGACAGGCGGCCATCGATCGCTTCAGTAAACCTGATTCAGACCGGTTTGTCTTCCTGCTTTGTACCCGGGCTGGAGGATTGGGCATTAATCTGACTGCTGCTGACACCTGTGTCATTTTTGACTCTGACTGGAACCCGCAGAATGATCTTCAAGTGAGGATCTCACAGCACATCCTTATCTTCATAGTGATTTCAAGGCATTAAAGAATTAGTTGCCTGTCCCATGTGTTCAATCTCACGATGTGTGTTTTCTCTCCTATACAGGCTCAGGCACGTTGTCATCGTATTGGTCAATCTAAAGCGGTAAAGGTGTATCGTCTCATTACCAGAAATTCCTATGAGAGGGAGATGTTGGACAAAGCTAGTCTTAAACTGGGGCTTGACAGAGCAGTTCTGCAGAGCATGAGTGGAAACAAGGACAGCAGTGTCAACGGGGTAAGACTGAAAGAAGTCAGCATTACTCAATTAAAGGGATAGTTCAGCCAAAAAGGAAATCCCTGTCAATTTTTACTCATTCTTCACTTGTTCCAAACCTGTTTGCATTTTTCTGTTGAACACAAAAGAAGGTATTTTAAAAAATGTCAAACCATTTGCTATTGACTTTCTACTGTGCTATTTTTCTTATTATCAGGGTATCCGCGGGGTCTTAAAGTCCTAAAATGTATTAAATCTCAAAAGCTAAATTTTAGGCCTTAAAAGTCTTAAATCTACTGAAATATTGTGTTGTAGGTCTTAAATATTTTTTTAACAGGTCTTAATTTTCCTTTGTTCATGTAAAGCTACCCAATCTGGCCATTAACACCCATACAATCACCAGCAATTCTAATCTCAGTAAAACATTTAACTTTTTTATTTAAAAATAGCATTTATTTACTTTCCTCATTTCTCAAAAATTTCTCAATTTATTCAGATACTGACCTGGCCTAGATTTTGTAGTATTAAATTATTATTATTATTATTATTATTATTGTATTATTAAATTATAATAATTTTTTGATAGGGCAAGTGAAAATCTTTTCCAACTGGGATATTCAAATAAAATCCTCAGCATTTAGCCCTGTAAAATTCAAAAATTTCATTCATAATGGTCTTAAAAATGTCTTAAAGTCTTAAATTTACTTTGGTGAAACCTGCAGAAACCCTGTATTATGGATATCAATGGCTACTGGTTACCAAAGATCCTGAAATATTATCAGTTTGGTTCAAAAGAAAAATGAAACAAAGATGTGAAACCACTTTAGGGTGACTAAACGTTGAGTAATATTTCATTTTTGGTAGAACTCTGTTTAAAGGACAGAAAATCTAGACCTATAATAAAAGTTGTCATTTAGGCATGGGCCGGTAAAAGTTTCTGATGGTATGATAACCTTGGATAAAAAATATCACGGTATTGTGATTACTGCTCTAAAGTACGTTATTTTTACATGTCTGGGTAAAAAAATAAATAATTCCCCCTTTGAACAAAATGCATTTTTTTGGGGGGAAACATAGTATTTTGTAACAGTAAACATGTCAGGCTAAATATTTCAAATAAATCATTGACTTCTGCTCTCTTCATTAGTTTCAAAAACCCAGATTTCTTTACAGCACATTTAAAAAAACACACACACAAAAACCTTATATATAGCTCAGAAACGGTATAACAGAAAATTTTAGCAGTTTTAAAACCTTTTTTCCAAACCGTGGTAAACCTTGAAACCCATTATTGTCCCATGCCTATTGTCATTTTAAACCTGTGTGTTAGCTACTGTTTAAACTTCTTGATTCAAGCATGCAAATTTAAGACAAAAGTCCTCATTTTGTGATGCACTGTTATTTAATCATTTGCTGTAAACTTTCCTCAGATTCAGCAGTTCTCTAAGAAGGAGATTGAGGATTTGCTTCGTAAAGGAGCTTATGCAGCCATAATGGACGAGAATGACGAGGGCAGTCGTTTTTGTGAAGAGGACATCGATCAGATCCTTCAGAGAAGAGCAACAACCATCACAATAGAGAGCGAAGGCAAAGGATCCACTTTTTCCAAGGCCAGCTTTGTGGCATCTGAGAACCGCACAGATATTGCTCTAGATGATCCCGAGTTCTGGCAGAAGTGGGCTAAGAAAGCAGACATAGACATGGATTCTCTCAACAGGAAGGTACAGAGTAGTATCTAGAAAACTAGGTTTACTATATCTATTATTTATTTTTGTTCCTTCAACTAATTTTATTTTTCATGCAGAATACTCTTGTGATCGACACACCAAGAGTAAGAAAGCAAACGCGTCAGTTTTCCAGCCTGCGTGGAGAGGGGGGTGATCTCTCTGACTTGGACAGCGATGATGACTACCCACCCCATAATTCCCGTCAATCCAGAGCCTCCCGACGCTCTGACCGGCATTCTGGAGGAGGCTACGGTCGCACAGACTGTTTCCGAGTGGAGAAACATCTACTTGTTTACGGGTCGGTTACCTTTTTAATCCAAAATATGTGAAATTGAGTTGAAATATAATGACTAATTGTATGAATTCCGGTGTGTGAGAATCATAGAAAATTGAGATATTTGAAATCTCATGGAATATGAACATGGCGGTCTCTCCACAGGTGGGGTCGTTGGCGAGACATCCTGTCGCATGCTCGCTGTAAGCGACGTCTCAGTGAACGGGACGTAGAAACCATCTGCCGTGTCATTCTGGTTTTCTGTCTGATTCATTATCGTGGAGATGAGAACATCAAGAGCTTCATCTGGGAGCTGATTACCCCTCCAGAGAATGGACGAGAACCACAGTCTCTGCTCAATCACTCTGGTGGGGTGTCTTCTCATTATGATCCTTTTTCAGTTTAGCGCTCTTTAATGCTGCCAGAAAGCAGTCTTGGGTGTTATTCTATCATGTATTCAAGTTTTCAGTAAGATCTACATTTACCTTTAATCTTCTTTTCTTCTTTCACTGCTTTCATTATTTATGTAGGATTGTTGCTTTTCAACTTTCATGTCAATTTCTAAATTTTAAGCCTGTGTGGGGTTTGAAACAGCATTAGTTCATTTCCAAATTATAGAGGCATGTAATGGCTTTCTCCTTTCCTTTAGGTCTGTCCATCCCTGTTCCTCGTGGCCGAAAGGGAAAGCGAGTGAAGGCTCAGAGCTCTTTTGATGTGCAGAAGGTTGAGTGGATCCGCAAATACAATCCTGACAGTCTGCTGCTGGATGACAGTTACAGAAAACACCTCAAACACCAGTGCAACAAGTATGTAAGAGCCATCTGGGGCACCGTTTCATCATTTAATTAGGCTTGAGTGGCTTAATTTGGCTCTTCCTCTTTTTCTTTTTTTTTTCAGGGTTTTGCTGAGAGTACGTATGCTTTATTACCTGAAGCAGGAGGTCATTGGAGAACATGCTGATTCTGTATTGAGAGGAGCTGATGCAAGGTATACATCGCCTTATTGTGTTGCTTTGAAGAAATAATTGTCAATAGCATGTGCTAAATACTAGGGTTGGGTCGATAGACTATGCCATCGTCCATTGCCGATGACGATAGACATCACGATGTTGAGCTGGCCCCATCCCCGTCACAGCAGCAACCCACTCGCAAAAAATACACATTGCTCCGTTTACAGTAATACGTCTTGGTTTTAAAATGGCATTTAAAAAAGAAAACGATCCACATCACAATGGCGTTTCACCTAGCATTTCTGAAAAGCCCTCCTTCCACACTATACCGCTAAAAATGCACGACACGTGACCGCACACACACACTCTGCCATGCGCTGTAGCGTATGAGTGCGTCTGAGCTCCAGCAGTCAGCGGGTGCTTTGAGCACAAAACCCCAGAGAGCAGTGCACGTTGGACAGTTTATCAAGGATGTACCACTGGATCGCGTCTCACTATAGTTTGTAAACATGATATTTAATTAATTTTGTCGCTATCTAATGACTCTTCAGTCTTTTGAATCTATCAGGTAATGTGTCACAGTGTCAATACACTGCTGCAATGTTTCGCTTCCACGCTCGTACTAAGTAATTTTAGTGAAAACCTCAGATTCTGTTGGTTGGTTGCTGTTGGTTGTGCACCTTTTTTACCAACTAAGTTTGTCGACGCCATTATAACAACACAGATCACTCTGCCTATTCATGCCAGAGTCCCGCGGAAAAGGTGATTGACAGGTGGTAATTTGTGTGTAACTTATCTTTATTTATTTATGATTTGGTTATGGGTAAAACAAAGACCATGCAGGTCCGGTAGTTGAAACGGTAGGCTACAAATAATTAATTAGTTATTAATTATTCATAAATGATTAATACACCGCCACCTATGACGACGATGCCATCGTCCATCACAATGTTTCACATTAGACATTGTACGATGCCAAATTGATCGAAATTGCCCAACCCTACTAAATACACGACTGATGTTTTTGATCAACTGGTCAAATAGTTACAAACAACTATAATTGATACCCCTAGTTAAATTTATTTGGTTAAACTACATTTCATGAATGTTCTTCAATGTTGTTATTCTTAAACAATTACATGACTCAAGATTTTGTGCTAAAAAAATAAAAAAGCTTGCACTTCTTTCTTCCTGCAAGAGGAAATGTAGAGTTTGACACAGCAAAAAAGCATGTTCATTCTAAAAATACCTGTGGATTGTTTTTTAACCTACATGTAAGGTTTTACAATTAATCACAGTTTTCACTATTTTTATTGGAAATGCCTTTATATTCTCTCACTAATGGTAACTAATGGTAAATTTTTTTGCAGGGATATTGATATCTGGTTGCCTGAAATGGAGCAGCAGGATGTTCCATCTGGCTGGTGGGATGGAGAAGCTGACCGATGTTTGCTTATCGGAGTCTATAAGCATGGTATGTGTAAGCTTTTTACCCTCCGGTGTGTCTGATTGTTTTAGAGGAACTAGGTTTTTAGAAGGAACCTGACTGTTTACAATTGTCTAAATATTTGTAGGTTTTCTAGATTGCCTTTTCTAGGTGTGCACTGTCAACATTTTAAGTAGATCAAGAAATCTTTTTTAAACTTGTCTGTTTGGTGTAGGGTAGCAACTCTGATTTAAGTTATAACCACACCATTGTTTATTTGAAAGTAGACAGAATCTCATTTTTTACGGGCTTGTTGAGGCGAGCATTTGAATTTAACAGAACATTTGAACACACTAGAGCTGCACAATATATCATTTCAGCATCGATATCGCAATGTTTGCATCTGCAATAGTCACATCACAGGATCTGTAATGTTGAATCGAGATTATAGTTGACCAGGAGCACAGTTGAAAACTCTCATGAAACTGTAAAGTTACTGAAATGGTTGTCATTTGCAAGTGTTTTTTTTAAGCCTTGTAACTGTAAATCAAGCCAGGTAAATCATTCAGGCACAAGAAATTTTACTGTTTGAAACTATAAAAATAGATTAATTGTAATACTTGATGATTGATTATTCAACTTGTGTACCTGAATATGGCTAGACTCCCAGAAAACAGTTTTTTTCACTTGCGGTTTTGCTTTGCTGTATTTATCTATGCGTGTGATTGATTTATTGTATTTTATGCAGATGCATTCCGCTATAAAATTATCACAGAATAAAATTGTGATTTTTTTTTTTCTTTTTTTTTTTTTTTTCTTGCAATGTCAGTATCGCAATGTCACTTTTTTTCAATATCATGCAGTCCTAAAACACACCCTACAAAATGTAGTTGTGTCGATGCTTCATGTGTTTTTCACTCTGCCCCTTATTATTTTCAGGATATGAGATGTACACCACAATGCGTGCAGACCCGTGCTTGTGTTTTGTTGAACGATGTGGTCGTCCAAATGAGCAGGACATTAATGCAGAGCAACAAGCAGCAGACCCAGAGCTTGGAGAGGGGTTAGTTTCAAGTAGAGCTGATATCTAGATTCTAATACTACAGCTTTTGTGATTAACTGGAATATTTAACCATACATTTAATATATGTTTATTGTTACTTTTATATATGCTTTTTGTGTCTTAGAGGGGACTACGACAAGTACTCTGAAGATCCAGAATTCAAACCCGCAACAAGACATGCCAAGGAGATGTATGAGGAGGTAAATGCATTTTTTAATGTATTTTTTCTCTCTCTAATGGAAATAGGAATTTACATGTAATTGTGTATATGGATGTTTTGCTCCTCAGGGTGATTCGGTGAATGCAGATGGTGAGATTTGTGTGGAGGATCGATCTGCCCCTCTGCAGGTTGAAGGACCGTCTTCGGGATCATCGGATTTGTGTTACTGGCCCACAAGCTCATCGCTCACAGCCCGACTGCGACGTCTTATCACAGCTTACCAGCGCAGTTACAGACGAGAGCAGCTTAAGATTGAGGCAGCAGAGAAGGGGGACCGTAGGCGAAGACGCTGCGAACAAGCCACCAAACTCAAAGAGATAGCCAGGCAAGAGCGACAGCAACGGTATGTTTCTTAATAATACCTGAAGCAAAATCTTCAGTCTCGCTTTCCCAGGATTCTCACAAACTTCTCTATTTTAGGTGGACTCGTAGAGAGGAGTGCGACTTTTACAGGGTGGTATCGACCTTTGGGGTGGAAAGGATAAAGAAAGAAATAGATGCTCCAGAAGGGGACAAGCATCACATGGACTGGAATCGTTTTCGTTCTTTTGCTCGACTTGATAAGAAAACAGATGAGAGTTTGACGCGTTACTTTAAGTGCTTCATGTCCATGTGTCGGAAAGTGTGTCACATTCGGCCAGGACGTGGAGAAGGTATGTTATTGTTTTTTTCTCTTACACAAACATGAAAATGTGTGAACAATCCATCCCACCCATCCAATGTGACCTGTTTTCAAGCAACCTAAAGGCCGATTTATACTTCTGCGTCAAGCGCACGCGTATGCTACAGCGCAGCCTACGCGTGGACGCATAGCCCCTCACCGTAACCGTCGGCGACGTTGACGCGCACCTGTCAAAAAATGTAACGTGTAAGCTCTGTGATTGGTTGGCTTGGTATCGCTGACGAGTGTGGGTGGAGGTGAGAGCCGCGCGCCCGATGCAGCGAGTGTTTACAAGTGTGGAGTCCCGTGAAGGAGCTCCGGATGGAGACTGTTGTTTTGTGTTTACCTTATGATTAAAGTTGTTGCACGTCCGCCGGTTCCCGCCTCAAAATGAGCGAATTTGAGCCACTTGTACATTAAGGAAGTGTTCCGAAAACACAAAACACCAGCGAAGAAACTCGACACAGAGAAACATAAACACCTACTGCCAGCTAGCGTTTCGGAAGTGTTATTGCAGAGAAAAGAAACGGAGCACACAGAAGTATAAATGCTCTGCTACGCGCGTGGCTTGCGCCGTGGGTTACGCCGATCACTTGACGCAGAAGTATAAACCAGGCTTAAGATACTGAATGTCAAAGTTTTTTGGCCGGGGTTGATTTAATTCACTGAAAATTGAATTAATGATTTAAAATATAATAGTGTCATATAATGGTTTATTAGGGGTGTCAAAAGCGCTTCGGAGTGCCGCGATACAGATGTGGACAATTCGGTATCGGTTCAGTAATAGATCCTAACCTGTTATTACGTACTGATGTCATTTATCTCAAATGTGCTATGTCATGGTAGAATACTATGGTGAGGGTGAGTAATTAAAGCGTAGAAACTCTGCACAATTCACTGTGTGTGTTTGCTGGACAGTCATTCACTGACACTAAAGTTACAGCAGAAACCCCTATTTCACTGCTATGGAGAAAATGAAAGTAAACTCCATTCCTCTCTCTCTCTCACTGTGGTCCCTTTGACCTACTGGCGTGACATTTCCTCTCCTCTCGGCTGTTATAGTAATACTTGTAGATACGAGTTTTGAGTTTTCTCCGCCGCGTTTATCATGGATCAGCTGTGATCGCCACGTCTGTTTATCAGTGTCATTACGTTAGAGCCAATCGCAGCCCTTTCTGTTAAGTGCATGACCGCTCAAAAAGCAAGCAGGATAATATTTACGTTTGTTTATTTGTTTTAAATGCTCATGTTGTTATGTGCATGTCCTTGAGTTTTGTTTTTATGCAGTGTTTTCTTTGAGCCGGCAAAATTAAAAGTACAGTACATATATCTGACTGCTTGTATTAAAGGACAAAATTGTATTACAAATACATGTAAAATGCTTTTAAAAATTATACACTATAGTACTGTACTGTACTGAATTATTGTGCTGTGAAGTAAAATATAAAATTGTGTATAGAAAGCATCATCGATGCACCGAGATATCGAATTGAACTAAATCAATGACATGATAATCGCAACCGATCTATAAGACCAGTTTAGGTTCACACCCCTATGGTTTATATATTGGATGTTTGACGAATTTCATTGTTAATGAATAATTATTAAATGAATAAAACCATTTTAAAACACACAAGATTTAATTAATGGATAAAATACTTTTTAAAACAGCGTTTGAGATGGTATTTTGTTGGCTCCATTGCACAACATGACAATATTTAGAATATTTAGGTATTTTTAAGCCTTTTCTGTTTTATTATCCACAGTTTGCTTATACATTTTGTTTAATAGCAGAAGCAATTACATTCACAATAAATAAAAAGGCTACTAAACTATTAACCACGATTTAATTCGTTACAGTTAATTAATCGCGAGGGCTTCTCAATACCGTGTTTCTGCAATGAACAAAACTGCTGTACAAACTGCGCTAGTTTAAAGTTCCAAGCTTTTACGCCAAGGCTAATACGCATGCACACTGGATTAACTATAGCTGAGGCTATTAACTAAGCGCTGTTCACATAATGTGTCTTTTGTACGCGCAAATTCGTTATTGTTTATTCTTGCACTCATATTGGGAGTGACGTTCATGCAGCGCTCACACTTTCCAGGTGCACACAGTTGAAAGAACGGCACGAGTCGCATGACAAGTACTGGACCAATCAGCTACATACTATGTATTTAATATACACATTACACTTCAAAGAGAAAAAAAAAAACCACAAAATGAAAATATCAAACAAGTTCATAATCTAGTTGACCAATTGTGCCTTTCAGACAGGTTTAGCAGCCTACATTTGTTCTCTATAAAAGGGAAATACTTAGCTAATATGTAGCTTAGATTTGCATTAGACAAATAGTTTTTTTTATTTATTTATTCATTGTTCTGTCATTTTATTTTTAGTGTAAAATTATTACTTGTTTAAATGCCAAAAACTTTAACTCATTTTTAAGTCCATAGAGAAATGCACTATTGTTTACTTTTTATTATTTAGTGCTGTGTTATTTGGTTACTGAGCAGCAATAAATAACACTTTAAAATATTTTTATGTTTTTATGTGTTTTACTGAACTAGTAGTGTTTTTTTGTGATAACTGTGAAACCGTGATTATTCCTCAGACTTCAATCATACAACCAAAATCTATAATCGTTGTATCTCTATTAACAACATGAAGTATTATAGAAAACAAGAACTGCTAGTTACAGATTGGGGTTAATGTGCAATTTAGAGGTTTAGCCATTGCTTGTTCGAAGTAAATAATCCCATTTCATCCAATAATATTCCTCTTTATCTTTCTGTTACTGGAGGGAAAAGGTCTTTTTTTTCTTCTCCAAATAACATGTTTGACTCCCTATTCTGAAGTTAAATAATTAGTTTCTATGTCTTTTCCTGGTATAGAAATTGCATTTTTTAAATTGGGCTTTCTCACATACACAGGTTTTTTTTTTAGATTGCTATAGTCCCACCAAACAAATCTACAGCAAAACACCAAAAATCTTTCTTTAATAATACACTTTTTTTTTCCTGTCATCTTTTCTTCCTCTATTAGAATCTCAAGATATGTCTCAGTCTCTGGCCCCGATCACAGAAGAGCGAGCCTCGCGAACTCTCTACAGGGTCACCCTGCTGTGTCGGCTGCGTGAGCGTGTTCTTCCTCACCCCTCGCTCGATGAACGCCTCAGTCTGGCACCACAAACCTCTGACCTGCCCAGCTGGTGGAGCATCCCAAAGCATGACCACGAGCTGCTCTTAGCTGCTGCCAGACATGGAGTGAGCCGCACTGAACTCTCCATCTTCTCTGACCCGCTGTACTCCTTCAGTCAGAGCCGCCTCGACTACCTCCAGAACCAGCAGGCCCAAGCAGCTGCACAAATCGCCTTCAGTCAGTCGCAGGATCCAGCCGGCATCAAAGAAGAGGGCCTGGACGATGAGTCTCGACTGCTGGGTGTGGAGGCTCTCTGTCCGACAGACTCTCCGGCCATGCTGCTCTCTCATTCTGACAGCAAAGTTGGCATTCAGGCTGGCTGGGTCTGGAAGAAGAGCAAAAACAATGGCCCGAGTGAGAGGAAATTGGGGGGAGGAGGGGCTTCAGACTCTGATTCTGATTCAGATTCAGGCTCGTCTTCCTCCTCTCGACATTCAGGCAGCTCAGATGATAGTGGAGACAGCGATGTGGAGAGAGAACAAGGTGAGCGGACACTTTATTTTAAAGTCCTCATTAAATCTAAATTGACTCTTGAATTTACTTTTGTTAGTTTTCAATGATGTTTTTTAAATGAAATATATAGTCCATGTGCTGTAAATCCAAACAAAAATTGTTTGTTGCGTTTAGAAAGCACATTATACAATAAATAATGCTTTTATTTTATGAAATTAATTGAAGAAAAAAATATAAATATTAGCTTATTACTTCCAAAATAATTAGGCAGGAATCTGAATATCTTTTGAAGGAAATTAATACATTTTTTTCAGCTCTGATTTTAAATTGTAGTTGTTTATAATATTTTCAATCTTTCTCACCAATAGAATGCAATGTTGCTGAGTGTACGCAGTTAGTTAGATATATTTTGGAGGTATTTTTAACAGGAGTGTATGTATTCTCTAAAATGTATGTAAAGTGCTAGATCTTGGCTTCCTTAACATTTTGCTGAATCGGTATTTGAGGCCTTAAGGCGAAGAATCATATAAGTCCATATTTTTAAAGTTTAAGTAAGAAGATTTTTTCATTTGGATTGTAAACATTGTTATATATTTTTATTTTACTTGAAGATAGACAACAAAAGCTTCTCAATTCTAAGGAGATAACATTTTTCAGTGTCAGTATTAAAAATCAAAAGTTATTGTGATTTTATATTTCTCAAATGTGGAAGAACAATATGTCCAGTTAGTGTGGAATAACAGTATAACTCTAATTCATCATATCACTATAACCACTACACATCTGATTCCTTTATCTTAGTTTTAATACAGTAACAGAAACTTCAAGTTAATATTAAGCATTTATTTTTAAGTTTATTTTTATTATCATCATTATTATTATTATTATCATTATTATTTAATAACAGAAATTACAGGCAATAATCAATTATTAACAATAAATAAATACAACAATAAACGCATACAGCGCAAACATGCATCATAGCTAAATGTCATTGTTTATTTAGAAAGCTGGTGCAGAGCACCTATGTATACACTACTTCAAACTGTTTTCGCGCTCCGCCGTCTCACGATATAAATAAATATATTAACAAATAAACTCTGCTTGCCGTAGTTTACACAAGACTGGTGGGAAATATGCGTTGATACGGCTTTATTATAAATGGTTTGTGGTTTATTATCTCTGGTTTTTGTTTTCCTCTTTGATTCAAATATGCTTTCCCAGCATCCCTCACAGCCTTCCCTACTCTGTCCTTCCATTTGTTCATGTCGGCTCTACTTTTTTGCTGAGGATTTGCCTATTAATGCCCGAACATGACAACAAGCGGCTTCTCCATTCTTCTTAGTGGACATAAACGTTTTTTCCGTGTGACGCTATTTTAATGTTTAAAATACAGACTCGCACGGAAATATTCCCAAACTGTATCTGTATACAAAGTTTAAACATTTAATGTCACATTATCTCTCTCTTTTTTTCTGCATTCTCATTTAATGCACCATGTTCCAAAAATTCAACACATTCATTGAGTTTGAATTTATTGCATATAGCTCACCAAAAACCTTTTTCAAAAATGTTCTAAAATAATCAAACCTAAGACTGACTGGCTTCCATGAAACATTAACTTACGTTTTGGTTTTCTTTGCTCAGTTGTATTGTTCTGGGTGTGATGTACTGTTGTTCTCTGCATGGCTGTAATAGTTGCTGAATGAATTCTAACTAGAGTGACTCTGATCTCTCAGCAGCAGCTCTTAAGATATGTGATGGTGATGAAGAAAACAGCATCCTCTCACTCACGCCGTCACAAGAAGGAGCTCCACCGGAGTCCCTCACTGACCCTCTAAGAGTGGACTGGCCCAAAGACCGCATTCTGATCAATCGGATAGAAAACCTCTGTTCACTGGTTATTACGGGACACTGGCCGTCAGGTCGCCGCTACATCTCTGATATCCAGCTCAACACTGCATCTGACGAGCATGAACTCGCAGATGACCTCGGTTACTCACGGGTGGCACGAAAAATCAACAGTACCTTATCGGCAGAGGCTCTTGAAGGCCAGGAATCAGAGTTTACAGTAAAGCTCCTGAAGGTGAGATCAGGATTCTTCAAGTCTGAATGGAAAATATCATGTTAGACTAAATTGCTGCAGTCAGCTAAATTTACAAATATACATTGGGTGGACTAATCTACGGTATGGAAAAAAGGATTGAAAAAATTATTTTGAGTTGCTAAATAAACGGAGGTGTCTAATAAATCAATTAAATGTTTCACTGCTAAATACAATTTCAGCAATTACTTGTTGCCATTTACTTGTGTAAAAATATATAGGCATATTTACTAGGAGTGCTCCAATCAGGATTTTTGCAGCTGATACGGAGTACCGATTTCCTGACATGGTGATTGGCTGATACAGAGTACCGATTCTGATGCTTTATATAACTTTGCCATTGCATAAAGCACATTTTCTGTCTAAGTATGATAGTGCAGATCTCTCCTCACTAAGATAGCAAACTAAGGATGCTGCATATAATCCTATACATTATTATTACTGCATATAATCTTAAACATGTCTCCTATAACCATTTAGTGTGGGAGAAGCAGCTTTACAGAAAACAATAAATAATATGCAGAGACTTTCAGAGCTTCTCGGTAGAGGTGATATGGTTGGACACAAGATGGGGCTGATTGCACCGCTCTCATCACAGCTACTCAAAACACTGGATATGCAATAGTTGCAACAAAGAGACAATCACTTGCGTGAGTCGCGCTAATAAACTGTATAATCCGAGGTTGCGCCACATCTTTATTTTAGCTGCTGTGACGCAAGCGCAGCAATCACTTGCGCCCCCACGCATCATTTATCTCCTCACAATGTAGTGCTGCTTGTAAACCAATAAACAAATCGGTTCATAAGATCGGCTAGATTGGCGAGTACCGATCAAGTCATTAAATGTGATTATCGGCCGATACCGATCTCCGGTCCATCGATCGGAGCATCCCTAATATCTACTCTATCCGTTTAATGCGGTATAGCATCTATACACTGAATTGTGATCAGGCACTGAGTATGTTCACATGGACACCAATAATCTGATTTTAATTTGAATGATTTTTAATTAAGTGTTTACCATATAAACGGTTTTTGATTAATCGAATCCAATTAAGGTCATAGTCGAACTAAACAGAAATTGAATTGAGCCACGTGGAGTATGCCGATTTTAGTCACATTATTAAAGTGCAGTACAGACATGTAAACACCTTAATGAAACTATTACCGTCGTGTAGGATTTTCGCCGCATTTTGCGACAGGATAGTCTATACACTCACTGCTGTTTGACACTATTCTCCGCATCTACCGAGTCAGTGAAGGTCCACAGACACCTGCATCGCGAAATGCAGAGGTTTTTTCTCCCATTGGTCGTGCGGTATCAAATTCCATTAAAACAACTCTTCCAGGAGTTCATACACGCATCCAATATCTGGTTTGTCACTGGGGGCATAAATTAAAAGTTCCTGAATGAAAGTGAAAGTGCCAAACTGCAGTTAAAGTTTACAAATTAAAAATAAAACAGCCAAAATTACATGAAACTATGGAGGAAATGTGGACAGTGTGGTGACGCAATGATGTTAATCGAATTATGTGCTGTAACATGTAAAACGGGATCATGAAAGGAACATTCAGAAAGCATCTCGTGTAAACACCTTAATCATATTATTGTCTTATTCAGATTAAGGCAATTAGTGTGATTTAATGATGTCCATGTAAACGTAGTCACTGACACATTGGTGCCTTAAATTGGCTGTTTAAAGATGACTTGATTGATATACTCTTCATTTAATAGGGATGGGTTGCATTTAAAAAGGTGATTTGCTTTATTTTGATCTGCCATAATATAGATATCATTGTTTAAATCCACATGTTTATTCCAGTACTTCTGTAATTAATATTTTTGTAACCAAAATAATGATACTATAGTTGAAAAAAGGCTAACTTTTATAATTTTTCATTATTTATGGCTCTCATTTTTACATGATGAATGTCTGCTGTGATGACACGTTTAATAAACCTTTATCCAATTAGGAATAAGATCACACAGATGTTTTCTAGTTTTTTTTTTTTTTTTTACAATTAATTGTGCAGCTCCAACATTTATACATTTCAATGCAGTTTGTTTTATTTTTTAATGTTTTTTTTTTTTTCTTTAGGAGGAGGGCCTAAAGCTGACCTTCTCCAAGCAGGCTCTGATGCCAAACGGTGAAGGGAGTGCACGCAAAAAGCGAAAGGACCATGAGGTATAGAAATGCTGTTTCATAAACTCCACTGATTAAGTTTTAGGGAAGAAATAACCTTTAAATTGACTCCAAATGTAAATTTGTTGTTGTTCTTCAGCTGGAAGATGCAGAAGGGGTTCTCCACGCTCCCCGCAGGAGGGACCTTCCCAACTGGCTCAAAGAAAACCCAGATTATGAAGTTGAGGGAGATATGCTAGAGGTAAGCACACAACTGTGGTTGAGCTCTGTCTTTGGGTTCTTCTTGGAGTGAAGTGTCTGATGATGTTTCTCTCATGGTTGCAGTTATTGGTGAACCGGACCAAAAGGAAGAGGAGGAGGAAGAGGGTAGAGAAAGGAGCAGCACTTACTGGCAGCGAGAGAGTGAAGGTCATAGACATACGGACGGGCAAGAAGGTGAGGGAAAGCAGTTGGCAGTTCTGTTGTTAACACGGAGTAAAATATCATTCACTCTAATACTAGTTTATATGCTGAAAAGTCTTCAAAGACATTTGCAAAAAAGAATGTGAGTGTGAGTATATTGAAAGTGTTTAATTGTTCTGTTTTTTCATTAATTATATTAAAATTTAGATGCATACTTGCATTTAATATGCAGGCATGTGACTTCTGTATAAATATGGATTTCTGTATTTTCCGAGCTCAATGGGGTGACCCCTGTAATTTGCGTAAATCCGATTTTAAAAAATGTATAAAAAAATCATTTAATTTCAATTTTTTTTTCTTCCCCCGCACTCACATTTGCATGTCATGACCACATGCGCTATATACATTATAAATAAAGCTAGGATGCACATTTGTTGTTATCCTTACTAAGTCATCTTTCCTTATATCTTCATTATTTCTGTTCTACAGCCTAGCACCTGAAATGTAATACATGAGAGTTTCATAAGTTTAAATTAATTATAAAGTATTAAAAAGCAGGGACTACGCCGAAGGAAAGTGGAAGTGATAACTCTTTTTAGCAGTGTATGATGTCTTTTTTTTTTTAGGGTGGAATGTTAAAGTATATTAGGCTACTCAATTCAGCTTGACTTTTGAAACTTCGAAAAATTGACTGACTAGTAGTTTATCACGTGGAATAAAGAGTCCCTAAATTACAGGAAAAATTATATTCTGTGGACACCGAGTTAGGGGCGCCATCTAGCGGCGATTTGTGGATCTGTCTCGACATAAAGGTTCAATTATAAACCTATTAAACATTATTTCGGGGTCTCGTGTTCCTTCTTTTTTGTCCTCGGCTGATCACATGTCTGAATATGCTTTGTGTGTATAAAATCACTTTTGTGAATTTAATTTGTTGCAGACACCAAAATGGAACGTTTTGTAAATGTATTTTTATAAGTAGTTATTAGTTGCTTTTCAAAAGTTAAATGGCTTTTTCAATGCATTAAACCCGTATTATTGATCCAATCAGCATTTTTGATGAACATAATAATTTACTGCAAGTAAACATGGTTTGTAAATGTACAAAAGGCTAAAATACAACAATACACAATGTTTGTTGAGGACAGTTGTGTTTCTTGGAATATTTGCTGCAGCTGAATGTGAACTTTTGTCTTTGCTTACACTATTATCCCCCAGTTTGCTGGAGTATTCGGGCCTGCACTACAGGACCTGAGAGAGCACCTGGAGGAGAATCCTGACCATGCTGTAGCACCGGAATGGTCTGAGACTGTTCGCCACTCGGTTAGTGTCTCCAGTGTCATCTCAGTGTCTTTTATTACTGAAACTAGTGCTGTTGTGGCCAGTTACAGCCAATGTGTTTTTATGTCGTTACATTTTTTTGAGGTTGTAACTTGACTCAATCTTTCTCTTGAACCTCAGGGCTTCTTGCCTGAGATTTTATTCCACAGACTGTTGAGTCCCCACGCTTCAATCCCCAAAAAGAGCCGGCATTACCTCCACACTCCTTCGCTCCAGACCGACGACCCTTTACTGGGAGGCGGCGAAGGCGAGATGCTAGTTTCTGACGGCGCCTACATGATGGACGATGAAGACCTGGAGGACGGAGGTCACCTCACGTCATCTCACCACTTCCTCACTCCAGCCTACGATGTGAAAATGGAGCCGAGCGCGCTCGATATGGACGGAGGCGACAGTTTGTCACAGGGCGGTTACGATAGCTCTGACAGGGAGGCCATTTTGGATGACGTCATCATGGCGCCCAAACATTCGGACACTTCCTCGAGCTCAGAGGATTGACCAAATCTCACGTTAGATGTAGTAGACCGAGATCATGACAGTCTTTTATTTTATTATATTCTGCCTTCATTATTTTTATAATTATTATTGATGTTATTGCTTAAACTATGGAGTAACAGATTCAGTTTTTTCTTGGGTTGGATTTGTACTTGACTGTTTCGTGTAGATCGAGGAACGATACGGGCGCCGCTGTGTTATCTATTTTTTTGTTAGGGTTTTTTTTCTTTACACCTCATTCAGCACATTGTGCGAAACCTTAATTCCAGCTGGTTGAAATATATGAATTTAATGTCTCACCTACCCACAGTAAGCTCTGTTTTTGGTCATTTATTGGCTGGGAAAGGAGTGGTTTGTCTCACGTCCTCAGGCTGAACTGTTTAACAGTGTGCTGGAGGATCCATAGTCACGCACTGAGCTGAGCCATCATGGTGCCTCGGTCTGGTGAAGAACATGGAGTTTTTCTGTTGGATGTATATCATTTTTTTCTGTGCGTGCGTGCGTGTGTGTGTTGGGGGAGGGGGGCGGGTATGATTAGGGTTTAGGGTTAGTTACTGAAACAATGTTAGACAGATGATGGCTGTATTGTACAAAGTAGAGTTGGTCCTATGCCTGCAATGATGCAAAAATTATGCGTTTATTCCCGTTTCAATAACTGACTCCAACTGTCTCTGTGATATAAATATGAATAGCAGTCTACAGTGGAAACTGATGTCTGTTGACTTCATTTCATCAAGTGTTGGTATTTATTTAAGTAATGAGCACTCAAGAATTATTTTTTGTTGTCTGCCTGGAATACATGCCGAGTAGAAAAACAAGTTCATTCTCTCTCTCATATTTTGTAACTTTAATATGGAGAAAAGTTATTTTTGAAGGCTGATTTAGAATGTGCAGATCAGTAAGACGTTCAGTAACAGATTAGTATAGTTTAAACAACTCATGCAAAGGTGAAACTAGCATTGCAGGACTGAAAAGACAACAAAAGGCCTAGGGAATTGTCATCTGACAACAAACAGTGTATGTAAAGTTTATATAGCAGGGTGTTCGCGGGGTCTTAAAAAGCCTTAAAATGTCTTAAATTTCAAAATCTAAATTTTGGGCCTTAAAGTCTTAAATTCACTGAAATATTGTGTTGTAGGGCTTAAATCATTTTAAATATAACTTAATTTCCGTAAACCAGTAAACCATGATAAAGCATGAAGCACATCAATCTGGAGAGAGATGGTGAAGAGAAGAATGGTAGTAAAAGTCAATTACGTGGATATAATTCAATAATTCACTATAGCCTGCATCTTGATAGCACAGGGGTGCTCAACCCTGTTCTTGGAGATCTACCTTCCTGCAGATTTCAGTTGCAACCCCATATCAAACACACCTGTCTGTAATTATCCAGTGCTGTTCAGGTCATAATTAATTGATTCAGGTGTGTTTGATCAGGATGGGAGTTGAACTCTGTAGGAAGATCTCCAGTGGTGTAAAGTAACAAAATACAAATACTCAAATTACTGTAATTGAGTAGTTTTTCTCAGGAATTGTAATTTACTGAGTTGTTTTAAAAATGTATACTTTTACTTTCCCTTGAATACATTTTTAGTGCTGTATTGGTACTTTTACTCCACTATTTTCCTTCAACCCACAATCACTACTTTTTTTCTTGTCTGGATTGGCTAACGTAGATTAATCAGTCCTGTAATTCTTGTCCAATCAAATTGCACATAGAAAGTAAATCACACATTATACTAAACAACCTCAAGACATTAGCGCTTCATAAACGCTTGGTATCATTAAAAGTGTGCATGAAATATCTAAAATCTTTACACACAATGACCGAGAGACTTTATAGACTGCGTGTCACTGATGAGAAGATGGTCGTTTACTGTATGATGACTGAAATCACTAAATGCCCTTAGTTACAAATGCACTACAGATTGTTACATTTACACATCCATACACAAATTGCATGTAAACGCATGAGCCGTTCACATCGCAATACTCACTACTCTTGAGCACTTTTAAAAGGGCTACTTTTTACTTATACTTTGAGTTATATTTACAACAGACACTTTTACTCTGCTTGCACTACATTTTTGGTCAAGTAATGGTACTTTTACTTGATTAGGATTTTTTAGTTCTCTTTCCACCACTGAAGATCTCCAGGAACAGGGTTCCCTTATCTAGCAACTTCTATGATATAACGTGTAAATGATTTACATTTTTAAGTATGAAGTTTCATTTGCAATGTAATGTAGGCATTCTGTCTAAAAGATACTGAATTTCAGCAACATTTTTAAAACTTTTGTATTGGTAATTCAATTTGAGACAGACTGTATGAGTGATTGAAGATGAACAGGAAAAAATGAAAGAAATGACAATGCCTGTATTGTCCCCCTTATGTTTATGATAGGACAGCACCGTAGCACAGTGGGTAGCACTATTGCCTCACAGCAAGAAAGTCACTAGTTTGAGCCCCGGCTGGGTCAGTTGGCACTTCTGAGTGGAGTTTGCATGTTTCCCCGTGTTCGTGAGGGTTTCCTCCGGGTGCTCCGGTTTTCCCCACAGTCCAAAAAAAAAAAACATGTGGTACAGGTGAATTGGGTAAGCTAAATTGTCTGTAGTGTATGAGAGTGAATGAGTGTGTATGGATGTTTTTCAGTGATGGCTTGTGGCTAGAAGGGCATCCACTGCATAAAACATGTGCTGGCAAGTTGGCGGTTCATTCCGCTGTGGCGACCCCTAATTAATAAAGAAACTAAGCCGAAAAGAAAATGAATGAATGAATGTTTATGATGTCCCTGCTGAAAAAAACAGCATATGCTGGTAAGGTATGTTTTGATGCTGGTCTTGCTGGTTTCAATGCTGGTTTTGCTGGTCTCGATGCTGGTCTAATTGGTTTTAATGCTGGTCTTGCTGGTCTCAATGCTGGTTAGGATCAGCCCTCAGGGCAGCAAGACCAGCATTGAGACCAGCACTGAAACCAGCAAGACCAGCAAAACCAGCATTGAAACCAGCAATACAAGCACTGAAACCAGCAAGACCAGCATAGAGACCAGCAAAACCAGCATTGAAACCAGCAATACAAGCACTGAAACCAGCAAGACCAGCATCAAAACATACCTTACCAGCATATGCTGGTTTTTTCAGCAGGGGTGCTGATTAGTCTTACTTTTGGTATGTTTAATATCAGAAAAATGACTATGCCTGTTTTTTTATTTATATTGTTTGCAAATATAGACATCAGTAAAACATTCTAATAAAATTTAAAACATAAAATAGACATAATTAAATAGACATAATTAAAACAAAGTAAGATATTATGTTTTAATGGCTTGGGGAGGTTGAGAAACTACATTTATAAATTAAGATGTTTCGAACTTAATCAAGCATGAAGGCCATAATTGCTGTTGTTTGAAACGTTTGTTTTTAAAATGAAATAACTAACCAACCACTTAAAGATGGTTGACATCCTGACTGTGATTGGTCCAGCTTGAAGTTCGCTGAGAAAAGTAACGCCAGCCTTGTGGGTTGTGACGATCACAGTAACCAAGAAAATAATAATGATGGTGGCCATTGAATGAATTACAGAAAGTGTGGGGAGTTAAAACAGAAAAATTGCTGTACACTACAGAAACCGCGCGGGTCGTGTTAAATACTGTCAGGAGAAGGTTTTCAGGATTTGGGCACGAATGAACTTATGACCGGGGTGCGATTAATGAGACTTGCAAACAGACAAACGTAGCAGAGTACCGATCGAATCGGTCCATTTTTTAGCACTGGCAGAAGCTGTCCTTGCTAGTGGAACTCTCAAGGCAAACTTTGTTCGTTCAATCTGAATATGTATTAAAAGTGTACAGTTTATAGTGTTATTTAATGGTACGTTGGATTTTACATTCAGCGAATAGGCGAAATCTCTGCCCCCGAGGCCTGTGGTATGAATGAAACCTCATGTTGGGGTTTAACAGCAGCGTTTTGCGAACTAGCACGAATTAGCCAGTTTACGTTAGCTCATTTTGTTAGTGGCTAAATTGGTAAGCCTACACCCACCACTCATTATAAACGCTTTTAACGACTCTGGTTGTATTTACCCAGCTCTGTGGATCGTCTAATGAAGTTTATTGACGTTATTCAGTCGAGCAGCACAAACCTTATGCCGGACAATACAACAAAATGCTGTGTTGCTTGGCTCTTTTCTTTTGCTGAATAGCATTATTTCCCATTGATTATTTGTATTTTCGTTTGCCTTTGTCTGGTGCTTGTGGATTATTAGAAGACCACTCGCTCCTCTTGTCAAGACACTATTTATATATTTATCTAGTATTTATAGTATCCTCATGGATCTGAATTTTTACACGGAACTCTCTGACGGGACCGGTCAACATGTTGATTCCGAGTTTATGGACAACTCGTCCTACAATGGATATGATTCAGTAAACAAGGTAAACATGACGTCTTTGTGTAGTAAATATATGTTCAGTTTAACGTAAAAGCGTGTGTTACTATGTAATAACACGTTTGCCGGTGATTAATGCACCTTTTAACATCTGTTTATTAGTTTGCAGGTGGCAGTGATTCATACCTGACCACCAGTGGACCTGGTCATCATTTTCTTGAGGTAGTGCTTCTTTTTGGACTATTTTCTGGGGTCAAAACATTATAATGTAATATATATTAATTTTATTTCAACTGGTGATTTGAAATGTCTCTGAGTTTATCTATATTTTGTGGTCAAAACACTTTTTTTAAATCATGTTTTTAACAAAGACCGTTTCTAAAATGTCAGTTTAGCAATGGTTTGTGTACTAAAAAATCCTGTCAGGAATATTTAGAACAAGACTAACTTGATAACATTAAGAGACTAATAAAAAGTCTTTTGTAAATTAAGTTTGATGCAGACTAAATGTATAAGTTTGTAAGATTTCCAGAATTAAAACATACTGTATGCTACAATGTAATATATCTTCATTTGTTTCAACTGGTGTATTGTATTGCAATGTGTATTTATATAGCGCATGTATTGTGTATGGCCATACACCCAAAGCGCTTCACAATCATGAGGGGGTCTCTCCACTCCACCATCAGTGTGCAGGATCCACTTGGATGATGCGACGGCAGCCACAGGACAACGGCAACAGTGCGCTCAGCAGCTATAGGTGGAGTGGAGAGACAGTGATAGAACCAATTCAGTGTATGGGGATGATTTGGGGGCTATGATGGGCCAATGGAGGGAATTTGGCCAGGACACCGGGGTTACACCCCTGCTCTTTACAATAAGTGCCATGGGATTTTTAATGACCACAGAGAGTCAGGATGGTTTAACATCTCATCCGAAACGTGGCACTTGCTGATAGTATAGTGTCCCCTTCTCTTTACTGGGGCATGAATACTCACACAGGGTCGAGCACCCCCTGTTGGCCTCACTAACACCACTTTCAACCGCAAACTAGTTTTCCCATGTGGTCTCCCATCCTGGTACTGACCAGGCTCAGCCATGCTTAGCGTCAGTGAGTAACCGGTCTTGGGCTGCAGGGTGTATGGCTGTAATCACAACTGGTGATTAAAATGTCTCTGTTTTTATTTATATTTTGTAATGAAAAAATTACTGACTCTTTTTATTGTTTTACAAAAGACAGTTACTAAAATGTCAGTATGCACTAATTTGTGTGCTAAAAAAATCTTGCCAAGAATAATTAGAACAAGTCTAACTTGATAACAATAAAGCACTAACAAAGATCACACCCAAATTTTGACAATTTCATTTTTTCCTAACATTAAATAGACATTTACATTCTTTTTCTATGTATATAAAATATCTATTGTAAATTAAGTTTGATGCAAACAGCAAAATGGACAAACTTGTAGGTTTATTTATGTAAATGTGTTTATGAGACATGTATATATTTTATTTATGTCTTTATTTTTTATTTCAGAAAACATTCTATACACCCTGTCTGGGCGATGAAGAGTTTGAAATCCCAATCTCCTTGGATCCAGATTCTGCTCTCACCATAGAGGATGTGGAGGCACATTTCGGAGAGCTGGCCGAACAGGCTGAAAGCTCAAGGGGTGCTGGAGTTGGAAGTGTTCTTGCCAGTAATACTGTAGTCGGGGGAAATGATCCGTCTTTTGCCTCTACCTTCATGAATCCCTCATCTCAGGGTATGGAGCACCTGACGTTGGGTGTGATGAACCAGCAGGGCGGAAGTGCACTGCTGAGCTCAACTCTGGGTGTGGTAAGCTTTCTTTTTTTAGCAGTGGTAACAACGCCTGCATCATGATTGCTGAATGAAATCCAGCACTTGTTTCTAATGGATTATAAAAAAAAAAAAAGGGTGTAAAAAGTCAAATTAACAGTGTTTTATAGTATTCTAGAGAGTCAGACAGTACTCAGATACAGAAAATGAATAATGAAATGTAAGATAACACTGTATAGTCTTCATTGTATTATTAATTCAGTATAATCATTCTTCATGAAAGTTACAAATGAACCTTTTTTTCCCTTTAAACTCCCTTGAAATGTCTTTAAAACACATGAAAATGGATAGTTTCACACTGTTATGGTTATATTTTGCAATGATACACAACTCTCATGTATTCTCAATTTTTATGCCATTCAACTACAACATTGCATATCCTGCGGTGTGACTTGTGTACACACACCTTGTGCAGCCTTAGTTTAGCAATTCTTTATGATTGTTTGAGCTGTGCTTGAAACCTTTGTAAAGAAGCTCCAGAAGCATAAATGTGTAGGTGAAGTTTGGCAACTATACCGAGAGCTAGATAGCTTGATAATTCTCTCTTTTTGTCAGCATTATTATATTGTTGTTACCCTAGTGTTTGGTTAAATACAAATGATGTAAAACTGTTTTATAAAAGCAGTAAGCTCTCAGAAACATTGGTTTACAGTAAATTTAGGCACAAATTTAGTAACGTCTTTTAATTACTAAAAGCACTTTATCAAAGAGATTATTCTTGCCCTATTACCCAATCCTTTTTGTTCAATAGTATTTGTTTTAAAAGCATGCAAATGAATAAATGTTTGAGTATTTTATGTAATCACAATTTTGCCGTTTTAATCGTTGACATGAGAATATTTGTAATCAGGGCTTGACATCAACTTTTTTGATCAACAGCCACTGTGGCTAGTAGTTTTCCAAAATTACCAGCCACTCACCATTTTCATAAACCACATTTTTGTTGTTGGGAAAAAAAATATTTTATATGCATAAAATTTGACTTTGGCATGCTAAAATTACTTGATTTAGATTTTGTGGTGTCCACATGCCTCCTTCATTTCACTTTTTGTGTGTTGTATATGATCTTGTGCAATGAGCATGAGCAAGTGGGCTGTGGCTTCATAATGTCGATTTGCAATGAATTTTTTTTTAAATTTTAGTTTACTTTTCAGAGCTCAACACTAAGGATTTGCCATAATTTTCTCTAGCCACACCAAAAATAAATACATTAAAAAATAGTTAGCTTAACTAAGCTCAAAATAACAAAGCAAAAGAAAGCAGATGAAAAACCTATCGTGTGCGATAATGAAAGGATGGCCCATTAATAATCTGTTCAAAGAAAGGTTAAAGCGAAAGCAACCACTGCTGCTTAAAAAAGACATTTAAAAAAGTCTCGAGCTCTTGAAAGCAGCAGGACTGTGGGAGCACGAATGTCTCTTTTTGTCCAGTCTGTTTGAAAGAGAACCGATCACAGCAGTTGCATTTTCAGGCAAGGATGCTTTCACTCTTTTTGAAACTTTTAAACACTCGCACGCATCACATCAGCTGTGCACGTGACACTGATCATCCTCTCATTCAGTATATACCCGTTTTCTTTTGCTCGTGTGAACACAGGTATTTTTGTTTTTGTCATCTTTCACATTGGCCCTAAACTCTTTTTAAGCTTTTTAAGAAAACTACAATTTAAAAATTAACTTTAATCAGTCAAATTGGCTAGTGGGAGCTGTCTAACCCACCACAGTTGAAATCTACCCACATTTGGCAGGTTGGCCGGTGTTAATGTCAAGTCCTGTTTGTAATTTTCTGAAACACAATTTTTTTTTTTAAATTCTAAACTTTATGTAAAGTTTCTTGACGTTAAATTGTATTCAAAACCTTTTACCTCTTTGCACATGAGAGTTAAATAATGTCTTCAGAACTTTTCTTTGACATAACTTTTTTCTTTGAAAATACGTTGTATAAAAATGTGTTTAAATATCCTGAGAATGTTTTTATTTTTAAATGAGAGAGGTGAAATATTTCCCCCCCAAAACTTCCTGCTTTTGCAGATTACCTTTTAAATGGCTGTTAATGTAATTAGATCTAGAGTGTAGATTGCACTTCCAGATCATGAATCTTTCTCTTTCCCCTTTTGTTTTAGGATCTTGGCCATTCCGTTGGCTCCCATTTCGCTAGTTCCTCTTCCATGACTATTGACGTTCCAATAAACGACATGAGCCACAGCCTCTTAGGACACAACCAGCTCACCACCATAGACCATTCAGATCTAAGTGCCCAGTTAGGGCTCAGCCTTGGTGGAGGATCTGTGTCAAAATCACCAGACCAACCGCTGTCAACCACACCGTCCCCTTCTGGATCACTGCAGGATGAAGACATGGAGGATTTCAGACAAGTGAGTTTTTGAGATATAAGCTTGATTTGGTGGCACATTCTTTAATTCATCTTGCAACATCTCCCTGTTTCTCTCAGAAAACCATGCTGGTAGACTCTTTCGCAGCCTCTGAGCCCGTTCCAGCCCAGATCTCTGTTCCTCCGCCTGTGGTGAGGAGGGTGGGGGGGAAGCCATCCATGGTGCCAGTGGCCACAGTGGACACAGGAGCATCGCTCGGGGTCAAAAAAGGAAAGAAGAAAAAAGATCCCAATGAGCCACAGAAACCAGTGTCAGCCTATGCTCTGTTCTTCAGAGACACACAGGCTGCCATTAAAGGCCAGAATCCCAATGCGACATTTGGAGAGGTGTCTAAAATAGTGGCCTCCATGTGGGACAGCCTTGGAGAGGAGCAAAAACAGGTTTGAAGTCCTTTATAATGCTCTTCTGTTCATGTACCAGGCTTGAAGGTGCAGTATGCAACTAGGTATTGCATTTTTTAACTTGGTCCCTCTAACAATGACATGACGCGCACACAGGTTGCCAGATTAATGATACCAATAAGTTACGAGCATTGCTGAAGATCGAGCCTTACACTGACTACATTTACATGGACATCAGTAATCTAATTATTTGCCATAATCTGAATAAGATAATAATATGATTAAGGTGTTCACATGAGATGCTTTTTGAATGTTTCTTACATGATCCCGTTTTACATGTTATAGTATAGTTCCATTAACGTCATTACGTCAACATTCAACGCTAATTTCATTCAGCGTTTTACATAAGTTCGGGTTCATCATGACACCCAGTGCTTCCCACACATAGACTTTATTTAGGCGGGTCACCCAGGTATATCAACGGCTGCCCAAATATATTTAGTGACACATTTTTTTACCATTATTATCATCCTTTTACACTTCGTATCATCCCAATATAAGTCATATATTTGTATCATCCTTTTTAAAGCCGTCATTATGCGTTTTTGCATTACCTTTTTACTTAAGCTTACTTTCTCTTGGCTTCACACAGCTGATAGTCGCGAGAGAAACATTAAATAATTCATTTTCTAAACTGGCTGCAAAATATATGTACAGCATTAGTAATGATTAATCAACACATTTGCCTTATTTATATAATCTACAGGTTTTAATATTGTAATTATGGTCATTTTTAGAGATATTGTTTTTGTTCCTTTTTCTGTCATTTATTTCTCATTTGCTGTTTATTTTATTAATTTGATGATGTCAATATATTACATATTTTATACCACATTTAAGAGAGAAACAGATTTTTACCTGTCAGTGGGTGCACATGGCTCCTAAATAACATAAAACTAAGAGAAATGGTGAAACAGTCTTTTTTTTTTATCTTGTCACATTGAAAAGAAACCGTTAATAACAGTGTCATAATAAATACAATTATTGTTAAAAATGTAATTGTTTTGTTTGTTGCATATAGTCAACTATTTATGTGATTTGGGTAAATGGTGTGTTTCAATCCGGCTACCACCTCAAGTATATTTCAAACCTGTGGGAAGCACTGGTGCCATATGTGATTTTAGGTGTTTTGTTTTTAATTTTGCGACAAGTTGGCAGACGATGGCGGATACAAATTCTCAAGCAACAGGCCACCACTGCCATTTTATACACTAACTTTTCATTTGTTTGTCATATAATCCCTGAAAACTGCCTTGTGTGCATCCTGTCGCAAAATGTATGAAAAGTACTACAAAACAGTAATAATTTGATTAAGGTGTTCATATGTCTGTACTGCACTGCCACTAAAATAAGAATACTCCATGCCTTTCCAATTCGACTTCTGTTTGGTTCGATTATGACTTTAGTAGGATTAAGATAATCAAAAATCGCTGTTTACATGTTAGACGCTGCTATTCTGCTAGATCATGTAAAATCTGCTATTGAGTATTGGTGTCCATGTAAACATACTCGCTGTAAGCTAATCAGCTAATGGTTAGGTTTTTAAAATTGGAATTGTTTGCAAAATAATATCTCTCAGATTTTTATGACTCTTAATTTGTGTCTCATTTCGGAGGCTACTACTGTCTTCCGGAGGTTGCAATTTTAACTGCGCCAGCATACATTGAGGCAGTCTTCAGAACTGAAAATGAAATATGGAGTTTTCCACCAAGGCAGCCCGGAGTGCTGAAATATAATTGGGTAAACTGGCAGTGGGCTGGTCATAGAGACCAAAACTAAGACAGACATTTCGACATGAAGTGCACATTTTCAAAGCTGAATAACTGACTTTAAACATTGTTTTTCGGATAAACAAGCGTGTTCACTTATACCTAGTTCAGACTGCACAATTTTCAAAGTAGTCGCATCACGGATGTTTTCACACTGCATGACTGTCAGGGGCAGGTCGGTGCTGTGTTTACACATCAAAAATGGATCGGCGACAGGGAGTTTCACACTGCATGACTTTACAATAGGAGAATCACTGACAACTTTTGTCTCTGTCTGTAAACTATGTCTCACAACCAAACACACGAGAAGTGACATGGAAACAATGCGAGGTCATGTAGTATATCTTTTGTTATTAAAAGAAAAAGGAGCCTTTAGTGGGGTAGAAAATCTACTTATTTTGCTCACCTGGTTTTTAAAGGGAATTAGCAATTTATCCTCCACTTTATTTCTTTTTTGACTCAGTCGTGGTATTGTTCAGACATGTCAAACAGACACGAGTGCTCCTGCCAAATTTTTACTAAGTACCCCCCCATTTCTTGGGTCCCAATATACTGAAAATTAGCATTTAAACCTCTCCCCCAACCTCCCGCTGGCCTGCAGATACCTATACTAGTGGATGCTGCTCTCTCATTGGCTGCAGGTAATCACCAATGTTATTTTCAACCAGAACACATTTCACACAGCATGATTTTGAATCGCAGACAGCTCCAGCTATTTACCATGGCAAATACCTCATGGGTGTCAGCAACCCATCGGCAATTTTCTCAGATTGCGTCTTTGAGTATTCACACTGTGTTTGTTACTTGCGTTGAACGAGCGAGAATTTGCCTGTGATTTCAGGCATTTGTCTGCGATTTCACAAAATCATGCAGTCTGAACTCGGCATTAGCATGTTTCTTAAATATCTGCAGACATTTTATGATATTTAAAACCTTACCTACAGCACTTGTAATGTCGTTAATGGTTTACGTCACATTCCTGAATGATTGAAGGCACATAGTGTGAAAGCCTCTGTTGTACCATTTAAAGATTTAGCCATTTTTAATACTCTTTTTATTAATTTTCGCAGGTTTACAAGAGGAAAACAGAGGCAGCTAAGAAAGACTATTTGAAAGCGTTAGCGGCCTACAGAGCAAGTCAGCTCTCAAAAGTGAGTGTCTGGTTTCTAGTCTGTCAGCTTCTGATTTGCACTCTTGTCTGATATTAATTATTTTTGTCAACGTCTTTCATTCAGTCATCTTCTGAGCTTGAAGACAGCGCTCCTGCCACTCCTCCCTCTATGCCCTCTCCTGCCCTCGTCCACACTCCTCCTGCTGCCCCCATCCGTCCTCGACTGACCCCCATCACCGAACAGAACACAATCACCAACATATGCGCCTCCAATATTATCCTGGACCTGCCTCAGGTCACCACTCGCTCCCGCACGGGCTCTCTACCTGTGGCCATTGGTCAACCTCCAGCACCAAGCCCTGCCCCGACGCCCACTGTCACCAAAATCATCATCTCAAAGCAGATGCTGCAAGGAGGCGCTCAGCTCCACCAGATCCCAACATCCATGGTGACGGTGATTCCGGCTGGTGTGCGAGCCGTACAGCCTGGACGCCAGCCTCCACCTCTGCAGCAGATGCAGGGCACACCGCCTCCACCCCGCCTGCAGCAGATGGTGCAAACACAAGCCCCTCCGCCTCTTCAGGCCAAACCCCGTGGAGGTGCAGGCAGTTCTGTGGGCATCACCGTTACGCCTCCTCCACCTCTCCAGATAAAGATCGTGCCCGCTTCAATACACTCTGACCTGTCCACTCCGATTATTGTTACTACAGCAGCGAGCGCCACTCCTATGATTTCCGCATCCAGCATCTCAGCCGCAGTTGATCCGGCTCCTGTTGAGGTGCAAGTGGAGGAACCCAGAGAGGAGCTGCACACCGGGACAGACGAGGCTTTGACAGAGGAGCCCGAAGAGGTTTGCTTTCCCATATTTAAAGGGATGGTTCACACACAAATGAAAATGTCCTCACCATTTATGCACTATTAACGGGGTGATCCACTACCATACGATATTTTAAACTTTAGTTGATGTGCAATGTAGCTGTGTGAACATAAACAGCATCTCTGAATGTAAGACGCTCAAAGTTCAATGCAAAATGGCTTTTACGGAGTTAGCTTAGCAAAGCCTACAGCAAACCAATTTGGGAACTACAAAAAAATATACATCCTGGCTAGTGAAATCACATATGCTTCAGGTTATGTGCATTCATCACATGCATACACCCTGCACAGTGAAGGGGCGTGGCCAGAGGCACTGTAATGTTACAGCAGAGAAAGCTAAAATGCCGACCAAACGCTGCTATTTCCACAGAGCGTGTTCTGTTTCTGTATTTGGGCTTCCAAAGGACACGACACAAAGCGAGAAGTGATTACAGTTTAATTTTAATTATGTTCCAGAGAATTATAAAAGATATAGCTAGCATTTGACAAAGGAGAGCTTCCAGAATCTGTCCCAGTTCAGTGCTGGATTCGGCTAAAAACTCCTTAAAGGAGCAGCTCCAATCATATTAGCAGAAGCTGTGGATTGTGAGCCACAATCTGTAAGTGTTTTTATTTGTTAAAATTGATCTATGACATGCAGTGTCTAGCGTTAACGGTATGTTGTAACGAGGACGTAACAACAAGGATGTAAACAGCGGGAAATGCGGTTTGGCACCGCTAACAATTTAGCTTCAAATTCATATTTATTCGTCAAACTGCTGTAAACATCCACAATCCTTAGCAGCGCTGCAGTGTCTTTCTGTGCAGACGCTTTCCCTGTGTTCTACACCTCAAATAACGAACTCGCGAAAGATATATGAACGTTTCATATTACTTGCACATGCTTATAACCTAAATGTATGTGAAGTTTGTTCAGGCTCAAACTGATACGGCTAACAGTACTCTGACTGACAGTATTTACACTGCAGAGGCACAGCGCTTGCTATTAGAGGTGTGATGCTTTTCCTGGTGACGTGGAGTCGATCTGCAAATCACAGCACATTATGTTAGCTGACCAATTTGAGCTTATTGAGGGAAAGGAACTCTAGGAAATATGATAGTCATGTTAGCTGAGTAGCTGTATATAATCAAAGTAAAATATATGATAAAACAACATGATTTTCTACAAGTGAAGCATGAGCACACATTGCTTTACATCTTATAAACACAACCAAGCCTTAAAAATACACTCGGGACCCCCCCTTTAAACACAAAACAAGAGATTCTGAAGAATACTGGAAACCAGCAGCCATTGACATCAATATTAGGAAGTGGCTGCTGCTTTCCAACATTCTTCGAGATATCTTCTTTCATGTTCAACAACTCAAACAGGTTTGGAACAAGTGGAGAGTGAATAAATGATATTATTCTCATTTTTGGGTGAACTGTCCCTGTAACAATAAAACTATGGAGCGAGTTTAGTATCTAAAGTAGTTCACGCTAAAGACACGATGTACACATGCGTAGCCAAATTCACATGCATAAACCCAAATTCACATGCGCAAAATATTTATACATATTCACAAAAACAATTCAGGTGCACAAAATAAAATACTAATTCATAAAATACATTTCACAAATGCAAAACACCATTTGCAAATGTAGAAGAGTGTACAAAAAGGTTTGAATGTTTAAAATGTGCGAGTTCATCCTGAATGAGAATGTGCATATCCTCCTTCACGTACGACTCCCCCTGGATACGTGTGTGTGTGTACTTTGAGATTTTCCTGGCAGAAGCAGCAGGCGACTCATCTCTTTCAGCCAATCAGATGAGAGCTGTATTCGATGTGACCAACTCTGCACTCCTTTTGCGCAGTCTGATCCTCTCCAGCATGGCAAACGGAGAAAGAGATTCCCAGGCTTCAAGCCAGAAGTATTACATTCCCTGACTTTCAGTGCCTAAACACTTTATTTACATTATATCAAATGAACGTAAACAGGCTGTTTTTAAGCTTTAGTAGCCTAATATGTAAAATAGATATTATCATGCAGTAATAAATATAAGAATCATTTAAAAATGCTTACATTTATATAGTAAGTTTATATTTCTTTATTAAGCTAGAAACAAAAAAAATGGACCATGAAAATGACAACATAAACAAATTATTTGCTGTACGGGCTGTAGTAAACTTATTCACGGGCACGGGCTGTAGTAAACTTATTCACGGGCACGGGCTGTAGTAAACTTATTTGCAATTAAATTAAAGAGAACCACTGCAGTAATGGTGATTTACGTCACGGTGGCCATTAGCTAGCTTGAGTAATTATTTAAATTATATATACAGCTCTCATCTGATTGGCTGAAAAGTATGAGTCGTCTGCTGCTTCTGCAAGGAAAGTCTCAAAACACACACACACACATATCCAGGGGGAGTCGTACGTGACTGTGCAAATCCTCTTTCTCATTCAGGATGAACTCAAAAATTTTAAACATTCATAACTTTTTGTGCACTCTTCTACATTTGCAAATGGTGTTTTGCATTTTTATAACATATTTTATGAATATGTATTTTTTTTTTTGTGCACCTGAATTGTTTTTGTGAATATATATATATGTATGTATGTATGTATATATAAATATTTTGCGTACGTAAATTTGGTTTTATGCATGTGAATTTGGCTACGCATGTGTACATTGTGTGTTTTGTGTGAACTACTTTAGATACTAAACTCGCTCCATATAAAACAGCTATTGTTTACTCTATTTGTATACTCTGAGTCGTCACGATACAATATTATCATGATACATGTGTCACGATATAATATTATTTAGAATTTTTCAAATGTATAACTATATACTGCAATTTATTTCAACTTCCAATTATGTCCCTAAAGGAAAGCTTTGGCAACATGTTTTAACTAAAAGGAAAAGTTTATCTCACTTCAGTTTTATTGCAGCAGTGAAAAATGGGATTCTCAAGCAGACAAACACTTTAATGAAAACCTGCCCTAAATCTTGTGTACACCTGTGATGCTGCATTCCAAGTTTATTGCATACTGAAGGTAACTCTGCTAACCAGAAAAAAAAACCTTAATGACACCATCTAGCGGACTGTTATGAAACTCATTTTATTATTCGACCAAATAATATAATAAAGTATTGGCGCTATATCGTCATGGCCCGTGTATCGACATAGTATTGCCATGGAAAATGTTGCCATATTAAGCTCTATCAATATTTTATACCATTTAAGTTTAAGGGTGTCTCTTGCGTAAAGAAATCTTGCAGCTGGATGTACATTATTGAGCTTGTAGTGTGGCTACTTCCACTGCAAGAAGGTGCTAGCAAATAAGTTGAGACTAGACCAACATTTAATGAATAAGGTAATAAGGCCACTTATTATACCGCGTTTATAGTTATGGGGCAATATATTGATTTGAAATTAAATAAAAACAATTCATGTTGGTCAATCACTCATAACAATTGGTCAATTACTAAGTACCAAGATTGTTGGGAAAGCGACAGTTTTAAAACAAAAGATGGAAGAGTCAGACATTCAATTAAAGAAAGTTTACTGAAGATTACGGTTTCATCAACAGTGTAAAATAGTGTTTGCGCTACTGTTTACTAATTGAACTTGATGTTTAGTTTCACACAGGATGAGATAAAAAGATCAGATACAGTTGGATTTGCATCACAGCGTTAATCTCTGTGCTTGTTTTTCAGATGGAGATGGAGGTCAGCGTGGCTCCTGCAGCCTCCTCTTCAGCTGCTTCTGCTAGTCTGTGTGTCCGAGCCGGATGCACAAACCCAGCTGTGGAGAGTCGAGACTGGGATAAAGAATACTGCAGCAATGAATGTGTGGCCACACACTGCAGGTGAGGACTGGAGATATATTGTATATCACAGGTCTCAAACTGGATTCCTGGTGGGCCGCAGCTCTGCAGTGTTGCTCCAACCCTAATCAAACACAGCTGATCCAATTAATCAAGGTATTCAAGACTACTAGAGACTATTAAGCAGGTGTGAGTTGGAGGTGGTTGGAGCTACAATGTGCAGAGCTGCGGCCCTCCAAGAATTGAGTTTGAGACCAGGGCTTTATATACATTTCATTTTGATTTCACAGTTGCTTTTTTTGTGTAGTCAGTTTAAATTTGCTAACCGTAAGTGTATACTGTTTTCACAGGGATGTTTTTATGGCCTGGTGTTCAATCAAGAACCACAACTCAGCCGCTGTCAAATAAACCACGCAAAATCCCACTGATACTGGCTCTCACTGTGCCTGGACGTGTCTTCTACAAGTTAACATGACAATGTTTTACTGGAATTGCTAGCGAAGGTTTAGTGTTTGTGTTGTAAATATTGAAAGCATGAAAAGACAATTGAACAAAAAAAAGAATCACGGTCATAAACGGAGCTGTTGATGAATACCCCGAACCACAGTCTGAACACTTCTCTTCACTGCTGAACCTCAGAATACAGTGAATATCATACTTCATTTAGATTTGTATGTATGCTGCTTGTTATTTGTGTTAAACCTGAGACAACTCTGAACTATTGTATTATTTTCTAATGCAGTAATTTTGATGATAACGGTATTAGTGAGCCTCAAAAAGGAATGCAATCATTCTTCAAATCTTTCTTTTCATGTGCTGTCAGTGTCTTAGATCTTGCCTTAGTTATGGGGAATTTGTTTTGCTGACTTTTTTTTATATATTGTGTTACAGAAAGTACTCAAGTATTAATAAATGGCAGCCATAATGGACCAAGTTTCAGAAATCATTGCAAACTCAACCATCTTATTGTGACTGATTTGTTTATTGTCAGTAAAATGATAAACTGCAGATGTTCCCCTACTGGTAGATGTGATTACAGCCGACTGTCTGTTGATCATTCAAACAAATGTATGATGATGATAATAAAATAAACTTTTTTTCAGAAATTTCTCTCAAATAGTATATATTCAGCATTAAGCCAAGTATCAAGTCAAGATTTTGTCAAATTATAATTCTTTACATGGCGTTGATGAGTTCATTTAGATTTTAAGTTCCAATGGCTGACTTAAAGGCCACCTATGATGAAAGGTCATCTTCTGTTTGGACAGAACTGTGTAGGTATAGTGTCCACAGTCATATTGGGGTGATATAAAGACAGTAAGTCTTTTTAAAATTATTTTTATTTCCTGACATTAAAATAGGATCCAAATCCCTCCCATTTTGAGGCCCAAAGTGGAGTAGGAGTGGGGTTCCCCGCCCACCGAATTGATTGACATGTCTCCGTAGTAACGCGTATAATATCAACAAAACAGGACGTGCGCAAAGCAACCAGGATTTCACCACAGCCCCATGTCAGTACAATTATAAAAGAAAACGATTCAATTCCAGTATTGACGTGTATCCTGTCACATTTGCTGTGGAAAAAACAAAAAGGTAAACGCACGCCCTGTGTTTGTGCGTTAACTTTGCAACGACATTGTGACTTGTCGCAGAAAGCCTTGAATTAACTCCACAACAAATACATCTAATCATTGGGAAAGTTCTTACTGTAGTATTTCTTTCAAACGTTATACGTGAGATCTGCTTCCTTCATGTCTGTCACTGTGCGGTTTATCTGACGCAGCCAAGGTGGAGATTGAGACACACTCTTGACAGGCAAGAGGGAACGGTGGGCAGGGAGATCTAGCATTAAAGGGACAGGCAACAAAAACAGCTACAATGTGTTTAGAACAGAAAATTCCAATTTTCTGCTATAATAAATAATCTGATGGGTGTTTTGAGCTGAAACTTTACAGACACATTCTGGAGACACAAAAGACTGATCCTAAATCTTGAAAAAGGGGTAAACTAGGTGCCCTTTAAATAGCAAAGAGTGAATTCCAGAGCTTTATTCTGAAGGATTGAATGTGCAACGCTGTTTATTCTCAAGTTTGGAATTGCTTGGTTTACCGCTTAATTGCTCAAATCTTTCATTAGAAATGTAAAAAATAAATTAAAGTTAGTCAATATACACAAAAACGTTTAATTATAATAAAAAACGAGCCCAGTGAACATAACAAAACATATGGTTATTTGTTTATTAGGAAAAAAACGTGTCTTTTCATAACGGCTATGTGGAATGGAAAAACAGGATGCATCTAATAATTGCTTCTTTTCTTCTTTATAAACTCACATGCTATAAATGCACAAATCTGTCACTACGGTTTTTTAATATCAAACTAAAAGCATGTAATGGAGAAAGCATAGATGGATCTTAAGAAACACAAAAGGATAGAACAAATTATCTTTGAAAACTTGAGATTAAAAAAGATTCTTGGTCCAAACACACAAAGAACAGTTAGAAAACGCATGTAAAAGCTATAATATGAGCATATAATGCTTGAAAAGAGTTACTAAAAGCACTTTTCTCTTTTGTTTTGTTTTGAGAAATGAAAGCGTGCTAAAAAAGTCCACTTTAAGAATCTCCTAAAGTACAAACTGCTTCAAATATTGACAGACATACCAAGCCAAATCTCAACTATCTCCAGTGTTCAACAACATGTATATCATCTTGAAAGAAGCCAGACAGACATGTTAAAGGTCCAGATTATAAAAGTTTGTAAAGTTTAAAAAGCACTCTAGCTACGATTCTGAATATTTACATCAAGCAGAAATCAGTCAAGTCTGTTTGCGGTGAACTGCAGGATGGGCTCTTTAATGCCCTGGACACTTAATGCTTAGTGACATGAAACAATTCTTCAAAAGACATGAACAACTCACAACTAGTACAGACAGCGTGTGGAGCAACTCTCCACAAACACTCCTGAAGACAAAAAGTGGAAACACTAAATGAGTCACCTGATTGCCAGTGCTTGAAACTCTGTGCTATTATTTTACGGAGCGGATCCAGTGGTTCTGATGCGAGGTAGAAATGTGATCTCACATGATCCTTCTGCTATTGAAGAGTTCGAAAGTTAACCGGCGCTGAGTGAAGGAGTCTGTGCTTCTCCAGATTCTTGCGGATCCTGAAACCCTTGGAGCAGAGGTTGCAGATGTAGGGCTTTTCACCGGTGTGGAAGCGCAGATGAGCCTTCAGATTGTTCTTGAGGCGGAAAGCTTTCCTGCAGTGGGTGCAAGTGTGGGGTCTTTCTCCGGTGTGAAAACGTTCGTGCCTTCGTAGACTCTTCCGCAGGGCAAATGTCTTTTTACACCTCCTACACGAATACGGCTTTTCTCCTGTGTGGAAACGCTCGTGTCGCTTCAGCATCTTTTTGCGTTTGAACTTCTTGCCGCAGATCTTGCAGGCGTGAGGATGCCCGTGAGCGAGGACGCCCTGTAGGCGCCAAATGCCGTTTCCGCACTCTTTAAAGCAGCATAGTCTGCGTCCCGTATGGACCCGCTGATGCGTCCGTAGATCTTTAGGTGCGGAGAAGCATTTTTTGCTGGAACCGTTTGCCTTTGGTGCACTGGACACCATCAGAAGGTTCACGAGTTGCACAGAACAAGGCCTTAAAAGTTTGCAGTCGAAAGGTGTTTGGGTGAGCTGGAAACGCACCTTCTTTCCGCTCACGGTACTGCTGGCAGAGGCCTGGCTGAGCTCAGTGTCCTCCGCTGACGTGTCGCTGGTTTGAGGAGCTTCTGATTTTTCAAGTGAGGGCAAAGAATTGACATCCATAAGGCCAAGGTCCCAGTGGCTCATAGTGTCAGTGGAAAGGTCAGCACTGGGAATGCTGTCTAAAACAGAGCTAAACGGATGAGAATCAGGATCCACTATAGAGTGTGCAGACGGTTCCTCAAGAGAAAGTCCTTGAAGACCTGAAAGAGCACAGAAAACACTTAAAGGTTTCTGATATTTCAGCATGATACACTTGTTTTTTTAGAACATCAACAACTGGATAGTCTGAGAAAAACAACTATGGTTTATGTAGGGGAGCGAAAATTCATATCACAATATTTCCCACTGTCCAGATGATATCTGTAATTAGATTGCGTTATGACCTCCCAAAGATTTAGCAAACCTTAGTTAAAATTAAGACATATTGTTTATTGTCATATCACTAAATGATGACAGAGACTTGACAGGACTGTAATGAATGCATTAAACATCACATGAAATTAAATCAAATACTTCATGAACACAGAAGTTCAAATGAATGTATATTGCTAGAGAGAAATTATGGTAATTACAAACTCAGATGTAGAACACAGTAAGTGTAATTTTAGCCCGTGTAAGCAGATTACCGGACTTTTGGTTCCTCAAACTGAGGTAACAGCAGGGTAAGTTACGGCTGCTATTTAACCGCGTTAATAAAAACTTCAGTAAAAATTACTTGGGCCACGTTTACAATAGCTATGTTTCCATGCAAAAATGCGAATGAAATTTATGGGCAAAACGGGATTATCGCAAAAAAGATGTGCGAATAAAGCAGCGTTTCCATTCAATGAGTCAAAGAGAACAAAATCATCACTTGCTGATTAACTGGTGCCAAATATCAACAGTAAAAACTAGTAGAAGCCCGGTCAATCTTTTCTTCATTTATTAAATGACTTGTGCCTCAGAAGGCAATCCTGACATGCAGTGAACGCGCGGTGGCGATAGACGCGGAGCACAGAAGCTCTTGATTCTGGAGGTCATTAATAATATAATAACACTAATACTGGAACGGTAAGGCGGTTTGGAATGACCAAAACAACATCAGATGTTTTACAATGTGCTCAGCGTGCTGGTTTGTCCATTTACACACATTTTTATCATCACATGGTCTCATAACAAAATCACATGACCTTTTTTAATTCGCATACTGGAATTTGTTCAGTAAAAAAAGTGTTTCCATCGTAGTTTTTGCCCATCTTTTTTTATCAAATAAAACGTTTATCCTACTCAGTTATGCGCATGTGTTTTTTGTTTATTTTCAAAATTTATGCACATCATGACGTTTCCATCAACAGTTTTTTTATGCGCATCTCCAAAATCCACATAAAAATAGGTCTGTAATGAGGAGCAGTGGGTCCGAAATTTTAGGATGCACACACACACGCTCTTCCTTCTACGTCATTAAACCGTGGAGAAGTACCACAGTGTCGCAAGTTTAATGACGTACAAAACGGAATGCCTCAATTAATCTGATCTGCCTGTTTACATGATAGTCCCACTGTCACATATGCGATTTATATCTGATTTATTTCCACATATGAAGGAGGTCTGAAACCGGTCTCTGAATATTCGAATGCATGTGTTTTTCTGTGTTTACACGGTCATAGAACAGAGCCGATCTGTGTCACATATGAGCAAAAAAAAAAAATCAGAATTGGGTCAACATTTAACTGGCAGTGTAAACAGTCCCTTGGTCGGCCATATTTCGAGAACGCATTAACCGTTTACTTTTGCTTAGAGAAAGTGCAAGATATCAATTTGTCAATATTTGCTGAATATTTGTTTACACTTGACGAGACCACGCAGTTTTAAAAAAATGCCAAGCAATGTTATTTAGACAAACTGATAACAGCTTCAGCCTGAAGGACAGGTGCATCTGACAGAAGGTAATCCAGTTGCATCTGTGATTGAAACGACAATTGTTCTATTCTTCCAACACATTATTCCACTGCAAAATGTTATTGCATATTGTTCAATTAATGCCAAGAATAACGTTTTGTTATGTTATACTAACCTATTTCATTTTGTTATTTTCGGCACAAAGATTTTGTGAATTCCTAAAAAATTACAAATTAGAATTTACACAGAATAACCATATCTATGGTATAGCAAAATATATACCATAATACTCGTAGTCATGTTCATACCGGTATAGCTCCTACCCTTAATTTCATGGGCAATATTAAAAGAAAATAATAACAAGTCACACATTACCATAAGACCCTGTTTCCAACTGGCTTTCTATAGCTATGTGCATTTTGATTACAATTAACAATTTTGATTGTACTCTGGTTGTTTTATATGAATAAGTATAAACTTGTTTTGGTGCAACTTCTTAAAACATATCCTATAACGCTCACCCGGTGAGCAGGTGGTCTTCTGTGGCTGACCACAAGAGCATTTAAGGTATAAAAACTCTCGGTTCAAATGTGTTCCTGACTACCTCTGAAAAGAGTTGAAAAGTGGACAAGAGCAAAACATTTCATTCCACCTGTATTTAGTGTCATCGACCTATGACCAGACGTTACATTTCATCATTTCATGCAGGAATAATGTAAAACAGAATACTGGTGATATTATAAACTGAAGTACGAACACAAAATGAAAATGCATTAACTATAAATGTTTTCAGAACAGAGAAAGCAAAGAAAAGTTAGAGTGGCATTCGCTAGAAACAACATTCATTACAAATGTCAAGCTTAAACAAATTATTTAAGGTAAATTGAATCAGCGTGTGTAAAATTTGCTATACAAATACTCGCCCATCCAAGTTGTGTGTGTGTGTGTGTGTGTGTGTGTGTGCATGTTTTGTTTGCTTGGCTCTAATAACATTACATTACACACAGGGTTCTTACACTTTTTCAAAGTCAAATTAAAGCACTTGTCAAGCTGTATTTTCAAACTTTTCCAGCACTTTACAAGTGTTGCAAATTACATATTTACATTCATACACACACAGACACCTCATCACATTATATCAGATACTATTTGTTAGAATACTACACTATGCAGGAAGCTTTTGATGGCATGTTTGCACCTACCACAACATTGAATAACTCATTTATTCTCTGAACTGTTTCCTCAGTTTTATATCTCAAATTTATGTTTATTTTAATTTCATGCACTGTTCACTCATGAAGCATGAATCACCATGCACTTTGACCTCTGCCACTGTTTAAGCAAAAAAAAAAAAAAAAAAAAAAAAAAAAGGGGGACAGGAAGCACACACTACCAGTCACATGCACAGACTTCATTTCATTTTATGAAAAGCAAACCCATTTTTATTTAAAGTGAATTACTATTGCCTATTTAATTACTATTGCCTATTTAATTACTATTGCCTATTTAATAACAAATTATGAAAGTAGCTGATACATTTTAAGCAGTTTCAAACACTTTATCCAAAATCTAAGCACTTCTCAACCCTGCAAAATTGCCATTCAACCATTGCAAAAATACAAGCATTTTGGAGAATTTACAGCACCAGTATAAACCTTCATATAAGTAACAGCACACAAAAATATATGCAACTTAATTTCAGAAAACACAGCACTCATTTTATGCATTTTAATATTGTTGGAAATGTTTGAACAGTTAAATATAAAGCATTATGAAGAAGGCTGGTGTGTGATTTTCATACCATTTTCCTGAATTGTCTCTGTTTTCTTTAGATCATCGGTCCACGGTGCGTCACAAATTAGGTTTCCTCTCCCCACTCCAATCCCCTAAATACAAACAAGACACACATGACTTAGTAAGATTAAAGTAGTAGACATTAGAAAATTAGTATTTAGTTTAAAGCTTTATTAATCCCATTGGGGCTAGAGTTGTACGGTTTACCGGTACTATGGTAGTATCGTGATTCTATGGCTCCAAAATACTGGCGGCCAATTTTGTTTACCCAATTCACCTATCGCACATGTCTTTAGACTCTGGGGGAAAACGGGGCACCGGGAGGAAACCTACATAAACACGGGGAGAACATGCAAACTTATTTATATTTATATCCATTTATTTGTACCTCCAATCAAAACAGAGGTCATTTTGTTCAAGAGTCCATTTAAGCTTATATAGTGCATTTTATCCATCAGAGAACTGTGATAAATGATTTATACATTAACTTTTCATTAACTACCTAAAGTAAATATATTACATCGAAACATTTAACAGCAGTTTTCAAATATTAAGGTATAAAAAATATATAAAATAATCAAAGTGCATAATGACTAGGCATGGGACGATAATCGTTTTCAAGGTATACCACGGTTTGGAAAAGTCAAGGTTTCCATACCGCCAAAATTTTCTCTAATACCGTTCCTTAGGTATGTGTAAGATTTTTTTATTTACATTTATTTTTAACAACAGCATCTCCAGCAGAAAAGATATCCAAAGATGCCATTTTAAATTGTAAATAAATCTGTGTTTTTGAAACTAATGAAAACAGCAGACATCAATGATTCATTTTCATTATTTAGCCTGGCACGTTTACTGCTCCGAAATATTATAAATGTTTCTCAAAATAAAATATATTGTGTTCAAATGGGAAACAACTTTTAGTTTTTTTACACAGACATTTAAAAAGAATATATTTTAGAGCAGTAATCACAATACCGTGATATTTTTATCCAAGGTTATCATACCATCAGAATCTTATACCGGCCCATGCCTAATAATGACCATCAAACGTATCTTGTTAAGAATTTAGTTGAGAAAACTCAAAAAAGCTACAGATCAGCGCCACCTACGGTTTCTTTGAGGACTGTGCATGGAAGGTCAACCATGCATTGTAAATCCACTGCTTCTGGAGGCTCCTTACAGAGGCTTTCAGATGGGGAAAGCCCCTCCTCTCTTTTGGATTCCTGTAGATCACTGCTGATCCTCTCAGTGGACACACACTCATCTGAAAGGGGTTTGGGGGTTGGACAGAAAACAATTACATTACAATTAAAAACATAAGAAACATGGCCTGTGTCAATTACTGCACTGATGGTTTTCATATTTAGCAACTTCTGGGTTTTGAAAGGTGTGATTTATATAACTTTACAGTATAAACAAACTTTTACGTACCAGTATTTTTAATATACAAACATGTCATGTCTCAAATTTAGTTACATCTCATTTTATGAGGCGTCACGTGTATGAACAACAGCAGTGTTTGCATGAAAACTAAACAAAGGTCTGTCAAATGCAAACTGCTGCACACACGGACTTCAACCTTGAAACTAGTCAACATTGCAGCTCCACTTCGCTTTGAAATGATAATATCTTGTTTTTTTTATTGAGATAAAGTTGGTTTTATATTCACACATTCAGACTTTCTCCTTAAATAATGTAATTTCAGAAAAGTACTATTTGCGAATAATAAATAGTAAAATCATATCAGCAGCTAATGACTATCAAAGTAAACATTGTTCACTGTCAGATAAATAGCGCTGATGTTGTTTTGAAGTCATACTTACATGCGGTTTCAGACCCAATATTCAAAATACAGTGGTAAACAACATAGGGAGCATGTCACTGTTAAAAATTAGTGAATGTGCGAATATATAACCAACTTTACCTCAATGTTTTAAAGGCACTTCAATTTATAGTAGTATATACGGTTTCATTAAATAAACTGCATGAAAATAAATGTCTCCTCATTGTTTATCACTATTATAATTAACATATGACCATGCAGAAACGTTACTGAAAATAGCTCAGTTGGTACAGTAGACTATCTTGATTTAAGCAGGTGTAATTAATTAAGAACCACTGATTTAATGTTCTAGCATGGTCAAATTTAGGTAACTAGACGGAAAGTAGCCTGCTGCTAAGATACAACAAACAACTGCTAAAGCAAACAGACAGCCAATACACTGCCAATTATAAAAACCGAGTGTCTTTGTTATATAATAGTCAGTTTTAAATGACATATATTTAGGACAACGGCTTGCCATCTACTCCATTTCCGGTTTACTCCTGTTGAATTCGACAAATGTGGAAGTAATGTGCAAGCTACATGCACAGTGGTTGTTGTTTACGCAAATACACGTACCCTGTCGAAGGGTCAGCAGCGTTTCTCCGACTTGCACACCGACGCTGCAAACCATCTTCTCCGAAAGATTATTCAATGCACTTTTCATATGAGCCCTGATGCCAGGGACGCAATCCAGCTCCTCTTTGCCCCGAGCTCCTCCGTCGACCGTGCAGCCATGGGAATCCACAGAGCGTCCTTCGAAAACTTTCGTTATCTCCACCACGGCCACCTTCAGCAGCACCTCCAGAACGGCCGCCACCTCTGCCTGAAACCGGGACACGGACTCGGACATTTTGCTCGCGGTCTGAACATGCACAATATTAGTTAGAAGGCATAAACAAACGAACCGGACGCGCAGTCGTTTGTGGTCATAGCCACATGGCTAAGATGGAAGTAATGGGCGTGTCTGCTGACATTCCACGATGACGTATGTGCGTATTAATGTAATAAAGGTGGCGCCAAAAGCTTAAAAATAAATACTTATTGATGTTTTCCCATATAATGGTGTTGGTCGTTTGATTATTTATTCTTGAATATTCATTGTTTAAATTTGATATCATTACAAAAATGCAGATGTGTAATATACAGCATTTATATAGGATCTTGTTTGTGGCTAGAAAAATTATAATAAATAATAGAATACAGCTATAACTATGCCTGTATAATTTGTTTCGACTAATTTAAGATGATATGCAATACAGTGAAAAAAAA